>JAUJEN010000293.1:0-73101 GCA_030448925.1 Citrus cavaleriei
ATCAGTGTGCTTCGTTCAGTTACGTATTGCTAAGGTTAATCCGATTCTGTACCTTACACCTTAAAGGCCAACCTCAATATTAACAAGAAAACAAATTGTATCATCTAATTAAATATGCTAATTAGGTATGACATTTTAACAAATGATCCATATATACTAGGCGTAAAACAGATAATGTTACATGCAATGATGCACAAATTAATTTAATAAAAAAAAATAATAATTCTTTTATATCGCTAGTGGTAGCTGGGAAAGAATTTAAAACAAATTACAGAGAAAAAAAAGCAGTGAAATCTAATCTACTACGTATACTACTCTAAAACTTAAATACTACTGCTGTGATATTGCTGCAGGATTCCTGTTCTTCCTCACCTTATATGACAATGACCCAGAGTTACTACTTCCAGAAATAACGGCAGTGAAACACAAGACAATAAGAACACAAGCCACCAAACGCCAAATCTTCAAAGGTTCAAAATAAAACCCTCAAAAGATGTTGAAGATGTAATATTATGATGGCGTATCCAACAGAATGGTGGTAAAAATTCCACCAAATTCTGTACTTGTGCTCCTTCTTTGGTCTCAGTTTCAACGCAGAACCTGAATGAAGCCAAGAACGAGAAGTAGTATCCCAATAGTCCAGTGGTGGAATGTTGAATGCCATGAGAGAGATTTGTTGCCAAGGTAAATTCCTGTCCCCGCTCCGGCAATACCAAGTAAGTAAGCCGAGGATTGGCATATGTAGGCATAAAACCAGCGGGATCAGCTGATTGGAAGACCTTCATGTACCTGGCAGTGACAGCACCCACTGGCATCAAGCCCCAACAACCCGCGTTTATAGTTCCATGAACACGCGGAAATGAAGAGTACCCGAGGTTCCTCCTTTGGTAGTCGTAACTTTTTCCCGGAAAGAAGATCCCAGTACCCATTGATTTGACATCGCCTCCTAGAGAATGCATGCCGAGGTGATTGTCACTACGTACAGGACAATAACGCCACGTGGCTCACTGTGGTCATGTTCCTTGGAAGCACTATCGTTGCGTATTATCATCTCGTTATTGGAAAAGTCTGCTGAAATCTTGGGAACCTGAAATAGAGTTCCCTACGCAATTTAGGTGCCATAACTCATCACCGGCGATGTGTATGCCTTCAAGATTCCGTTGGGTTACGGTGAGCTGAAGATTGAGGCCGACCATGCCTTTACCGGTAGGGTTTTGGCCTTACCAATCCATCCGGTTGATTGCATGCCTACATGACGATAGGCCAAGTCAGAGGCAAGCCGGTTGCTTCGTCATAGCTCCAGTGGAGAAAAATTTCAAGCTTGCAAATCCTTTATGCACCGTATTTGTTGTGGGTGGTGAAACAGTGAATTGGTACATGTTTGAGTTGTTTGAGCGAATGAAGAAGATGAAGAAAGCAACAAAGTAAAAGCGCAGTGAAGATTCTCTTCATGGATTTGTTTGAGAGTTTAAAGACAGAAACATTTTATTTTTATATAAGCAATCTGTCTTGCTACTGCTATGTATTTATAAGTAAACTAAATAGGAAATCTCAGTTCCTTGGCAGACTTGGGTTTCCTGTTCATGTCAGGAATAACACCCATATAGATTACAAGAAACCTCTAAGATCCTTCTGTGCAAGGGAACTAGAATAGGAAATTTCGTCAATATATATGATTTTGCATGGGTTGTGGAATTGGCGTGTTTCTACGCGTCTATATTCGCAGTATTTCAGTAAAAAAATTAGAGTAAATATATTTCATCATCTTAGACGAAATTTGTGAGATTGGTGAATTTGTAGTTACTGTCGTACGGCTAGTGCATCCGAAGCGGTCAAGACTAATGCTGTTTCTTTTTAATTTGTTATGTTTTCAGAATGTCATACTATTTTTTGGTTGTCAGGTGCAATCTTGGAAGCGTACTTTAGAATTTTTTGCTATATATTCCATCATTATAATAATCGATTGATCAACCGTTGAACTTTGTCTTTATCTCTATTAACGGTTTAAAAAGCCGAAATACTTGTCCACGATTTCTTGTATGTTTTCATTATTCACAATATTCCTCAATGAGGCTCCATTCATAAAAAAAAATATATTATAAATTTAAAGATTTCATTCTTTCAGTGAAAGAAATTATTTTTAAATAAAAAAATGAATAAAGAATTAGTATTAGGTTATATAATTAACTTTGAATTAATGGTACTTAAGAAGGAAATTTAATAGTTTGTCATTTTTAAATTAATACTCAATACAACACCTTAGAGGTCGTATATATCCTTAAGCCTCGTATTTTCATAATAATCGTAATCCTCCTAACATCAGGTTTATATTTTGCACTTATTTTAAATACATTTTATTCATATTTATTATAAATTAATAAATAATATCCAATGCAAATAAATTAAGAAGTTTAAGTACTAGAAAAAATATTTTTGATGAAAATAAAAAGAATTAATAATTAATAAGATATTTTTTTATACTTTGTCATTTTTCAAATTTTTTTCTTATAAGTAAGCCTATATTTTATATTTGTTCTTGTTCATACTTGATACAGTGTGTAATCTCAAATTAGACAATAATTCACGCATGAAAAGAAATCTTGAATAATTTTGTCTTGGATGAAAAAATAGTTGAAATAAAATTAATTCCATTCATATTAGTCTATTCCTCCCGGAAATTCTTCACTTGGGGAAAAAACGAGAAATACACTTGTAGTGGGTTCAATTTTTGTATGAAATGCATTTACAAGTTTCTTGGTCTCTTTACCGTTTGAAATAAAATTTTCTTCATTTGAATAGCGATAACATAGAAACTCTCAGCGCTAATTTGGGTTGGATTCTCTTGTTAGTCAAGCATAACAAATTAGCAGCGGCAAAACAACTCTGACTTTTGTTCTTTTGCTTCTAAATCGTATATTTGGCCTTCTAAACTAATAACAACACAAAATTCGAGGTTAATTTATAACAACTTCAAATTCAGTTAGATATACAAAATTTATGCAATGATAGTTGATGCAAATTTTGAGCTTAAAAAAAATTTAGAGAGTCTTGAATAACTTGTAACATTTGTAATTCTCTGGGAAGCAATACCACCAGCTAATGAAAGTGAAACGACTATGGTTCTTCACACTCTTGGCTGAGTCTTTGCTTGATTTATCTGAATTTGACATTTTAAGAATCGACTCTAGGTCATGGAATCAAGTCCGTTGATTCCTACATTAAATTCTTGAGCGTGTTGAAAATTTATGATGAATGAGGTTAGCCAATTCGTGCTTGTCAGTGAGTGAGTATAAGGCCTCACATCGTCAAAACGAGGAGCATGGCGGGAGTTCAGGTTTCTGTCGGCCAAAATAATAACTTTAGTGCCCTTTTCTATAAAGTGCATCAAATCTTTATACCTTTTCGGTGAACAAGAGCGGAACCGCTGAGGTGAAGGTCGGTGTTTTCATTTCTATCTAATAAATAACATAGTGCGTCGAAACCTTCAGCTGAGATGAGCGGCCAGTAATGCATGCATCTTGGATTACTGCTAAAATTAAGTACACGTTGGTTGGATTATACAAGCCGGGGACCGTTGTATGAGCCTAACAACAATTACTCTCATGCTTCAGTTGTCACGTATCTCACTACGAGGCCAATAACAAGCTAACCCACCTATGATTTCATGCTGGTGGATTACGATTATCTCAGGACCCGCAAACTTGAAAATTTCCACTTTTGCCTTAGGTATTATCTATAAACTTACATTTTGAATGCGTTATCAAAACTAACGGAAAGATATAATATACACCATTGTCATGTTTCATTTTAAATTTGTTGGAAAATACATATATGAACATGCTAATGAGGAGGAAATCCTTTAGTGATTTTCTGGGTATTAAATAAAATTGGATGATTGAAAAGTAAAATTTTACATTGGTTTATAGCTAATGAATTGTATGTGCTCAGATGAATTTATGAAGAGCTTTCTAACTTGAAATAAACAAACATTGATTAATTTTAGTCACGTGATCACAATTTCAAATTAAAACTTCTTTGATGAGATTGAGACAAAAGCGTCACAAGCACATGGGATGGTATATTCGTATCCTATTCATTTTCGTCGGGAGATCATAAGAACTTGAGCAAAAAAAAATTCAAACAAAGCTTAATAATATAGGTTTATTCAAGCTTAACTTGGGCTCAATCAATTCATGAAGCCCGTTGAAGGAATCGCAAAGATAAGCTTTGCATGATTGAGCTCTTGAGGTTTCAAATAATCACTTCCAGTAAAGAAAGTTGCTTACACATTATGGCGGGAAAATATAATATTTGCCTTTTTCGGATACTTTCCGGTGATTCTCGGGAGGAGGCTAGTGGAAAGACAAATAAATTATTTCTCTTTTAATTGCTCAGTTTCCATTCCAATTAATATAAGGCATTTTAAGCGTATTAGGATTTTGATTTGATTTAGATTCTTTCCATTTGCTTAGATTATGATTTGATTTATATTTTTCCTTATTTGCTTTAGATTGATTCCGATTTGATTTCAATTTAGATTTATTTAAAATTTTATAACCAACTTATATAATGTACTCGCACTTTTAATAAGCGGAGAAGATCATTTTTGAATGGGTGATTGGTATGGTTACACATCGCAAGGAATGATTTACGGAATGGAAATCTAAATTATTATGTTCTGAAAGGATGTTCTTTCAAGTTTTGAATGGATCAATGATAATGCATATAAGCTAGATTTTCCCAATGAGTACAATGCAAGTACTACTTTTAAATGTTTCTAATTTGAGTCCTTTTGATCGGTGATAATTTGAGAAAAATCCTCTTGAGGAGGGAATGATGGGATTAAGGGCAAAACTACGAGGAAGAGCGAGGGAGGAGTCAAAGTAGAAATTTCCGTCAGAATAATGATAACACTAGAGGAAGATCTAAATCCCAAGGAGAAACATGAAGTGCTTTCATTGTCGGAAAATGGAGTCCGCGTTAAAGGGAGTGTAGATTGTGGAAAGAGAACGAGCGAAAGAAAAAGCGATGGTTAGAAAAATGACAAAGAGAATCTGCGATGCGTAGTTGATGGTGATATGGGTATTGTTTATGATGATAGCTCTATAAATCTCACTTGCCATACCGGTGATTGTGTGATTGATTCGTGCTTCGTTTATATTACGCACATCGTGATTACTTTACATCTATATTAATGGTGATTATGGCCATGCGGATGGGAAATGAAGGGCATCAAGATTGTGGGCATTGGAGATATTTGCTTAGAAACCGGCGTTGGTTGTAAGTTACTCCTTAAATATGTCAGACATGTACTAGATATTAGTTAATTTGATCTCCAGGAAAACTTAATGATGATGGTTATACTTAACCAATTTGGTGAAGGAAAATGGAAGCTCACCAAAGGCTCTTTAGTGTTGGCTAAAGGAAAGAAAATGAACACTCTCTACGTAATAGAAGCCAAGACCAAGAAAGAAGATGTGAATGTAGCTGTAAAAGATCCTGATATTGAAACATGACATAAAAGACTTGGTCACATCGGTGAGAAAGAGTTATAAACTCTTGCCAGAAAAGGATTTCTACCAGGCTTTGCAGGTACGTCCCTCAAGACTTGTATTCATTGTTTAGCTGGAAAGACACATAGAGTAGCTTTTAAAAGTTATTCTCCATCTAGAAAGTCGCAAATCCTTGATTTGATTCACACTGATGTTTGCATGATGCAAAGTAGATCAATAGGAGGTGCACTTTACTTTGTGAGTTTTATTGATGATTTTTCTAGAAAAGTGTGGGCTTTTGCTTTGAAATCTAAAGACCAGGTGCTTGATATGTTTAAGTTCTTCCATGCTTATGTTGAGAGAGGGACATGAAGAAAATTAAAATGTGTCGAGATAATTGTGGTGGTCTGAGAGGACATTTTGAGCAGCATTACAGATCCCATGGAATCAGACTTAAGAAGACCGTACCAAAAACCCCTCAGTAGAATGGTGTTGCAGAAAGGATGAATAGAACAATTGAAGAAAGGATCATGTGTATGCTTTCTGATGCCAGGCTTCCTAAATCATTATGGGCAGAGGCTATGTGTACTGCAGTTGACTTGATTAACCTATCTCCTTTAGCTCCATTAGACGGCGATGTACCTGAGAGAGTTTGGACTGGGAAAGATGTTTTTTATAAACACTTGAGAATGTTTGGGTGCTGAGCATATGTTCACATCCCTAAAGATGAGAGATCGAAACTTGATGATAAAGTCAAGGAATATATTTTCTTAGGCTATGGGCATGAAAAATTTGGGTACAGATTATGGGATCCAGTAGCAAGAAAATTAATCAGAAGTAGAGATGTATTTCTTGAAGATTAGATAGTTGGTGATGAAGAGAAAAGCGATGAGTCTCAATCATCTCCAGAGATTCCTATTATTTCAACTTCAGTTTCTCCACCTGTTATTCATAATGATCATGGGGGAGCCGGAGAGGATAATGATGATGGTCCAGCAGAACTAGTTGACCAAGCACTTTGAGAACCACCAGCACCACCAGTTGAGCCAGAATTGAGAAGATCTACAAGAGAACGACGACCTTCCACCAGATATCCTCCACATGAGTATGTGATGCTTATGTTAACATATATGTTTCCATAATGTTGATTTTGATGATAACAAAAAAGATTAAGAATGATTAATCTTTTAAGCTCAAATTATTTTCTTTTTAAATAAATCATTATTTTCACATTATAAAGGTTTCATATTTAATGGAAAAATGATGTTATGGAATTAAAGTGTTTTGGACTAAAATGAAAGTATTTTAAAACCTTTGATATTGTTTTGTAAAATTTCGGATTTGGACGAAACTATTTAAATATTTTGGGTCATTCTATAATTTCACATAGTTTGGGTGAAATCATAATTTCAGAAAGTTTTGGGATTGACAAAGCATTATTGAGAATTAAAATGGACTATTGAAAGATTTCATGCGTTTTGGGCCATGTCTGATTTTATAAAGTTTTGAGGTCAAACTATAAATTTGGAAAATATTTCATGGCGATTCTTTGTAACTTAGGATCATGACAAGCGGTAGGATTCGAGAATGTTTACGGAACTTAAGCGGCTAACATTTCATCTGGATGTTGAAATTAAAATTATGGTAATAACGGCTAAATGTCCATAAGCATGACCAAAATGTGCATAACTAGTTTTTAGCTCAAACTATATAAACTCAAAACCAATTCATTTTTGGTAATCCAAGCGTAAACAAGTGCACACAACATATATTGAAATTTCGTAACTCATCATTTATTAAATCATCTTTGTTCTTCAATTTGTATATCCACTCTTAAAGATAGATTCATTGTTGTATTTTTCATTTCTCATCAAATTGTGAGTGTACAAGTGTGAGAAACACTTGGGGTGAAGAGATTGGAGAGATAATCTCTTGTTGTAAAGGTTCATTGACACCTTGAAGTCAATTGTAAACGTTTGAAGCCTTGGAAATGCTCGGATAGTGAAATCCTCAAGCTCGGTGTGCTTGGAGGCGTGGACGTAGGCGGAGATTGCCGAACCACGTAAAAATCCTTGAGTTTGCTTTCTCTTCCCTTGCTAATTTATTATTGTGCTTTCATTGAATTTATTGTTTTTGAATTTATTAAGGCATTAGATTGGTTTGTTGTGTGGTTTGCTTAGCTTAATTTTTAAAATCCCAATTCACCCCCCCTCTTGGGTTGCCTAGTTAGTATTTCAGCTTACAGACGGAGGAGAGCCAGAATGTTTTGAAGATGTTATGTCTCATCAACATAAAAATGAGTGGGTTAAATCCATGCAAGAGGAGATGAGATCCTTGAATGAGAACCACATTTATGACTTAGTGAAGCTGCCTAAGGAATCGAGCGAAGAACAAATCGGTTCTGAGTTGGCGAAAATAACTCTAACAAGGCTAGATTGGTTGTGAAGGGTTTGATCGAAGAAAGGTGCTTGATTTTCTCTATAGTGAAGATGTCTTCTATCCGAGTAGTTCTGGGATTAGCAGCTAGCTTGGATTTGGAGATTGAACAACTCGACATAAAGACAGCTTTCTTGCACGGTGACTTAGATGAGGAAATATACATGGAGCAACTTGAAGGATTCAGTGTCAAAGGCAAAGAAGAAATTGTGTGCAAATTGAAGAAAAATTTGTATGGGTTGAAACAGGCACCAAGGTAGTGGTATAAGAAATTTGATTCTTTTGTGGAGAATCATGGTTTCAGTAAGACTATGTCTGATCATTGTGTTTTTGTGAAGAAGTTTGGTGATAATGATTTTATTATTCTTTTGCTTTATGTGGATGACATGTTGATTATTGGCAAGGATGTTAGTAAGATTGACAATATGAAGAGAGAGCTTAGCAAGTCTTTTGGAATGAAGGACTTGGGATCAGCGAAACAGATTCTTGGCATGAAGATTTCTCGTGACAGAAAAACTGGGAAGTTATGGTTATCTCAAGAAGCATATGTTGAAAAGGTTCTTGAAATATTTAATATAAATAAGACAAAATATGTTTGTTCTCCACTTGCAAGCCATTTCAAACTTAGTTCCGAGCATTGTTCTACAAGTGAGAAAGAGAAACAAGAGATGAGAGGAGTTCCTTATGCTTCAGCAGTTGGTAGTTTGATGTACGCTATGGTTTGTACAAGACGAGATATTGCACATGCAGTTGGTGTAGTCAGCCGGTTTCTCTCCCATCCAGGCAAAAACCATTGGATAACAGTAAAGTGGATTCTCAGATATCTCAAAGGCACTTCCAAGGTATGTTTATGTTTTGGTGGTGATAAACATGTGTTACAAGTGTACACGGATATAGATATGGCAGGAGATGTTGATTCCAGAAAATCCCTATCAGGATATTTGCTCATCTTTGCAGGGGGAGTAGTTTCATGGCAGTCCAGACTTCAGCAGTGTGTTGCTTTGTCTACCACAGAAGCAGAGTATATTGCAATCATCGAGAGTTGCAAAGAAACCTTGTGGATGAAGAATTTCCTATAAGAGTTGGGTGTTAAATAAGACAGCTACGTTGTGTACTGTGACAGTCAAAGTGCCATTCACTTGGCGAAGAATTCAACATATCATTCGAAATCAAAGCATATTGATGTGAGGTATCATTGGATACGAGAAGTGCTTGAGCAGAAACAATTGTAGCTTGAGAAAATTCACACATCAAAGAATGCATCAGATATGATGACAAAATCATTACCTACGGAGAAGCTGGAAAGTTGTAAGCAGAGAGCGGGTTTGGTGGTGTCCCTTAGATGAGATGAAGAGGGAGATTTGTAGGGTCCATCTCATTTCGATGGACCAAAATGCCTAAAGTCCAAAATAATTTACTTGATGTGTAATTATTGTAAAATTTTGGACATGGATGAAATTAACCAGAAAATATATAAAGGAAATAAGTGAAGAATCGCGAGAGTTGTAGGCATTTAATTGAGGATACTGAGAGAAAGATTTCTTTGGGGTGTCAATATTTGATTCAACAATCACAAGGTGATTTTAGCTCCGATTCATCCCAAATTTGGAGGGTAAGTTCTTGACATCGCCCTCTACATTTCTACTGGTGTTGATCTGTATTTTATTCTCTCTGTAGTTGTTATTTGAGATACCTACTTATTGAAGAAATAGATTTTAGATCTATTATTGTAAGCCAAGATTGTTAAGAATCTTGATGTTGTTATCCTCTGTGTTATCTGGAGAAGAATTTGTCTTTGTAATCCCATTTAGATAGTGGAAGTTTATATCGGATTACGGTCCGTGATTTTTCGATTTAGGTTTTCCGTAAAAATCGGTCTCTTTTAGTTGATTTTACTTTGGGTTTATTGGTTTATTTTTTGCATATTTATTTGTGGTGCACATCCTATTTTAATCATAGAAAGAAGGAAACATTTTTTGTTTATGCTTAATTTATAGCTGCTTGTGGTAGTCCCTTTCCCAACAAAGTCAATAAATAAAACATACTTTATATGTAAATGGTGTAATCAACATGTGAGATCAGGAGGTCACAATTTTCAATTACTTTTAAATTTAAATGCCTAATACTTCAATTACACAATCCATTCTCATTTTCTTTCAATAATAAAAAACAAAGTACTGAGTTCAAAGCACCTTTTGTCAATGTCTATGTACCCAAAGAAGTGTGATTAAAAATTTAGAACGTGTTCAGATTACGAGGCTTGTTACGAAGAAATGGATGATTTGGAGGAAAAAGAAAAAAAAAATCAATGAGGACACATGATTAAATGCTTTTAAACCGGAGAATTACCAATATATTTCGGTTTATTACGGCAAAATATATGCATTATAAATTCAAGAATGGAAAGTGTCAAGATAAGATTGCTTTTATTATCTAATTAATTCTAGCTAGCTAGCCCATTTGCTTTTAATTTCTTTGCAATTTAACAGACAATGAATATGGCTAGGTACACAAACAGATGCGTATGTGAGCACCAACTTGAAATAAACCTCCTTTCGGTTTCACATTCATCTCTATCCACAAAGGAAGAGAAACAACAAATGGAGACTCCAAAACATTGTATATTTCCGACACCTCAGAAAACTTGCAAAATTTATATATTAAAACAAATGAGATCCATAAATAAACATTGTGTTTTTACTAGTTTATAGTTGTTCATGGAAAGTTCCATTTAGTACATCAATCCATCAATATTAAATAAATCAAATCTAATATTTTCAACTCATTTGGAATAGCTAAAATCCGCTTCCGAGCTCCACATCATATATATCTTAGATGGAGCTTAGGAGAAAAAAATCAAAATATAAAAGTTAATAGTATGTAATAAATAAAATATTTAAATAATATTTTTGATAAAATTAGTAAAGATATAATAGATTTTTAATAATCCAAGTGCAAAATCAAATGAACTTGTAAGTTACAATAATTATTGTTTACCAATCACTTTAATAAAGTATTCTAACTTTTAAGCTAAAGGCCCAACCTCAATATTAACAAGAAAACAAATTGTATCATCTAATTAATGTGCCTTTTCTAATTGAGTACCAAACATTTAACAAATGAATCACATATATATACTAGGCGTAAAACGAGATAATGTTACGTGCAATGATGCACAAATTAATTTGTAAAAAAAATAATAATTCTTTTATATCGCTAATTGATGTGGGAAAATTTAAACAAAATTACAGAAAAAAAGCAGTAAATCCTAATCTACTACGTATACTACTCTAAAACTTCATGCTACTGCTGTGATATTGCTTGCAGGATTCTCAATCCTTCTCCGCCGCCTTATGACAATGACCCAAGTTACTACTTCCAAAATAACGGCAATGGCTCCCAAGACAATAAGAACACAAGCATACACCAAGCGCCAAATCTTCAAAGGGTTCAAAATATTAAAACCCTCAAAGATGTTGAAGATGCTTAATATTATGATGGCGTATCCAACAGAATGGTGGTAAAAATTCCACCAAATTCTGTACTTGTGCTCCTTCTTTGGTCTCAGTTTCAACGCAAGAACCTGAATGAAGCCAAGAACGAGAAGTAGTATCCCAATAGTCCTGTGAGTGGAATGTTGAATGCCATGAGATTTGTTGCCAAGGTAAATTCCTGTCCCCGCTCCGGCAATACCAAGTAAGTAAGCCGAGGATTGGCATATGATGTGAGCATAAAACCAAGCGGGATCAGCTGATTGGAAGACCTTCATGTACCTGGCAGTAATAGCACCCACTGGCATCAAGAAGCCCCAACTAGCCGCGTTTATGATTCCATGAACCTGCTTGAAATGAAGAGTACCCGAGGTTCCTCCTTTGGTAGTCGTAACTTTCCCGGAAAGAAGATCCAAAGTACCCATTGATTTGACATTGTCGCCTCCTAGAGAATGCATGCCGAGGTGATTGTCACTACGTACAGGACCTTCTTGCCACACGTGGCTCACTGTGGTCATGTTCTTTGGAAGCACTATCGTTGCGTATATTATCATCTCGTTATTGGAAAAGTCTGCTGAAATCTTGGGAACCTGAAAGCTCAAGTTTCCCTCTTGTAATTTGGTGCCATAACTCATCACCGGCGATGTGTATGCCTTCAAGATTCCGTTAGGGTTACGGTAGGCTACAAGAGATTGAGAGCCGACCATGCCTTTACCGGTAGGGTTTATTGCCCACGCAATCCATCCGGTTGGTTGCATGCCTACATGACGATAGGCCAAGTCGACAGAGCCGGTTGCTTCGTCATAGCTCCAGTGGAGAAAAGAATTTAAAGCTTGCAAATCAACGCATGCACCGTATTTGTTGTTGTGGGTGGTGAAACGGTAATTGGTACATGTTTGAGTTGTTTGAGCGAATGAAGAAGATGAAGAAAGCAACAAAGTAAAAAGCGCAATCAGAAAGATTCTCTTCATGGATTTGTTTGGGGAGTTTAAAGACAGAAACTAATTTTATTTTATATAAGCAATCTGTCTTGCTACTGCTATGTATTTATAGAAGTAAACTAAATAGAAATCTCAGTTCCTTGTGAACTTGAGTTTCCTGTTCGTAATAGGAATAACACCCATATAGATTACGAAACCTCACTAGGAATCCTTCTGTGTACAGGGAACTAGAATAGGAAATTTCGTCAATATATATATGATTTTGCATGGGTTGTGGAGTTGGCGTGTTTCACGCGTCTATATTTCGCAGTGACACAAACATGATAAAAAAAATTCGATAAATATATTCATCATAATCTTGAACGAAATTTGTGAGATTGTTGAATTTGTATTACAATTTTTTAATACGTGGCTGAATTGCATCGAGGCGATTAAGACTAATGCTTGTTTCTTTTTAATTTATTTATGTTTTTCGTATACTATTTTTGGTTGTTGAGCCAATCCAGTCTGCAATCCTTGGAGCGTACTTTTTTTTTGCTATATATTCCATCATTATAATAATCTGATTGATCAACAAATTGTTTTGTCTTTTATGTCTCTATTGACGGTTTAAGGCAAGGCTCACTTTGTCCCCTGATTTCTTGTACTTTCATTTTCATTATTCACAATATTCCTCCGCAATGAGGCTCCATTCATAAAAAAAATATATTATAAAATTTTAAAGATTTCATTCTTTCAGTGAAAAGAAAATTATTTTTAAATAAAAAAATGAATAAGGGGTAATTATTAGGTTATATAGTGCTTACGAATTAATGTGGTACTAAGAAGGAAATTTAATGGTTTATTTCTAGTTTTTCAGAGTCAATACTCAATACAACACCTTAGAGGTCATTATATATCACTTAACCTCTTATTATTTTCATAATAATCAATAATCCTCCTAACATCATAGTTTTATAGTATTGCCCTTATTTTTAAATACATTTTATTCATATTTATTATAAATTAATAAATAATATCAATGCAAATAAAATTAAGAAGTTTAAGTACTAGAAAAAAAATATTTTTTTGATGTAAATAAAGAATTAATAATTAATAAGATATTTTTTTTATACTTTTTGTCATTTTTAAATTTTTTTTCTTATAGTAAATATATATTTTATATTTGTTCTTGTTCATACTTGATACAGGTAACAATAATCTCAAATTAGACAATTACTGCATGAAAAGGAAATGCAGAATAATTTTCATCTTTTGGATGAAAAAATAGTTCCCGAAATAAAATTAATTCCATTCATATTAGTCTATTCACTCTGAAATTCTTCACTTGGAAAGAAAAAGAAATACACTTGTAGTGGGTTCAATTTTGGTATGAAATGCATTGCAAGTTTTGCGGTCTCTTTCATTGAAATAAAATTTTCTTCATTTGAATAGCGATAACATAGAAACTCTCAAGCTAAGGGGTTAGTTCTCTTGTTAGTCAAGCATAACAAATTAGCAACGGCAAAACAACTCTCACTTTTGTTCTTTTGCTTCTCATCATATCTTTAATAACAACACAAAATTCGGTTAATTTATAACAACACAAAATTCGATTAGATATACAAAATTTATGCAATGATAGTTGATGCCAAATTTTGAGCTTGAAATTTTAGAGGTCTTGAATAACTTGTAACATTTGTAATTCTCTGCGAGAGGCAATACCACCACTAATGAAAGTATGGTTCTTTCACACTCTTGGCGGTCTTGCCCAATTTATCTGAAATTTTGACATTTTAAGAATCGACTCTAGGTCATGGAATCAAGTCCGTTGATTCTGTTAAATTTCTTGAGCGTGTTGAAAAATTTATGATGGAGTTAGCCAATTCGTGCTTGTCGAGTGAGTGAGCCTATAAGGCCTCACATCATCAAAACCGAGCATGAGTTCGGTTTCACAATAATAACTTTTCGAGTGCCCTTTTCTATAAAGTGCATCAAATCTTTATACCTTTTTGAACAAAAGAACCTGAAGGTAGAAAGGCTTCGTGTTTTCATTTCTATCTAATAAATAACATGGTGCGTCCGAAACCTTCAGGAGATGAGCGGCCAAATGCATGCATGCTTGTACACATTGTAGGATTATACAAGGGGACCGTGTTATGAGCCTAACAACAATTACTCTCATGCTTGAGTTGTCACATATCTCCACTGGGGCCAATAACAAGCTAACCCACATGATTTCATGCGTGGTCGATTATCTCTCGGGACCCGTAAACTTGAAAATTTCCTTTTGCCACTAAATTATTATCTATAAACTTACATTTTGAATCTTCATAATCAAAACTAATAACGTGAAGATATAATATACACGATTGTCATGTTTCATTTTGCAGCTGTTGGAAAATACATATATGAACATGCTAATGAGGAGGAAATCCTTTAGTGATTTTTCATATTAAATAAAATTGGATGATTGAAAAGTAAAATTTTACATTAGTTATAGCTAATGAATTGTATGTGCTTCCGTATGAATTTATGAAGAGCTTTCTAACTTGAAATAAACAAACATTGATTCGCTGATTTTAGCCGTGATCACAATTTCAAATTAAAACTTCTTTGATGAGATTGAGGACAAAACTGTCACAAGCACATGGGATGGGGTATATTCAGATCCTATTCAATTTTCCGTCAGACAGATCATAAGAACTTGAGCAAAAAAATTCAAACAAGCGCTTAATAGGTTTATTCAAGCAACTTGGGCTCAATCAATTCATGGAAGCCCGTTGAAGGAATCGCACAAGATAACTGCATGATTCAGGCTCTTGAGGTTTCCAAATAATCACTTCCATAAAATAGAAAGTTGCTTACACATTATGGCGGGAAAATATAATATTTGCCTTTTTCGGATACTTTCCCGATTCTTGAGGAGGCTAGTGGAAAGACAAATAAATTATTTCTCTTTTAATTGTCGAGTTTCCATTCCAATTAATATAAGGCATTTAAGGCGATTAGGATTTTGATTTGATTTAGATTCTTTCCTATTTGCTTAGATTATGATTATGATTTGATTTATATTTTTTCCTTATTTGCTTTAGATTAGGATTCCGATTTGATTTCAATTTAGATTTATTTCTAAAAATTCTTATAACCAACCCTATATAATGTACTCGCACCCAATAAACAGAGAAGATCATTTTTGAATCTGGTGATTAGGTATGGTTACACATGCATAAGGAATGATTTCTGGAATGGAGGAAATCTAAATTATTGTCTTGAAAGGATGTTCCTTTCCAAGTTTTTGAATGGATCAATGATAATGCATATAAGCTAGATTTTCCCAATGAGTACAATGCAAGTACTACTTTTAATGTTTCTAATTTGAGTCCTTTTGATGCAGGTGATAATTTGAGGACAAATCCTCTTCAAGAGGAGGGGAATGATGGGATTAAGGGCAAAACTATTACGAGGAAGACGAGGGAGGAGTCAAAGTAGAAATTTCCGTCAGCAGAATAATGATAACACTAGAGGAAGATCTAAATCCCAAAGGAGAAACATGAAGTGCTTTCATTGTCAGAAAATGGGTCACGTTAAAAGGGAGTGTAGATTGTGGAAAAGAGAACAGGCGAAAGAAAAAGGCGATAGTTAGAAAAATGACAAAGAGAATACTGCAGTCGTAGTTGATGGTGATATGGGTATTGTTTATGATGATAGCTCTATAAATCTCACTTGCCATACCAGTGATTGTGTGATTGATTCAGGTGCTTCGTTTCATATTACTGCACATCGTGATTACTTTACATCCTATATTAATGGTGATTATGGCCATGTACGGATGGGAAATGAAGGGGCATCCAAGATTGTGGGCATTGGAGATATTTGCTTAGAAACCAGCGTTGGTTGTAAGTTACTCCTTAAATATGTCAGACATGTACTAGATATTCGCCTTAATTTGATCTCCACAGGAAAACTTAATGATGATGGTTATACTAACCAATTTGGTGAAGGAAAATGGAAGCTCACCAAAGGCTCTTTAGTGTTGGCTAAAGGAAAGAAAATGAACACTCTCTACGTAATAGAAGCCAAGACCAAGAAAGAAGATGTGAATGTAGCTGTAAAAGATCCTGATATTGAAACATGACATAAAAGACTTGGTCACATCGGTGAGAAAGAGTTATAAACTCTTGCCAGAAAAGGATTTCTACCAGGCTTTGCAGGTACGTCCCTCAAGACTTGTATTCATTGTTTAGCTGGAAAGACACATAGAGTAGCTTTTAAAAGTTATTCTCCATCTAGAAAGTCGCAAATCCTTGATTTGATTCACACTGATGTTTGCATGATGCAAAGTAGATCAATAGGAGGTGCACTTTACTTTGTGAGTTTTATTGATGATTTTTCTAGAAAAGTGTGGGCTTTTGCTTTGAAATCTAAAGACCAGGTGCTTGATATGTTTAAGTTCTTCCATGCTTATGTTGAGAGAGGGACATGAAGAAAATTAAAATGTGTCAGGGCAGATAATTGTGGTGAGTCTGAGAGGACATTTTGAGCATTACATCCCATGGAATCGGACTTAAGAAGACCGCAAAAAACCCTCGGTAGAATGGTGTTGCAGAAAGGATGAATAGAACAATTGAAGAAAGGATCATGTGTATGCTTTCTGATGCCAGGCTTCCTAAATCATTATGGGCAGAGGCTATGTGTACTGCAGTTGACTTGATTAACCTATCTCCTTTAGCTCCATTAGACGGCGATGTACCTGAGAGAGTTTGGACTGGGAAAGATGTTTTTTATAAACACTTGAGAATGTTTGGGTGCTGAGCATATGTTCACATCCCTAAAGATGAGAGATCGAAACTTGATGATAAAGTCAAGGAATATATTTTCTTAGGCTATGGGCATGAAAAATTTGGGTACAGATTATGGGATCCAGTAGCAAGAAAATTAATCAGAAGTAGAGATGTATTTCTTGAAGATTAGATAGTTGGTGATGAAGAGAAAAGCGATGAGTCTCAATCATCTCCAGAGATTCCTATTATTTCAACTTCAGTTTCTCCACCTGTTATTCATAATGATCATGGGGGAGCCGGAGAGGATAATGATGATGGTCCAGCAGAACTAGTTGACCAAGCACTTTGAGAACCACCAGCACCACCAGTTGAGCCAGAATTGAGAAGATCTACAAGAGAACGACGACCTTCCACCAGATATCCTCCACATGAGTATGTGATGCTTATGTTAACATATATGTTTCCATAATGTTGATTTTGATGATAACAAAAAAGATTAAGAATGATTAATCTTTTAAGCTCAAATTATTTTCTTTTTAAATAAATCATTATTTTCACATTATAAAGGTTTCATATTTAATGGAAAAATGATGTTATGGAATTAAAGTGTTTTGGACTAAAATGAAAGTATTTTAAAACCTTTGATATTGTTTTGTAAAATTTGGGATTTGGACCTTTTATAATCTTATTTAATATTTTGGGTCATTCTATAATTTCACATAGTT
The DNA here is from genome assembly GCA_030448925.1 of Citrus cavaleriei. Classification (NCBI taxonomy): domain Eukaryota; kingdom Viridiplantae; phylum Streptophyta; class Magnoliopsida; order Sapindales; family Rutaceae; genus Citrus; species Citrus cavaleriei. The sequence continues at coordinate 17,849 of JAUJEN010000293.1, forward strand.
TGGGTGAAATCATAATTTCAGAAAGTTTTGGGATTGACAAAGCATTATTGAGAAATTCTGAAAATAGACCTATTTGAAAGATTTCATGCGTTTTGAGCTATGTTTTATAAAGTTTTGAGGTCAAACTATAAATTTGGAAAATATTTCATGATTCTTGTATAACGGATCATGACAAGCGGTAGGGATTCGAGAATGTTTAACTTAAGCTAAGATTTCATGTGTTGAAATTCAAAATTATATTAAGCGGCTAACCAAATGTCCATAAACGGTAAGCCGGTTATGACCAAAATGTGCATAACGGCTAGTTTTTTAGCTCAAACTATATAAACTCAAAACCAATTCATTTTTGGTAATCCAAGCATAAACAAGTGCATATATTGAGCTTCAATTTAGTAACTCATCATTTATTAAATCATCTTTGTTATTCAATTTGTATATCCACTCTTAAAGATAGATTCATTGTTGTATTTTTCATTTCTCATCAAATTGTGAGTGTACAAGTGTGAGAAACACTTGGGGTGAAGAGATTGGAGAGATAATCTCTTGTTGTAAAGGTTCATTGACACCTTGAAGTCAATTGTAAACGTTTGAAGCCTTGGAAAGGCTCGGATAGTGAAATCCTCAAGCCCGGTGTGCTTGGAGGCGTGGGCGTGGCGAGATTGCGAACCACGTAAAAATCCTTGAGTTTGCTTTCTCTTCCTTGCTAATTTATTATTGTGCTTTCATTGAATTTATTGTTTTGAATTTATTAAGGCATTAGATTGGTTTGTTGTGTGGTTTGCTTAATTTTTAAAATCCCAATTCACCCCCTCTTGGGTTGCCTAGTTAGTATTTACTGACGGAGGAGAATGTTTTGAAGAAGTTATGTCTCATCAACATAAAAATGAGTGGGTTAAATCCATGCAAGAGGAGATGAGATCCTTGAATGAGAACCACATTTATGACTTAGTGAAAAGAATCAAATCGGTTCTGAAAAAAATAACTCTAGCAATGGTACAAGGCTAGATTGGTTGTGAAGGGTTTCGGTCAGAAGAAAGGTGCTGATTTTCTCCTATAGTGAAGATGTCTTATCCGTAGTTACGGGATTAGCAGCTAGCTTGGATTTGGAGATTGAACAACTCGACATAAAGACAGCTTTCTTGCACGGTGACTTAGATGAGGAAATATACATGGAGCAACTTGAAGGATTCAGTGTCAAAGGCAAAGAAGAAATTGTGTGCAAATTGAAGAAAAATTTGTATGGGTTGAAACAGGCACCAAGGTAGTGGTATAAGAAATTTGATTCTTTTGTGGAGAATCATGGTTTCAGTAAGACTATGTCTGATCATTGTGTTTTTGTGAAGAAGTTTGGTGATAATGATTTTATTATTCTTTTGCTTTATGTGGATGACATGTTGATTATTGGCAAGGATGTTAGTAAGATTGACAATATGAAGAGAGAGCTTAGCAAGTCTTTTGGAATGAAGGACTTGGGATCAGCGAAACAGATTCTTGGCATGAAGATTTCTCGTGACAGAAAAACTGGGAAGTTATGGTTATCTCAAGAAGCATATGTTGAAAAGGTTCTTGAAATATTTAATATAAATAAGACAAAATATGTTTGTTCTCCACTTGCAAGCCATTTCAAACTTAGTTCCGAGCATTGTTCTACAAGTGAGAAAGAGAAACAAGAGATGAGAGGAGTTCATGCTTGATTGGTAGTTTGATGTACGCTATGGTTTGTACAAGACGAGATATTGCACATGCAGTTGGTGTAGTCAGCCGGTTTCTCTCCCATCCAGGCAAAAACCATTGGATAACAGTAAAGTGGATTCTCAGATATCTCAAAGGCACTTCCAAGGTATGTTTATGTTTTGGTGGTGATAAACATGTGTTACAAGTGTACACGGATATAGATATGGCAGGAGATGTTGATTCCAGAAAATCCCTATCAGGATATTTGCTCATCTTTGCAGGGGGAGTAGTTTCATGGCAGTCCAGTGTTGCTTTGTCTACCACAGAAGCAGAGTATATTGCAATCATCGAGAGTTGCAAAGAAACCTTGTGGATGAAGAATTTCCTATAAGAGTTGGGTGTTAAATAAGACAGCTACGTTGTGTACTGTGACAGTCAAAGTGCCATTCACTTGGCGAAGAATTCAACATATCATTCGAAATCAAAGCATATTGATGTGAGGTATCATTGGATACGAGAAGTGCTTGAGCAGAAACAATTGTAGCTTGAGAAAATTCACACAAAGAATGCATCAGATATGATGACAAAATCATTACCTACGGAGAAGCTGGAAAGTTGTAAGCAGAGAGCGGGTTTGGTGGTGTCCCTTAGATGAGATGAAGAGGGAGATTTGTAGGGTCCATCTCATTTCGATGGACCAAAATGCCTAAAGTCCAAAATAATTTACTTGATGTGTAATTATTGTAAAATTTTGGACATGGATGAAATTAACCAGAAAATATATAAAGGAAATAAGTGAAGAATCGCGAGAGTTGTAGGCATTTCGCGAATTGAGGAGGCGCTACGAGAGAGAAAGATTTCTTTGGGGTGTCAATATTTGATTCAACAATCACAAGGTGATTTTAGCTCCGATTCATCCCAAATTTGGAGGGTAAGTTCTTGACATCGCCCTCTACATTTCTACTGGTGTTGATCTGTATTTTATTCTCTCTGTAGTTGTTATTTGAGATACCTACTTATTGAAGAAATAGATTTTAGATCTATTATTGTAAGCCAAGATTGTTAAGAATCTTGATGTTGTTATCCTCTAGTGTTATCTGGAGAAGAATTTGTGCTGTAATCCCATTTAGATAGTGGAAGTTTATATCGGATTACGGTCCCGTGATTTTTCCCGATTTAGGTTTTCCACGTAAAAATCGGTGTCTCTTTTAGTTGATTTTTACTTTGGGTTTATTGGTTTATTTTTTTGCATATTTATTTGTGGTGCACATCCTATTTTAATCATAGAAAGAAGGAAACATTTTTTGTTTATGCTTAATTTATAGCTGCTTGTGGTAGTCCCTTTCCCAACAAAGTCAATAAATAAAACATACTTTATATGTAAATGGTGTAATCAACATGTGAGATCAGGAGGTCACAATTTTCAATTACTTTTAAATTTAAATGCCTAATACTTCAATTACACAATCCATTCTCATTTTCTTTCAATAATAAAAAACAAAGTACTGAGTTCAAAGCACCTTTTGTCAATGTCTATGTACCCAAAGAAGTGTGATTAAAAATTTAGAACGTGTTCAGATTCTGCGAGGCTTGTTCTGAAGAAATGGATGATTTGGAGGAAAAAAGAAAAAAAAAAAAACAATGAGGACACATGATTAAATGCTTTTAAACCGGAGAATTACCAATATATTTCAGGTTTATTCTGGCAAAATATATGCATTATAAATTCAAGAATGGAAAGTGTCAAGATAAGATTGCTTTTATTATCTAATTAATTCTAGCTAGCCCATTTGCTTTTAATTTCTTTGCAATTTAACGACAATGAATATGGCTAGGTACACAAACAGATGTATGTGAGCACCAACTTGAAATAAACCTCCTTTCACCATCATCTCTATCCACAAAGGAAAGAGAAAGAACAATTGGAGAGTCCTAAAGTTTGTATATTTCCTACACCTCAGAATAGTTTCAAAATTTATATATTAAACAAATGAGATCCATAAATAAACATTGTGTTTTTACTAGTTTATAGTTGTTCATGGAAAGTTCCATTTAGTACATCAATCCATCAATATTAAATAAATCAAATCTAATATTTTCAACTCATTTGGAATAGCTAAAATCCGCTTCGAGCTCCACATCATATATATCTTAGATGGAGCTTAGGAGAAAAAATCAAAATATAAAAGTTAATAGTATGTAATAAATAAAATATTTAAATAATATTTTTGATAAAATTAGTAAAGATATAATAGATTTTTAATAATCCAAGTGCAAAATCAAATGAACTTGTAAGTTACAATAATTATTGTTTACCAATCACTTTAATAAAGTATTCTAACTTTTAAGCTAAAGGCCCAACCTCAATATTAACAAGAAAACAAATTGTATCATCTAATTAATGTGCCTTTTCTAATTGAGTACCAAACATTTAACAAATGAATCACATATATATACTAGGCGTAAAACGAGATAATGTTACGTGCAATGATGCACAAATTAATTTGTAAAAAAAATAATAATTCTTTTATATCGCTAATTGATGTGGGAAAATTTAAACAAAATTACAGAAAAAAAGCAGTAAATCCTAATCTACTACGTATACTACTCTAAAACTTCATGCTACTGCTGTGATATTGCTTGCAGGATTCTCAATCCTTCTCCGCCGCCTTATGACAATGACCCAAGTTACTACTTCCAAAATAACGGCAATGGCTCCCAAGACAATAAGAACACAAGCATACACCAAGCGCCAAATCTTCAAAGGGTTCAAAATATTAAAACCCTCAAAGATGTTGAAGATGCTTAATATTATGATGGCGTATCCAACAGAATGGTGGTAAAAATTCCACCAAATTCTGTACTTGTGCTCCTTCTTTGGTCTCAGTTTCAACGCAAGAACCTGAATGAAGCCAAGAACGAGAAGTAGTATCCCAATAGTCCTGTGAGTGGAATGTTGAATGCCATGAGATTTGTTGCCAAGGTAAATTCCTGTCCCCGCTCCGGCAATACCAAGTAAGTAAGCCGAGGATTGGCATATGATGTGAGCATAAAACCAAGCGGGATCAGCTGATTGGAAGACCTTCATGTACCTGGCAGTAATAGCACCCACTGGCATCAAGAAGCCCCAACTAGCCGCGTTTATGATTCCATGAACCTGCTTGAAATGAAGAGTACCCGAGGTTCCTCCTTTGGTAGTCGTAACTTTCCCGGAAAGAAGATCCAAAGTACCCATTGATTTGACATTGTCGCCTCCTAGAGAATGCATGCCGAGGTGATTGTCACTACGTACAGGACCTTCTTGCCACACGTGGCTCACTGTGGTCATGTTCTTTGGAAGCACTATCGTTGCGTATATTATCATCTCGTTATTGGAAAAGTCTGCTGAAATCTTGGGAACCTGAAAGCTCAAGTTTCCCTCTTGTAATTTGGTGCCATAACTCATCACCGGCGATGTGTATGCCTTCAAGATTCCGTTAGGGTTACGGTAGGCTACAAGAGATTGAGAGCCGACCATGCCTTTACCGGTAGGGTTTATTGCCCACGCAATCCATCCGGTTGGTTGCATGCCTACATGACGATAGGCCAAGTCGACAGAGCCGGTTGCTTCGTCATAGCTCCAGTGGAGAAAAGAATTTAAAGCTTGCAAATCAACGCATGCACCGTATTTGTTGTTGTGGGTGGTGAAACTGTAATTGGTACATGTTTGAGTTGTTTGAGCGAATGAAGAAGATGAAGAAAGCAACAAAGTAAAAAGCGCAATCAGAAAGATTCTCTTCATGGATTTGTTTGGGGAGTTTAAAGACAGAAACTAATTTTTATTTTTATATAAGCAATCTGTCTTGCTACTGCTATGTATTTATAGAAGTAAACTAAATAGGAAATCTCAGTTCCTTGTGAACTTGAGTTTCCTGTTCGTAATAGGAATAACACCCATATAGATTACGAAACCTCACTAGGAATCCTTCTGTGTACAGGGAACTAGAATAGGAAATTTCGTCAATATATATATGATTTTGCATGGGTTGTGGAGTTGGCGTGTTTCACGCGTCTATATTTCGCAGTGACACAAACATGATAAAAAAAATTCGATAAATATATTCATCATAATCTTGAACGAAATTTGTGAGATTGTTGAATTTGTATTACAATTTTTTAATACGTGGCTGAATTGCATCGAGACGATTAAGACTAATGCTGTTTCTTTTTAATTTATTTATGTTTTTTCAGGACTGTCATACTATTTTTGGTTGTTGAGCCAATCCAGGTCTGCAATCCTTGGAGCGTACTTTTCGGAGATTTTTGCTATATATTCCATCATTATAATAATCTGATTGATCAACAAATTGTTTTGTCTTTTATGTCTCTATTGACGGTTTAAGGCAAGGCTCACTTTGTCCCCTGATTTCTTGTACTTTCATTTTCATTATTCACAATATTCCTCCGCAATGAGGCTCCATTCATAAAAAAAATATATTATAAAATTTTAAAGATTTCATTCTTTCAGTGAAAAGAAAATTATTTTTAAATAAAAAAATGAATAAGGGGTAATTATTAGGTTATATAGTGCTTACGAATTAATGTGGTACTAAGAAGGAAATTTAATGGTTTATTTCTAGTTTTTCAGAGTCAATACTCAATACAACACCTTAGAGGTCATTATATATCACTTAACCTCTTATTATTTTCATAATAATCAATAATCCTCCTAACATCATAGTTTTATAGTATTGCCCTTATTTTTAAATACATTTTATTCATATTTATTATAAATTAATAAATAATATCAATGCAAATAAAATTAAGAAGTTTAAGTACTAGAAAAAAAATATTTTTTTGATGTAAATAAAGAATTAATAATTAATAAGATATTTTTTTTATACTTTTTGTCATTTTTAAATTTTTTTTCTTATAGTAAATATATATTTTATATTTGTTCTTGTTCATACTTGATACAGGTAACAATAATCTCAAATTAGACAATTACTGCATGAAAAGGAAATGCAGAATAATTTTCATCTTTTGGATGAAAAAATAGTTCGAAATAAAATTAATTCCATTCATATTAGTCTATTCACTCAAATTCTTCACTTGGAAAGAAAAAGAAATACACTTGTAGTGGGTTCAATTTTTGGTATGAAATGCATTGCAAGTTTTGCGGTCTCTTTCATTGAAATAAAATTTTCTTCATTTGAATAGCGAACATAGAAACTCTCAAGCTAAGGGGTTAGTTCTCTTGTTAGTCAAGCATAACAAATTAGCAACGGCAAAACAACTCTCATTTTTGTTCTTTTGCTTCTCATCATATCTTTTAATAACAACACAAAATTCGAGTTAATTTATAACAACACAAAATTCGATTAGATATACAAAATTTATGCAATGATAGTTGATGCCAAATTTTGAGCTTGAAATTTTAGAGGTCTTGAATAACTTGTAACATTTGTAATTCTCTGCAGAGAGGCAATACCACCACTAATGAAGGCTATGGTTCTTTCACACTCTTGGCGGTCTTGCCCAATTTATCTGAAATTTTGACATTTTAAGAATCGACTCTATGGAATCAAGTCCGTTGATTCTCATTAAATTTCTTGAACGTGTTGAAAAATTTATGATGGACAGCCAATTCGCTTGTCGAGTGAGTGAGCCTATAAGGCCTCACATCATCCAAAACCGGGAGCATGAGTTCGGTTTCACAAAATAATAACTTTCGAGTGCCCTTTTCTATAAAGTGCATCAAATCTTTATACCTTTTTTGAACAAAGACAGAAGGTAGAAAGGCTTCGTGTTTTCATTTCTATCTAATAAATAACATGGTGCGTCCGAAACCTTCAAGGAGATGAACGCCAAATGCATGCATGCCGCTGCGACAAAGTACACATTGTAGGATTATACAAGCGGGGACCGTGTTATGAGCCTAACAACAATTACTCTCATGCTTGGTTGTCACATATCTCCACTACCAATAACAAGCTAACCCACACCTATGATTTCATGCAGCGTGGTCTGATTATCTCTCAGGACCCACGTAAACTTGAAAATTTCCCTTTTTGCCACTAAATTATTATCTATAAACTTACATTTTGAATCTGCATTATCAAAACTAAGAACGTGAAGATATAATATACACGATTGTCATGTTTCATTTTGCAGCTGTTGGAAAATACATATATGAACATGCTAATGAGGAGGAAATCCTTTAGTGATTTTTCATATTAAATAAAATTGGATGATTGAAAAGTAAAATTTTACATTGGTTATAGCTAATGAATTGTATGTGCTTCCGTATGAATTTATGAAGAGCTTTCTAACTTGAAATAAACAAACATTGATTCGCTGATTTTAGCCGTGATCACAATTTCAAATTAAAACTTCTTTGATGAGATTGAGGACAAAACTGTCACAAGCACATGGGATGGGGTATATTCAGATCCTATTCAATTTTCCGTCAGACAGATCATAAGAACTTGAGCAAAAAAATTCAAACAAGCGCTTAATAGGTTTATTCAAGCAACTTGGGCTCAATCAATTCATGGAAGCCCGTTGAAGGAATCGCACAAGATAACTGCATGATTCAGGCTCTTGAGGTTTCCAAATAATCACTTCCATAAAATAGAAAGTTGCTTTCTAATTATGGCGGGAAAATATAATATTTGCCTTTTTCGGATACTTTCCCGATTCTTGAGGAGGCTAGTGGAAAGACAAATAAATTATTTCTCTTTTAATTGTCGAGTTTCCATTCCAATTAATATAAGGCATTTAAGGCGATTAGGATTTTGATTTGATTTAGATTCTTTCCTATTTGCTTAGATTATGATTATGATTTGATTTATATTTTTTCCTTATTTGCTTTAGATTAGGATTCCGATTTGATTTCAATTTAGATTTATTTCTAAAAATTCTTATAACCAACCCTATATAATGTACTATCAACCAAAAAAAAGAGAAGATCATTTTTGAATCTGGTGATTAGGTATGGTTACACATGCATAAGGAATGATTTCTGGAATGGAGGAAATCTAAATTATTGTCTTGAAAGGATGTTCCTTTCCAAGTTTTTGAATGGATCAATGATAATGCATATAAGCTAGATTTTCCCAATGAGTACAATGCAAGTACTACTTTTAATGTTTCTAATTTGAGTCCTTTTGATGCAGGTGATAATTTGAGGAAAAATCCTCTTCAAGAGGAGGGGAATGATGGGATTAAGGGCAAAACTATTACGAGGAAGACGAGGGAGGAGTCAAAGTAGAAATTTCCGTCAGCAGAATAATGATAACACTAGAGGAAGATCTAAATCCCAAAGGAGAAACATGAAGTGCTTTCATTGTCAGAAAATGGGTCACGTTAAAAGGGAGTGTAGATTGTGGAAAAGAGAACAGGCGAAAGAAAAAGGCGATAGTTAGAAAAATGACAAAGAGAATACTGCAGTCGTAGTTGATGGTGATATGGGTATTGTTTATGATGATAGCTCTATAAATCTCACTTGCCATACCAGTGATTGTGTGATTGATTCAGGTGCTTCGTTTCATATTACTGCACATCGTGATTACTTTACATCCTATATTAATGGTGATTATGGCCATGTACGGATGGGAAATGAAGGGGCATCCAAGATTGTGGGCATTGGAGATATTTGCTTAGAAACCAGCGTTGGTTGTAAGTTACTCCTTAAATATGTCAGACATGTACTAGATATTCGCCTTAATTTGATCTCCACAGGAAAACTTAATGATGATGGTTATACTAACCAATTTGGTGAAGGAAAATGGAAGCTCACCAAAGGCTCTTTAGTGTTGGCTAAAGGAAAGAAAATGAACACTCTCTACGTAATAGAAGCCAAGACCAAGAAAGAAGATGTGAATGTAGCTGTAAAAGATCCTGATATTGAAACATGACATAAAAGACTTGGTCACATCGGTGAGAAAGAGTTATAAACTCTTGCCAGAAAAGGATTTCTACCAGGCTTTGCAGGTACGTCCCTCAAGACTTGTATTCATTGTTTAGCTGGAAAGACACATAGAGTAGCTTTTAAAAGTTATTCTCCATCTAGAAAGTCGCAAATCCTTGATTTGATTCACACTGATGTTTGCATGATGCAAAGTAGATCAATAGGAGGTGCACTTTACTTTGTGAGTTTTATTGATGATTTTTCTAGAAAAGTGTGGGCTTTTGCTTTGAAATCTAAAGACCAGGTGCTTGATATGTTTAAGTTCTTCCATGCTTATGTTGAGAGAGGGACATGAAGAAAATTAAAATGTGTCAGGGCAGATAATTGTGGTGAGTACAGAGGACATTTTGAGCAGCATTACAGATCCCATGGAATCAGACTTAAGAAGACCGTACCAAAAACCCCTCAGTAGAATGGTGTTGCAGAAAGGATGAATAGAACAATTGAAGAAAGGATCATGTGTATGCTTTCTGATGCCAGGCTTCCTAAATCATTATGGGCAGAGGCTATGTGTACTGCAGTTGACTTGATTAACCTATCTCCTTTAGCTCCATTAGACGGCGATGTACCTGAGAGAGTTTGGACTGGGAAAGATGTTTTTTATAAACACTTGAGAATGTTTGGGTGCTGAGCATATGTTCACATCCCTAAAGATGAGAGATCGAAACTTGATGATAAAGTCAAGGAATATATTTTCTTAGGCTATGGGCATGAAAAATTTGGGTACAGATTATGGGATCCAGTAGCAAGAAAATTAATCAGAAGTAGAGATGTATTTCTTGAAGATTAGATAGTTGGTGATGAAGAGAAAAGCGATGAGTCTCAATCATCTCCAGAGATTCCTATTATTTCAACTTCGCTTATTCATAATGATCATGGGGAGGAGAGGATAATGATGATGGTCGAGCAGAACTAGTTGACCAAGCACTTTGAGAACCACCAGCACCACCACTTGAGCCTGAATTGAGAAGATCTACAAGAGAACGACGACCTTCCACCAGATATCCTCCACATGAGTATGTGATGCTTATGTTAACATATATGTTTCCATAATGTTGATTTTGATGATAACAAAAAAGATTAAGAATGATTAATCTTTTAAGCTCAAATTATTTTCTTTTTAAATAAATCATTATTTTCACATTATAAAGGTTTCATATTTAATGGAAAAATGATGTTATGGAATTAAAGTGTTTTGGACTAAAATGAAAGTATTTTAAAACCTTTGATATTGTTTTGTAAAATTTCGGATTTGGACCTATTAGAAACTATTTAAATATTTTGGGTCATTCTATAATTTCACATAGTTTGGGTGAAATCATAATTTCAGAAAGTTTTGGGATTGACAAAGCATTATTGAGAAATTCTGAAAATGGACCTATTTGAAAGATTTCATAACGTTTTGGGCCATAATACAGTTTTATAAAGTTTTGAGGTCAAACTATAAATTTGGAAAATATTTCACTGTAGCAGTTACTGTAGCAAGCGGCTAACCGGATCATGACAAACGGTAGACCGGATTCAGGCAGAATGTTTCTGGAACTTAAACGATTTCACAAGGGATGTTCGAAATTCAAAATTATGAATATTAACCAAATGTCCATAACCAAAAAAATGTGCATAACGGCTAGTTTTTGAGCTCAAACTATATAAACTCAAAACCAATTCATTTTTGGTAATCTAAGCAAGCATAAACAAGTGCACACAACATATATTGAGCTTCAATTTCGTAACTCATCATTTATTAAATCATCTTTGTTCTTCAATTTGTATATCCACTCTTAAAGAGAGATTCATTGTTGTATTTTTCATTTCTCATCAAATTGTGAGTGTACAAGTGTGAGAAACACTTGGGGTGAAGAGATTGGAGAGATAATCTCTTGTTGTAAAGGTTCATTGACACCTTGAAGTCAATTGTAAACGTTTGAAGCCTTGGAAAGGCTCGGATAGTGAAATCCTCAAGCCCGGTGTGCTTGGAGGCGTGGACGTAGGCGGGGATTGCCGAACCACGTAAAAATCCTTGAGTTTGCTTTCTCTTCCCTTGCTCATTTATTATTGTGCTTTCATTGAATTTATTGTTTTTGAATTTATTAAGGCATTAGATTAGATTATTGTGTGGTTAATTTTTAAAATCCCAATTCACCCCCCTCTTGGGTTGCCTAGTTAGTATTTCACCATGACGGAGGAGAATGTTTTGAAGATGTTATGTCTCATCAACATAAAAATGAGTGGGTTAAATCCATGCAAGAGGAGATGAGATCCTTGAATGAGAACCACATTTATGACTTAGTGAAGCTGCCTAAGGGAATGCGAGCACTGAAGAACAAATCAGTTTACAGGTTGAAAACTGAAAATAACTCACAACAGCGGTACAAGGCTAGATTGGTTGTGAAGGGTTTCGGTCAGAAGAAAGGTGCTGATTTTCTCCTATAGTGAAGATGTCTTCTATCCGAGTAGTTCTGGGATTAGCAGCTAGCTTGGATTTGGAGATTGAACAACTCGACATAAAGACAGCTTTCTTGCACGGTGACTTAGATGAGGAAATATACATGGAGCAACTTGAAGGATTCAGTGTCAAAGGCAAAGAAGAAATTGTGTGCAAATTGAAGAAAAATTTGTATGGGTTGAAACAGGCACCAAGGTAGTGGTATAAGAAATTTGATTCTTTTGTGGAGAATCATGGTTTCAGTAAGACTATGTCTGATCATTGTGTTTTTGTGAAGAACTTTGGTGATAATGATTTTATTATTCTTTTGCTTTATGTGGATGACATGTTGATTATTGGCAAGGATGTTAGTAAGATTGACAATATGAAGAGAGAGCTTAGCAAGTCTTTTGGAATGAAGGACTTGGGATCAGCGAAACAGATTCTTGGCATGAAGATTTCTCGTGACAGAAAAACTGGGAAGTTATGGTTATCTCAAGAAGCATATGTTGAAAAGGTTCTTGAAATATTTAATATAAATAAGACAAAATATGTTTGTTCTCCACTTGCAAGCCATTTCAAACTTAGTTCCGAGCATTGTTCTACAAGTGAGAAAGAGAAACAAGAGATGAGAGGAGTTCCTTATGCTTCAGCAGTTGGTAGTTTGATGTACGCTATGGTTTGTACAAGACGAGATATTGCACATGCAGTTGGTGTAGTCAGCCGGTTTCTCTCCCATCCAGGCAAAAACCATTGGATAACAGTAAAGTGGATTCTCAGATATCTCAAAGGCACTTCCAAGGTATGTTTATGTTTTGGTGGTGATAAACATGTGTTACAAGTGTACACGGATATAGATATGGCAGGAGATGTTGATTCCAGAAAATCCCTATCAGGATATTTGCTCATCTTTGCAGGGGGAGTAGTTTCATGGCAGACTTGCTTTTGTCTACCAGTATATTGCAATCATCGAGAGTTGCAAAGAAACCTTGTGGATGAAGAATTTCCTATAAGAGTTGGGTGTTAAATAAGACAGCTACGTTGTGTACTGTGACAGTCAAAGTGCCATTCACTTGGCGAAGAATTCAACATATCATTCGAAATCAAAGCATATTGATGTGAGGTATCATTGGATACGAGAAGTGCTTGAGCAGAAACAATTGTAGCTTGAGAAAATTCACACATCAAAGAATGCATCAGATATGATGACAAAATCATTACCTACGGAGAAGCTGGAAAGTTGTAAGCAGAGAGCGGGTTTGGTGGTGTCCCTTAGATGAGATGAAGAGGGAGATTTGTAGGGTCCATCTCATTTCGATGGACCAAAATGCCTAAAGTCCAAAATAATTTACTTGATGTGTAATTATTGTAAAATTTTGGACATGGATGAAATTAACCAGAAAATATATAAAGGAAATAAGTGAAGAATCGCGAGAGTTGTAGGCATTTCGCGAATTGAGGAGGCGCTACGAGAGAGAAAGATTTCTTTGGGGTGTCAATATTTGATTCAACAATCACAAGGTGATTTTAGCTCCGATTCATCCCAAATTTGGAGGGTAAGTTCTTGACATCGCCCTCTACATTTCTACTGGTGTTGATCTGTATTTTATTCTCTCTGTAGTTGTTATTTGAGATACCTACTTATTGAAGAAATAGATTTTAGATCTATTATTGTAAGCCAAGATTGTTAAGAATCTTGATGTTGTTATCCTCTAGTGTTATCTGGAGAAGAATTTGTGCTGTAATCCCATTTAGATAGTGGAAGTTTATATCGGATTACGGTCCCGTGATTTTTCCCGATTTAGGTTTTCCACGTAAAAATCGGTGTCTCTTTTAGTTGATTTTTACTTTGGGTTTATTGGTTTATTTTTTTGCATATTTATTTGTGGTGCACATCCTATTTTAATCATAGAAAGAAGGAAACATTTTTTGTTTATGCTTAATTTATAGCTGCTTGTGGTAGTCCCTTTCCCAACAAAGTCAATAAATAAAACATACTTTATATGTAAATGGTGTAATCAACATGTGAGATCAGGAGGTCACAATTTTCAATTACTTTTAAATTTAAATGCCTAATACTTCAATTACACAATCCATTCTCATTTTCTTTCAATAATAAAAAACAAAGTACTGAGTTCAAAGCACCTTTTGTCAATGTCTATGTACCCAAAGAAGTGTGATTAAAAATTTAGAACGTGTTCAGATTCTGCGAGGCTTGTTCTGAAGAAATGGATGATTTGGAGGAAAAAAGAAAAAAAAAAAAAACAATGAGGACACATGATTAAATGCTTTTAAACCGGAGAATTACCAATATATTTCAGGTTTATTCTGGCAAAATATATGCATTATAAATTCAAGAATGGAAAGTGTCAAGATAAGATTGCTTTTATTATCTAATTAATTCTAGCTAGCTAGCCCATTTGCTTTTAATTTCTTTGCAATTTAACAGACAATGAATATGGCTAGGTACACAAATGTATGTGAGCACCAACTTGAAATAAACCTCCTTTCATTTCATCTCTCTATCCACAAAGGAAAGAGAAACAACAAATGGAGACTCCAAAACATTGTATATTTCACACCTCAGAAAACTTGCAAAATTTATATATTCGTCTAAACAAATGAGATCCATAAATAAACATTGTGTTTTTACTAGTTTATAGTTGTTCATGGAAAGTTCCATTTAGTACATCAATCCATCAATATTAAATAAATCAAATCTAATATTTTCAACTCATTTGGAATATCTAAAATCATAATCCGAGCTCCACATCATATATATCTTAGATGGAGCTTAGGAGAAAAAAATCAAAATATAAAAGTTAATAGTATGTAATAAATAAAATATTTAAATAATATTTTTGATAAAATTAGTAAAGATATAATAGATTTTTAATAATCCAAGTGCAAAATCAAATGAACTTGTAAGTTACAATAATTATTGTTTACCAATCACTTTAATAAAGTATTCTAACTTTTAAGCTAAAGGCCCAACCTCAATATTAACAAGAAAACAAATTGTATCATCTAATTAATGTGCCTTTTCTAATTGAGTACCAAACATTTAACAAATGAATCACATATATATACTAGGCGTAAAACGAGATAATGTTACGTGCAATGATGCACAAATTAATTTGTAAAAAAAATAATAATTCTTTTATATCGCTAATTGATGTGGGAAAATTTAAACAAAATTACAGAAAAAAAGCAGTAAATCCTAATCTACTACGTATACTACTCTAAAACTTCATGCTACTGCTGTGATATTGCTTGCAGGATTCTCAATCCTTCTCCGCCGCCTTATGACAATGACCCAAGTTACTACTTCCAAAATAACGGCAATGGCTCCCAAGACAATAAGAACACAAGCATACACCAAGCGCCAAATCTTCAAAGGGTTCAAAATATTAAAACCCTCAAAGATGTTGAAGATGCTTAATATTATGATGGCGTATCCAACAGAATGGTGGTAAAAATTCCACCAAATTCTGTACTTGTGCTCCTTCTTTGGTCTCAGTTTCAACGCAAGAACCTGAATGAAGCCAAGAACGAGAAGTAGTATCCCAATAGTCCTGTGAGTGGAATGTTGAATGCCATGAGATTTGTTGCCAAGGTAAATTCCTGACACAGCTCCGGCAATACCAAGTAAGTAAGCCGAGGATTGGCATATGATGTGAGCATAAAACCAAGCGGGATCAGCTGATTGGAAGACCTTCATGTACCTGGCAGTAATAGCACCCACTGGCATCAAGAAGCCCCAACTAGCCGCGTTTATGATTCCATGAACCTGCTTGAAATGAAGAGTACCCGAGGTTCCTCCTTTGGTAGTCGTAACTTTCCCGGAAAGAAGATCCAAAGTACCCATTGATTTGACATTGTCGCCTCCTAGAGAATGCATGCCGAGGTGATTGTCACTACGTACAGGACCTTCTTGCCACACGTGGCTCACTGTGGTCATGTTCTTTGGAAGCACTATCGTTGCGTATATTATCATCTCGTTATTGGAAAAGTCTGCTGAAATCTTGGGAACCTGAAAGCTCAAGTTTCCCTCTTGTAATTTGGTGCCATAACTCATCACCGGCGATGTGTATGCCTTCAAGATTCCGTTAGGGTTACGGTAGGCTACAAGAGATTGAGAGCCGACCATGCCTTTACCGGTAGGGTTTATTGCCCACGCAATCCATCCGGTTGGTTGCATGCCTACATGACGATAGGCCAAGTCGACAGAGCCGGTTGCTTCGTCATAGCTCCAGTGGAGAAAAGAATTTAAAGCTTGCAAATCAACGCATGCACCGTATTTGTTGTTGTGGGTGGTGAAACGGTAATTGGTACATGTTTGAGTTGTTTGAGCGAATGAAGAAGATGAAGAAAGCAACAAAGTAAAAAGCGCAATCAGAAAGATTCTCTTCATGGATTTGTTTGGGGAGTTTAAAGACAGAAACTAATTTTTATTTTTATATAAGCAATCTGTCTTGCTACTGCTATGTATTTATAGAAGTAAACTAAATAGGAAATCTCAGTTCCTTGTGAACTTGAGTTTCCTGTTCGTAATAGGAATAACACCCATATAGATTACGAAACCTCACTAGGAATCCTTCTGTGTACAGGGAACTAGAATAGGAAATTTCGTCAATATATATATGATTTTGCATGGGTTGTGGAGTTGGCGTGTTTCACGCGTCTATATTTCGCAGTGACACAAACATGATAAAAAAAATTCGATAAATATATTCATCATAATCTTGAACGAAATTTGTGAGATTGTTGAATTTGTATTACAATTTTTTAATACGTGGCTGAATTGCATCGAGACGATTAAGACTAATGCTGTTTCTTTTTAATTTATTTATGTTTTTTCAGGACTGTCATACTATTTTTGGTTGTTGAGCCAATCCAGGTCTGCAATCCTTGGAGCGTACTTTTCGGAGATTTTTGCTATATATTCCATCATTATAATAATCTGATTGATCAACAAATTGTTTTGTCTTTTATGTCTCTATTGACGGTTTAAGGCAAGGCTCACTTTGTCCCCTGATTTCTTGTACTTTCATTTTCATTATTCACAATATTCCTCCGCAATGAGGCTCCATTCATAAAAAAAATATATTATAAAATTTTAAAGATTTCATTCTTTCAGTGAAAAGAAAATTATTTTTAAATAAAAAAATGAATAAGGGGTAATTATTAGGTTATATAGTGCTTACGAATTAATGTGGTACTAAGAAGGAAATTTAATGGTTTATTTCTAGTTTTTCAGAGTCAATACTCAATACAACACCTTAGAGGTCATTATATATCACTTAACCTCTTATTATTTTCATAATAATCAATAATCCTCCTAACATCATAGTTTTATAGTATTGCCCTTATTTTTAAATACATTTTATTCATATTTATTATAAATTAATAAATAATATCAATGCAAATAAAATTAAGAAGTTTAAGTACTAGAAAAAAAATATTTTTTTGATGTAAATAAAGAATTAATAATTAATAAGATATTTTTTTTATACTTTTGTCATTTTAAATTTTTTTCTTATAGTAAATATATATTTTATATTTGTTCTTGTTCATACTTGATACAGTAACAATAATCTCAAATTAGACAATTCTTGCATGAAAAGGAAATGCGAATAATTTTCATCTTTTGGATGAAAAATAGTTCCAAATAAAATTAATTCCATTCATATTAGTCTATTCACTCCTGAAATTCTTCACTTGGAAAGAAAACGAGAAATACACTTGTAGTGGGTTCAATTTTTGGTATGAAATGCATTGCAAGTTTTATGTCTCTTTCATTGAAATAAAATTTTCTTCATTTGAATAGCAAGAATATAGAAACTCTCAACTGCTAAGTGGTTAGTTCTCTTGTTAGTCAAGCATAACAAATTAGCAACGCAAAACAACTCTCTTTTTGTTCTTTTGCTTCTCATCATATGTCTTTTCTCCGCTTAATAACAACACAAAATTCGTGTTAATTTATAACAACACAAAATTCGATTAGATATACAAAATTTATGCAATGATAGTTGATGCCAAATTTTGAGCTTGAAATTTTAGAGGTCTTGAATAACTTGTAACATTTGTAATTCTCTGCAGAGAGGCAATACCACCAAATGAAGGCAATATGGTTCTTTCACACTCTTGGCAAATTTATACGTAATTTTGACATTTTAAGAATCGACTTAGTCATGGAATCAAGTCCGTTGATTCTCTTAAATTTCTTGAACGTGTTGAAAAATTTATGATGGATGTTAGCCAATTCGTTTGTCGAGTGAGCCTATAAGGCCTCACATCATCCAAAACCGTGAGCATGACAGTTCGGTCACAAGAATAATAACTTTTCGAGTGCCCTTTTCTATAAAGTGCATCAAATCTTTATACCTTTTTCAGTGAACAAAGACATGAAGGTAGACCGCAAGGCTTCGTGTTTTCATTTCTATCTAATAAATAACATGGTGCGCCCGTAAACCTTCAATCGAGATGAACGGCCAAATGCATGCATGCCGCTCACAAAAGTACACATTGATCAGGATTATACAAGCCGGGACCGTGTTATGAGCCTAACAACAATTACTCTCATGCTTCAGCTTGTCACATATCTCCACTACAATAACAAGCTAACCCACACCTATGATTTCATGCAACAGGGTCTCGATTATCTCTCGACCCACGAAACTTGAAAATTTCCTTTTGCCACTAAATTATTATCTATAAACTTACATTTTGAATCTGCATTATCAAAACTAAGAACGTGAAGATATAATATACACGATTGTCATGTTTCATTTTTTGTAAAATACATATATGAACATGCTAATGAGGAGGAAATCCTTTAGTGATTTTTCATATTAAATAAAATTGGATGATTGAAAAGTAAAATTTTACATTGGTTATAGCTAATGAATTGTATGTGCTTCCGTATGAATTTATGAAGAGCTTTCTAACTTGAAATAAACAAACATTGATTCGCTGATTTTAGCCGTGATCACAATTTCAAATTAAAACTTCTTTGATGAGATTGAGGACAAAACTGTCACAAGCACATGGGATGGGGTATATTCAGATCCTATTCAATTTTCCGTCAGACAGATCATAAGAACTTGAGCAAAAAAATTCAAACAAGCGCTTAATAGGTTTATTCAAGCAACTTGGGCTCAATCAATTCATGGAAGCCCGTTGAAGGAATCGCACAAGATAACTGCATGATTCAGGCTCTTGAGGTTTCCAAATAATCACTTCCATAAAATAGAAAGTTGCTTACACATTATGGCGGGAAAATATAATATTTGCCTTTTTCGGATACTTTCCCGATTCTTGAGGAGGCTAGTGGAAAGACAAATAAATTATTTCTCTTTTAATTGTCGAGTTTCCATTCCAATTAATATAAGGCATTTAAGGCGATTAGGATTTTGATTTGATTTAGATTCTTTCCTATTTGCTTAGATTATGATTATGATTTGATTTATATTTTTTCCTTATTTGCTTTAGATTAGGATTCCGATTTGATTTCAATTTAGATTTATTTCTAAAAATTCTTATAACCAACCCTATATAATGTACTCGCACCCAATAAACAGAGAAGATCATTTTTGAATCTGGTGATTAGGTATGGTTACACATGCATAAGGAATGATTTCTGGAATGGAGGAAATCTAAATTATTGTCTTGAAAGGATGTTCCTTTCCAAGTTTTTGAATGGATCAATGATAATGCATATAAGCTAGATTTTCCCAATGAGTACAATGCAAGTACTACTTTTAATGTTTCTAATTTGAGTCCTTTTGATGCAGGTGATAATTTGAGGACAAATCCTCTTCAAGAGGAGGGGAATGATGGGATTAAGGGCAAAACTATTACGAGGAAGACGAGGGAGGAGTCAAAGTAGAAATTTCCGTCAGCAGAATAATGATAACACTAGAGGAAGATCTAAATCCCAAAGGAGAAACATGAAGTGCTTTCATTGTCAGAAAATGGGTCACGTTAAAAGGGAGTGTAGATTGTGGAAAAGAGAACAGGCGAAAGAAAAAGGCGATAGTTAGAAAAATGACAAAGAGAATACTGCAATGAAGTTGATGGTGATATGGGTATTGTTTATGATGATAGTTTATAAATCTCACTTGCCATACCAAAGGATTGTGTGATTGATTCAAAAGCTTCGCTTCATATCGCACATCGTGATTACTTTACATCCTATATTAATGGTGATTATGGCCATGTACGGATGGGAAATGAAGGGCATCCAAGATTGTGGGCATTGGAGATATTTGCTTAGAAACCAGCGTTGTAAGTTACTCCTTAAATATGTCGATATGTACTAGATATTCGCTTTAATTTGATCTCCACAGAAAACTTAATGATGATGGTTATACTAACCAATTTGGTGAAGGAAAATGGAAGCTCACCAAAGGCTCTTTAAGGTTGGCTAAAGGAAAGAAAATGAACACTCTCACGTAATAAGCCAAGACCAAGAAGATGCGAATGTAAAAGAAAGATCCCGATATTGAAACATGACATAAAAGACTTGGTCACATCGGTGAGAAAGAGTTATAAACTCTTGCCGTAAAAGGATTTCTACCAAAGCTTGCAGTACGCCCTCAAGACTTGTATTCATTGTTTAGAAAGACACATGAGTAGCTTTTAAAAGTTATTCTCCATCTAGAAAGTCGCAAATCTTGATTTGATTCACACCGATGTTTGCATGATGCAAAGTAGATCAATAGAGGTGCACTTTACTTTGTGAGTTTTATTGATGATTTTTCTAGAAAAGTGTGGGCTTTTGCTTTGAAATCTAAAGACTGTGCTTGATATGTTTAAGTTCTTCCATGCTTACGCTGAGAGAGGACATGAAGAAAATTAAAATGTGTCGTATAATCAAGTACAGAGGACATTTTGAGCAAAGATTACAGATCCCATGGAATCGACTTAAGAAGACCGCACTCAAAACCCCTCAAGAGAATGGTGTTGCAAAGGATGAATAGAACAATCAAGAAAGGATCATGTATGCTTTCGATGCCGCTTCCTAAATCATTACGGGCAGAGGCTACGCAGCTTGACTTAACCTATCTCCTTTAGACATGTACCCGAGAGAGTTTGACTGGGAAAGATGTTTTTATAAACACTTGAGAATGTTTGGGTGCATATGTTCACATCCCCAAAGCATTTAGAGATCAAACTTGATGATAAAGTCAAGGAATATATTTTCTTAGGCTACGGGCATGAAAAATTTGGGTACAGACATGATCCAAAGAGCAAGAAAATTAATCAAGTAGAGATGTATTTCTTGAAGATTAGATAGTTGGTGATGAAGAGAAAAGCGATGAGTCTCAATCATCTCCGTAGATTCCTATTATTTCAACTTCGCCCACCGTTATTCATAATGATCATGGGGAGCCGAGAGGATAATGATGACGGTCCAAACTAGTTGACCAAGCACTTTGAGAACCACCAAAGACCACCGAGCTTAATTGAGAAGATCTACAAGAGAACGACCTTCCACCGTATATCCTCCACATGAGTACGTGATGCTTATGTTAACATATATGTTTCCATAATGCCGATTTTGATGATAACAAAAAAGATTAAGAATGATTAATCTTTTAAGCTCAAATTATTTTCTTTTTAAATAAATCATTATTTTCACATTATAAAGGTTTCATATTTAATGGAAAAATGATGTTATGGAATTAAAGTGTTTTGGACTAAAATGAAATTATTTTAAAACCTTTGATATTGTTTTGTAAAATTTCTGATTTGGACCTATTAGAAACTATTTAAATATTTTGGGTCATTCTATAATTTCACATAGTTTGTGTGAAATCATAATTTCAGAAAGTTTTGGGATTGACAAAGCATTATTGAGAAATTCAAAATGGACCTATTTGAAAGATTTCATAACGCTTTCCATAATACGCTTTTATAAAGTTTTGAGGTCAAACTATAAATTTGGAAAATATTTCACAGAAGCATCGAAAAGCTAACCGGATCATGACAAACCAGACCGGATTCAGTGTAATGTTTCGAACTTAAACTAACCAGATTTCACAAATTCAAAATTAAAATTACAAAATATTAACCAAATGTCCATAAATCCAGAAGTTTATGACCAAAATGCATAACGGCTAGTTTTTAGCTCAAACTATATAAACTCAAAACCAATTCATTTTTTAATCCAAGCAAGCATAAACAAGTGCACACAACATATATCGAGCTTCAATTTCAGAACTCATCATTTATTAAATCATCTTTGTTCTTCAATTTGTATATCCACTCTTAAAGATAGATTCATTGTTGTATTTTTCATTTCTCATCAAATCAGGAGTGTACAAGTGAGAAACACTTGGGTGAAGAGATTGGAGAGATAATCTCTTGTAAAGGTTCATTGACACCTCAAGTCAATTGTAAACGTCAAGCCTTGGAAATGCTCGATAAGGAAATCCTCAAGCTCTGTGCTTGGAGGCGTGACGAAGAGATTGCCGAACCACGAAAAATCCTTGAGTTTGCTTTCTCTCCCTTGCTAATTTATTATTGTGCTTTCATTGAATTTATTGTTTTTGAATTTATTAAGGCATTAGATTGGTTTGTTGCTTTTAATTTTTAAAATCCCAATTCACCCCCCTCGGGTTGCCTAGTTAGTATTTCAAATTACGGAGAGAGCCGTAATGTTTTGAAGATGTTATGTCTCATCAACATAAAAATGAGTGTTAAATCCATGCAAGAGAGATGAGATCCTCGAATGAGAACCACATTTATGACTTAAGTGGAATGCGAGCATCGAAGAACAAATCGCTTGTTGAAAATCAAAATAACTCACAACAACAAGGCTAGATTGGTTAAGGGTTTCAAGAAAGGTGCTGATTTTCTCCTATAAAGATGTCTTCTATCCGAGTAGTTCGGGATTAAGCTTGGATTTGAGATTGAACAACTCGACATAAAGACAAATTTTCTTGCACTGACTTAGATGAGGAAATATACATGGAGCAACTCAAGGATTCAAAGGTCAAAGGCAAAGAAGAAATTGTGTGCAAATTGAAGAAAATTTGTAAACAGCACCAAGGTAGTATAAGAAATTTGATTCTTTTGGAGAATCATGGTTTCAAAGACTATGTCCGATCATTGTGTTTTTGAAGAAGTTTGATAATGATTTTATTATTCTTTTGCTTTACGTGGATGACATGTTGATTATTGGCAAGGATGTTAGTAAGATTGACAATACGAAGAGAGAGCTTAGCAAGTCTTTTGAACGGGACTGGGATCAAATGATTCTTGGCATGAAGATTTCTCGTGACAGAAAAACTGGGAAGTTATGGTTATCTCAAGAAGCATATGTTGAAAAGGTTCTTGAAATATTTAATATAAATAAGACAAAATATGTTTGTTCTCCACTTGCAAGCCATTTCAAACTTAGTTCCGAGCATTGTTCTACAAGTGAGAAAGAGAAACAAGAGATGAGAGTTCCTTACGCTGCCAGCTAGTTCGATGTACGCTATGGTTTGTACAAGACGAGATATTGCACATGCAAGTCACCGCTTTCTCCCATCCGTGCAAAAACCATTGGATAACAAAGAAAGTGGATTCTCGATATCTCAAAGGCACTTCCAAGGTATGTTTATGTTTGATAAACATGTGTTACAAGTGTACACGGATATAGATATGGCAGAGATGTTGATTCCGTAAAACCCATCGTGATATTTGCTCATCTTTGCAGGGAGTAGTTTCATGGCATTTCAAGCAAGGTTGCTTTGTCTACCATGTATATATGCAATCATCGAGTTGCAAAGAAACCTCGGACGAAGAATTTCCTATAAGAGTTGGTGTTAAATAAGACAAATCGTGATCAAAGTGCCATTCACTTAAGAATTCAACATATCATTCAAATCAAAGCATATTGATGAGGTATCATTGATACGAAGTGCTTGAGCGTAAACAATCAGAAGAGAAAATTCACACATCAAAGAACGATCGACATGATGACAAAATCATTACCTACGAGAAGTCGGAAAGTTGTAAGCAGAGCGGTTTGGTGGTGTCCCTTAGATGAGATGAAGAGGAGATTTGTAGGTCCATCTCATTTCGATGGACCAAATGCCTAAAGTCCAAAATAATTTACTCGATGTAATTATTGTAAAATTTTGGACATGGATGAAATTAACCAGAAAATATATAAAGGAAATAAGTGAAGAATCGCGAGAGTTGTAGGCATTTCGCGAATTGAGGAGGCGCTACGAGAGAGAAAGATTTCTTTGGGGTGTCAATATTTGATTCAACAATCACAAGGTGATTTTAGCTCCGATTCATCCCAAATTTGGAGGGTAAGTTCTTGACATCGCCCTCTACATTTCTACTGGTGTTGATCTGATTTTATTCTCTCAGAAGTTGTTATTTGAGATACCTACTTATTGAAGAAATAGATTTTAGATCTATTATTGTAAGCCAAGATTGTTAAGAATCTTGATGTTATCCTCTAGTGTTATCTGGAGAAGAATTTGTAGAATCCCATTTAGATAGTGGAAGTTTATATCGATTACGGTCCCGTGATTTTTCCCGATTTAGGTTTTCCACGAAAAATCGGTGTCTCTTTAGTTGATTTTTACTTTGGGTTTATTGGTTTATTTTTTGCATATTTATTTGTACATCCTATTTTAATCATGTAGAAGGAAACATTTTTTGTTTATGCTTAATTTATAGTCAGGTAGTCCCTTTCCCAACAAAGTCAATAAATAAAACATACTTTATATGTAAATGGTGTAATCAACATGTGAGATCGAGGTCACAATTTTCAATTACTTTTAAATTTAAATGCCTAATACTTCAATTACACAATCCATTCTCATTTTCTTTCAATAATAAAAACAAAGTAATCGAGTTCAAAGCACCTTTTGTCAATGTCTATGTACCCAAAGAAGTGTGATTAAAAATTTAGAACGTGTTCAGATTCTCAGGCTTGTTCTCAAGAAATGGATGATTTGGAGGAAAAAGAAAAAAAAAAACAATGAGGACACATGATTAAATGCTTTAAACCGAGAATTACCAATATATTTCAGTGTTTATTCTGCAAAATATATGCATTATAAATTCAAGAATGGAAAGTGTCAAGATAAGATTGCTTTTATTATCTAATTAATTCTAGCTAGCTAGCCCATTTGCTTTTAATTTCTTTGCAATTTAATGATAATGAATATGGCTAGGTACACAAACAGATGCGTATGTGAGCACCAACTTGAAATAAACCTCCTTTCACACATCATCTCTATCCACAAAGGAAAGAGAAACAACAAATGGAGACTCCAAAACATTGTATATTTCCGACACCTCAGAAAACTTGCAAAATTTATATATTCGTCTAAACAAATGAGATCCATAAATAAACATTGTGTTTTTACTAGTTTATAGTTGTTCATGGAAAGTTCCATTTAGTACATCAATCCATCAATATTAAATAAATCAAATCTAATATTTTCAACTCATTTGGAATAGATAAAATCCGCTCGAGCTCCACATCATATATATCTTAGATGGAGCTTAGAGAAAAAATCAAAATATAAAAGTTAATAGTATGTAATAAATAAAATATTTAAATAATATTTTTGATAAAATTAGTAAAGATATAATAGATTTTTAATAATCCAAGTGCAAAATCAAATGAACTTGTAAGTTACAATAATTATTGTTTACCAATCACTTTAATAAAGTATTCTAACTTTTAAGCTAAAGGCCCAACCTCAATATTAACAAGAAAACAAATTGTATCATCTAATTAATGTGCCTTTTCTAATTGAGTACCAAACATTTAACAAATGAATCACATATATATACTAGGCGTAAAACGAGATAATGTTACGTGCAATGATGCACAAATTAATTTGTAAAAAATAATAATTCTTTATATCGCTAATTGATGTGGGAAAATTTAAACAAAATTACAGAAAAAAAGCAGTAAATCCTAATCTACTACGTATACTACTCTAAAACTTCATGCTACTGCTGTGATATTGCTTGCAGGATTCTCAATCCTTCTCCGCCGCCTTATGACAATGACCCAAGTTACTACTTCCAAAATAACGGCAATGGCTCCCAAGACAATAAGAACACAAGCATACACCAAGCGCCAAATCTTCAAAGGGTTCAAAATATTAAAACCCTCAAAGATGTTGAAGATGCTTAATATTATGATGGCGTATCCAACAGAATGGTGGTAAAAATTCCACCAAATTCTGTACTTGTGCTCCTTCTTTGGTCTCAGTTTCAACGCAAGAACCTGAATGAAGCCAAGAACGAGAAGTAGTATCCCAATAGTCCTGTGAGTGGAATGTTGAATGCCATGAGATTTGTTGCCAAGGTAAATTCCTGTCCCTGCCCGGCAATACCAAGTAAGTAAGCCGAGGATTGGCATATGATGTGAGCATAAAACCAAGCGGATCAGCTGATTGGAAGACCTTCATGTACCTGGCAGTAATAGCACCCACTGGCATCAAGAAGCCCCAACTAGCCGCGTTTATGATTCCATGAACCTGCTTGAAATGAAGAGTACCCGAGGTTCCTCCTTTGGTAGTCGTAACTTTCCCGGAAAGAAGATCCAAAGTACCCATTGATTTGACATTGTCGCCTCCTAGAGAATGCATGCCGAGGTGATTGTCACTACGTACAGGACCTTCTTGCCACACGTGGCTCACTGTGGTCATGTTCTTTGGAAGCACTATCGTTGCGTATATTATCATCTCGTTATTGGAAAAGTCTGCTGAAATCTTGGGAACCTGAAAGCTCAAGTTTCCTCTTGTAATTTGGTGCCATAACTCATCACCGGCGATGTGTATGCCTTCAAGATTCCGTTAGGGTTACGGTAGGCTACAAGAGATTGAGAGCCGACCATGCCTTTACCGGTAGGGTTTATTGCCCACGCAATCCATCCGGTTGGTTGCATGCCTACATGACGATAGGCCAAGTCGACAGAGCCGGTTGCTTCGTCATAGCTCCAGTGGAGAAAAGAATTTAAAGCTTGCAAATCAACGCATGCACCGTATTTGTTGTTGTGGGTGGTGAAACGGTAATTGGTACATGTTTGAGTTGTTTGAGCGAATGAAGAAGATGAAGAAAGCAACAAAGTAAAAAGCGCAATCAGAAAGATTCTCTTCATGGATTTGTTTGGGAGTTTAAAGACAGAAACTAATTTTTATTTTTATATAAGCAATCTGTCTTGCTACTGCTATGTATTTATAGAAGTAAACTAAATAGGAAATCTCAGTTCCTTGTGAACTTGAGTTTCCTGTTCGTAATAGGAATAACACCCATATAGATTACGAAACCTCACTAGGAATCCTTCTGTGTACAGGAACTAGAATAGGAAATTTCGTCAATATATATATGATTTTGCATGGGTTGTGGAGTTGGCGTGTTTCACGCGTCTATATTTCGCAGCGACACAAACATGAAAAAAAAAAAATTTCGATAAATATATTCATCATAATCTTGAACGAAATTTGTGAGATTGTTGAATTTGTATTACAAATTTTTAATACGTGGCTGAATTGCATCGAGACGATTAAGACTAATGCTGTTTCTTTTAATTTATTTATGTTTTTCAGGACTGCTATACTATTTTTGGTTGTTGAGCCAATCCAGTGTCTGCAATCCTTGGAGCGCATTTCTTTCGAGAGATTTTTGCTATATATTCCATCATTATAATAATCTGATTGATCAACAAATTGTTTTGTCTTTTATGTCTCTATTGACGGTTTAAGGCAAGGCTCACTTTGTCCCCGATTTCTTGTACTTTCATTTTCATTATTCACAATATTCCTCCAAGAATGAGGCTCCATTCATAAAAAAAATATATTATAAAATTTTAAAGATTTCATTCTTTCAGTGAAAAGAAAATTATTTTAAATAAAAAATGAATAAGGGGTAATTATTAGGTTATATAGTGCTTACTAATTAATGTGGTACTAAGAAGGAAATTTAATGGTTTATTTCTAGTTTTCGTAGTCAATACTCAATACAACACCTTAGAGGTCATTATATATCACTTAACCTCTTATTATTTTCATAATAATCAATAATCCTCCTAACATCATAGTTTTATAGTATTGCCCTTATTTTTAAATACATTTTATTCATATTTATTATAAATTAATAAATAATATCAATGCAAATAAAATTAAGAAGTTTAAGTACTAGAAAAAATATTTTTTGATGTAAATAAAGAATTAATAATTAATAAGATATTTTTTTATACTTTTGTCATTTTTAAATTTTTTTCTTATAGTAAATATATATTTTATATTTGTTCTTGTTCATACTTGATACAGTAACAATAATCTCAAATTAGACAATTACGCATGAAAAGGAATGCGTAATTTTCATCTTTTGATGAAAAATAGTTCCTAAATAAAATTAATTCCATTCATATTAGTCTATTCACTCCTGAAATTCTTCACTTGGAAAGAAAACGAGAAATACACTTGTAGTGGGTTCAATTTTGGTATGAAATGCATTGCAAGTTTTATGGTCTCTTTCATTGAAATAAAATTTTCATTTGAATAGCAAGAATATAGAAACTCTCAACTGCTAAGTCAAGGGTTAGTTCTCTTGTTAGTCAAGCATAACAAATTAGCAACGGCAAAACAACTCTCAGCTTTTGTTCTTTTGCTTCTCATCATATGTCGCCTTTCTCCGCTTAATAACAACACAAAATTCCGTGTTAATTTATAACAACACAAAATTCCAGATATACAAAATTTATGCAATGATAGTTGATGCCAAATTTTGAGCTTGAAATTTTAGAGGTCTTGAATAACTTGTAACATTTGTAATTCTCTGCAGAGAGGCAATACCACCAAATGAAGGCGTAATATGGTTCTTTCACACTCTTGGCAAGGTCGCCCAATTTATACGTAATTTTGACATTTTAAGAATCGACTTATGTCATGGAATCAAGTCCGTTGATTCTCTCGTTAAATTTCTTGAACGTGTTGAAAAATTTATGATGGACAGTTAGCCAATTCGTTTGTCGAGTGAGTGAGCCTATAAGGCCTCACATCATCCAAAACTGTGAGCATGACAGTTCGCCTCACAAGAATAATAACTTTTCGAAAGTGCCCTTTTCTATAAAGTGCATCAAATCTTTATACCTTTTTCAGTGAACAAAGATGTATATCAAGGTAGACCGCAAGGCTTCGTGTTTTCATTTCTATCTAATAAATAACATGGTGCGCCCGTAAACCTTCAATCGGAGATGAACGGCCAAATGCATGCATGCCGCTCACGCGATAAAGTACACATTGACTGTAGGATTATACAAGCCGGGGACCGTGTTAGCCTAACAACAATTACTCTCATGCTTGTCACATATCTCCACCACAGGCCAATAACAAGCTAACCCACACCTATGATTTCATGCAAATTATTATCTCGTGACCCACGAAACTTGAAAATTTCCTTTTGCCACTAAATTATTATCTATAAACTTACATTTTGAATCAGCATTATCAAAACTAAGAACGTGAAGATATAATATACACGATTGTCATGTTTCATTTTGGAAAATACATATATGAACATGCTAATGAGGAAACTTTTAGTGATTTTTCATATTAAATAAAATTGGATGATTGAAAAGTAAAATTTTACATTGGTTATAGCTAATGAATTGTATGCATGAATTTATGAAGAGCTTTATAACTTGAAATAAACAAACATTGATTCGATTTTAGCCGTGATCACAATTTCAAATTAAAACTTCTTTGATGAGATCGAGGACAAAACTCACAAGCACATGGACGGGGTATATTCAGATCCTATTCAATTTTCCGCGATGATCATAAGAACTTGAGCAAAAAATTCAAACAAGCGCTTAATAGGTTTATTCAAGCAACTTGGGCTCAATCAATTCATGGAAGCCCGTCAAGGAATCGCACAAGATAACCGCATGATTCGTGCTCTGAGGTTTCCAAATAATCACTTCCATAAAATAGAAAGTTGCTTACACATTATGGCGGAAAATATAATATTTGCCTTTTTCGGATACTTTCCGATTCTCGAGGAGGCTAGTGGAAAGACAAATAAATTATTTCTCTTTAATTGTCGAAGTTTCCATTCCAATTAATATAAGGCATTTAAGGCTATTAGGATTTTGATTTGATTTAGATTCTTTCCTATTTGCTTAGATTATGATTATGATTTGATTTATATTTTTCCTTATTTGCTTTAGATTAAGATTCCGATTTGATTTCAATTTAGATTTATTTCTAAAAATTCTTATAACCAACCCTATATAATGTACTCGCACCCAATAAATAGAGAAGATCAGTTTTGAATCTGGCGATTAGTATGGTTACACATGCATGGAATGATTTGAACGGAGGAAATCTAAATTATTGTCTTGAAAGGACGTTCCTTTCCAAGTTTTTGAACGGATCAATGATAATGCATATAAGCTAGATTTTCCCAATGAGTACAATGCAAGTACTACTTTTAATGTTTCTAATTTGAGTCCTTTGATGCAGGTGATAATTTGAGGACAAATCCTCTTCAAGAGGAGGGGAATGATGGGATTAAGGGCAAAACTATTACGAGGAAGATGAGGGAGGAGTCAAAGTAGAAATTTCCGTCAGCAGAATAATGATAACACTAGAGGAAGACCTAAATCCCAAAGGAGAAACATGAAGTGCTTTCATTGTCGTAAAACGGGTCACGTTAAAAGGAGTGTAGATCAGGAAAAGAGAACAAAGAAAAAGGCGATAGTTAGAAAAATGACAAAAGAGAATACCGCAATGTAGTTGATGGTGATATGGGTATTGTTTATGATGATAGCTTTATAAATCTCACTTGCCATACCAAAGGATTGTGATTGATTCAGTGCTTCATATTATCGCACATCGTGATTACTTTACATCCTATATTAATAGTGATTATGGCCATGTACGGATGGGAAATGAAGGGCATCCAAGATTGTGGGCATTGGAGATATTTGCTTAGAAACCAGTTGTGTTACTCCTTAAATATGTCGATATGTACTAGATATTCGCTTTAATTTGATCTCCACAGAAAACTTAATGATGATGGTTATACTAACCAATTTGGTGAAGGAAAATGGAAGCTCACCAAAGGCTCTTTAGTGTTGGCTAAAGGAAAGAAATGAACACTCTCACGTAATGTAAGCCAAGACCAAGAAAGAAGATGAATGAATGTAAAAGATCCTGATATTGAAACATGACATAAAAGACTTGGTCACATCTGAGAAAGAGTTATAAACTCTTGCCGTAAAATGATTTCTACCAAAGCCAGTACGCCCTCAAGACTTGTATTCATTGTTTAGCTGGAAAGACACATAGAGTAGCTTTTAAAAGTTATTCTCCATCTAGAAAGTCGCAAATCCTTGATTTGATTCACACTGATGTTTGCATGATGCAAAGTAGATCAATAGGAGGTGCACTTTACTTTGTGAGTTTTATTGATGATTTTTCTAGAAAAGTGTGGGCTTTTGCTTTGAAATCTAAAGACCAGGTGCTTGATATGTTTAAGTTCTTCCATGCTTATGTTGAGAGAGGGACATGAAGAAAATTAAATGTCGTAAGATAATCGCAGTACAGAGGACATTTTGAGCAAAGATTACAGCATCCCATGGAATCGACTTAAGAAGACCGCACTAAAAACCCCTCAGAGAATGGTGTTGCAAAGGATGAATAGAACAATCAAGAAAGGATCATGTATGCTTTCGATGCCGCTTCCTAAATCATTACGGGCAAGAGGCTATCGCAGCTTGACTTGAATAACCCATCTCCTTTAGCTCCATTAGACTACGATGTACCGAGAGAGTTTGGACTGGAAAGATGTTTTTATAAACACTTGAGAATGTTTGGGTGCATATGTTCACATCCCTAAAGATGAGAGATCAAACTTGATGATAAAGTCAAGGAATATATTTTCTTAGGCTACGGGCATGAAAATTTAGTACATGGGATCCAAAGAGCAAGAAAATTAATCAAGTAGAGATGTATTTCTTGAAGATTAGATAGTTGATGAAGAGAAAAGCGATGAGTCTCAATCATCTCCGAGATTCCTATTATTTCAACTTCGCCCACCGTTATTCATAATGATCATGGGGAGCCGAGAGGATAATGACGGTCCAGCTAACTAGTTGACCAAGCACTTTGAGAACCACCAAAGACCACCGGGCTGAGCTTAATTGAGAAGATCTACAAGAGAACGACGACCTTCCACCAGATATCCTCCACATGAGTATGTGATGCTTATGTTAACATATATGTTTCCATAATGTTGATTTTGATGATAACAAAAAAGATTAAGAATGATTAATCTTTTAAGCTCAAATTATTTTCTTTTTAAATAAATCATTATTTTCACATTATAAAGGTTTCATATTTAATGGAAAAATGATGTTATGGAATTAAAGTGTTTTGGACTAAAATGAAAGTATTTTAAAACCTTTGATATTGTTTTGTAAAATTTCGGATTTGGACCTATTAGAAACTATTTAAATATTTTGGGTCATTCTATAATTTCACATAGTTTGGGTGAAATCATAATTTCAGAAAGTTTTGGGATTGACAAAGCATTATTGAGAAATTCTGAAATGGACCTATTTGAAAGATTTCATAACGCTTGGCCATAATACGCTTTATAAAGTTTTGAGGTCAAACTATAAATTTGGAAAATATTTCACCAGAAAGTATTAACCGGATCATGACAAACGGTAGACCGATTCAAAGTAATGTTTCGAACTTAAACGGCTAAACCAGATTTCACAAATGCAGATAACGGATGTTCGTAAATTCAAAATTACGGTCAGAATTCAATATTGTCCAACCAAATGTCCATAAATCCAAGTTTGCTATGACCAAAATGCATAACGGCTAGTTTTTAGCTCAAACTATATAAACTCAAAACCAATTCATTTTGGTAATCCAAGCAAGCATAAACAAGTGCACACAACATATATCGAGCTTCAATTTCAGAACTCATCATTTATTAAATCATCTTTGTTCTTCAATTTGTATATCCACTCTTAAAGATAGATTCATTGTTGTATTTTCATTTCTCATCAAATTGGAGTGTACAAGTGAGAAACACTGGGTGAAGAGATTGGAGAGATAATCTCTTGTAAAGGTTCATTGACACCTCAAGTCAATTGTAAACGT
Organism: Citrus cavaleriei; assembly: GCA_030448925.1. Classification (NCBI taxonomy): domain Eukaryota; kingdom Viridiplantae; phylum Streptophyta; class Magnoliopsida; order Sapindales; family Rutaceae; genus Citrus; species Citrus cavaleriei. The sequence goes on from JAUJEN010000293.1 coordinate 51,057, forward strand.
CAGTTGGAAATGCTCTGGATAAGGAAATCCTCAAGCTTTGCTTGGAGGCGTGACGAGATTGCCGAACCAATGAAAAATCCTTGAGTTTGCTTTCTTCCCTTGCTAATTTATTATTGTGCTTTCATTGAATTTATTGTTTTTAATTTATTAAGGCATTGATTGGTTTGTCATTAGCTTAATTTTTAAAATCCCAATTCACCCCCTCTGGGTTGCCTAGTTAGTATTTCACCATGGAGGAGAGCCAATGTTTAAGATGTTATGTCTCATCAACATAAAAATGAGTTAAATCCATGCAAGAGAGATGAGATCCTCGAATGAGAACCACATTTATGACTTAAAGTCGCCATGGAATGCGAAAGATCGAAGAACAAATCACTGTTGAAAATCAAAATAACTCACAACAATGCACAAGGCTAGATTGGTTGCGGTTTCAAGAAAGGTGCTGATTTTCTCCTATAAAGATGTCTTCATCCGAGTAGTTATGGGATTAGCTAGCTTGGATTCGGAGATCGAACAACCTCGACATAAAGACGCCTTTCTTGCACTGACTTAGATGAGGAAATATACATGGAGCAACTCAAGGATTCAAAGGTCAAAGGCAAAGAAGAAATTGTGTGCAAATTGAAGAAAAATTTGTATGGTCAAACAGCACCAAGTAGTATAAGAAATTTGATTCTTTTGTGGAGAATCATGGTTTCAGTAAGACTATGTCTGATCATTGTGTTTTTGTGAAGAAGTTTGGTGATAATGATTTTATTATTCTTTTGCTTTATGTGGATGACATGTTGATTATTGGCAAGGATGTTAGTAAGATTGACAATATGAAGAGAGAGCTTAGCAAGTCTTTTGAACGGACTCGGGATCAAATGCATTCTCGGCATGAAGATTTCTCGTGACAGAAAAACTGGGAAGTTATGGTTATCTCAAGAAGCATATGTTGAAAAGGTTCTTGAAATATTTAATATAAATAAGACAAAATATGTTTGTTCTCCACTTGCAAGCCATTTCAAACTTAGTTCCGAGCATTGTTCTACAAGTGAGAAAGAGAAACAAGAGATGAGAGGAGTTCCTTATGCTTCAGCAGTTGGTAGTTTGATGTACGCTATGGTTTGTACAAGACGAGATATTGCACATGCAGTGTAGTCACTTTCTCCCATCCGTGCAAAACCATTGGATAACAGTAAAGTGGATTCTCAGATATCTCAAAGGCACTTCCAAGGTATGTTTATGTTTTGGTGGTGATAAACATGTGTTACAAGTGTACACTGATATAGATATGGCAGGAGATGTTGATTCCAAAAATCCCATCGTGATATTTGCTCATCTTTGCAGGGGAGTAGTTTCATGGCATTTCAAAGAAGCAGTTGCTTTGTTCACCACGTAAGTAGTATATTGCAATCACCAGAGTCAAAGAAACCTCGGACGAAGAATTTCCTATAAGAGTTGTTAAACAAGACAACGCTTGTACTATGACAAAGTGCGATTCACTTAAGAATTCAACATATCATTCAAGTCAAAGCATATCGATGTGAGGTATCATTGGATACGATGCTTGAAAGCGTAAAACAATTGAGAAAATTCACACATCAAAAACGATAAAGATATGATGACAAAATCATTACCTAAGGAGAAGTCGGAAAGTTGTAAAGAGAGCGGTTTGGTGGTGTCCCTCGATGAGACGAAGGGAGATTTGTAGGATCCATCTCATTTCGATAGACCAAATGCCTAAAGTCCAAAATAATTTACTGATGTAATTATTGTAAAATTTGGACATGGATGAAATTAACCAGTAAAATATATAAAGGAAATAAGTGAAGAATCGCGAGAGCTGTAGGCATTTCGTGAATTGAGGAGGCGCCACGAGAGAGATTTCTTTGGGGTTTCAATCTTGATTCAACGATCGGAAGGTGATTCGAGTCTGATTCATCCCAAATTTGAGGGTTAGTTCTGACATCGCCTCTACATGTCTACCGGTGTTGATCTCTATTTTATTCTCTCCGTAGTTGTTGTTTGAGATACCAGCTATTGAAGAAATGGATTTTAGATCTATTATTGTAAGCCAAGATTTTGAGAATCTTGATGTTGTTATCCTCTAGTGTTATCTGGAGAAGAATTTGTTGTAATCCCATTTAGATAAGGAAGTTTATATCGGATTACTCCCGTGATTTTTCCCGATGGTTTTTCACGTAAAATCTCTTGTAGTTGATTTTTACTGGGTTTATTGATTTGTTTTTTGCATATTTATTTGTACATCCTATTATATTACAACGACATTATCTTTGATTTAAAGCTTTTTAACAAGAAAAAGAATGTAATAATATTGTCTAAGAATAAAAAGAATATGAATATTTATTTTACTTACTTATCGAATCATAGAGAATGCCTTTTCTTTATTCCCAACCATGTTTTTTCTTTTTTTAATTTTTCTTTGTTCATTACCTTTTCATTGAGTATAAACAAATTAATTTAACATATTCGTATTTATCATCCTCTAATACATATTCGTATTTATCAGCTAATTTAGTTTAATTGTTAAAACTCTTTAGGATCCAACTTCACTCACACACAGAGAGTCTTCTAATATACACCTCATTAAATATCATAAATTCATATAATAAATACTAATAAAAGTCAATTGGTAGATTTTAAATGCTATAAACAATTTTTTCACAATTTTTGTTTTGGGTTATTTTACATACCTCCCCGAGGTTTCACCTAATATCGCTTTAATAGAAAGATCTCCGTATTTTTACATCCTCCCCGCAGCTTAGTATTTCACAATTGACCGTTAAGTGACTAACAAGAGGACGAAAATACCCTTTTCAAGGTCGATGATACAATTTCCCAAAGAAATTGGCAAAAGCATATTGAAAAGTCAAAAATAAAATCAAACATAAATTTCTCAAGCGTAGGTTGGAGATTTGGGGTCAAAAAAATGTTTGAATAAAACAATGTTTAGCTTCCATCACCATTTCACATTTATTCTGAAGTTGGAGATTTGGGGTCAAAAAAATTTTCTTCCTCCTGCTAATATTACCGTTGGAATCAACGGTAATATTGGCATCAACTTTGCCTATAAATACTTGAATAAATCAATGTTTAGCTTCCATCACCATTTCACATTTATTCTGAAGGAAAAAAAAAAGCCAGTGCATGAACTCAGGAAGCTCATGCTATACATTCTTGTGAATCATTATATTCAACCAGTATACAAGACAAAAACAGATAACACACCAACAAACACATGGACTCCCAAAGCTCAAACACATCATGCAGATCAGACATGCAAGTAGAATATGAACCAGCTTGGAGAAATTGGGTTAATGGCAGGCTAATCAGATTCTCAAATCGTATATGCAGATGCCAAACCAGAGCTGAAGTGAAGATATCAGAGTCTGATGATAATCCTCACAAGCTTTATTACACATGCATGAACAAACCAAAATGTGGCTACTTCAAGTGGTACCATGTAACCGACTTCAACAACGGGTCGTTTTAGAGGAACGCGCCATGGTGGATTCTCATGTCATAAATACGATTGATACTAATGTAAAAGAGGTGAAGAGCATTGTGAAGAAGTTAATGAAACCTGGACACTATAAAGATGTATTGAAAACAATGATGTATTGTAATGTAGTCTTACTGGCAGTAAATGTTGTGATGCTTAGGATGCATAATGCCTAAAGTTGTAGAATCTAGTTGGTTGTACACCGATTTAGTAATGGAGTAATGAAAATTTAAGTAGTTAATTTCTAATGCATATCAATGTTCATGAAACAGAGAAAACAACAGGCTTAAAGCCTTAAGTAGTATACATAAAATGAATACCAAACCAGCAAGCTCAGCTTGAAGTAATATACATGAAATCAACACTAACCCAACAAGGTCAACCATAAATAATAGTTCAAAACTTAGCACCAAACCAACAAGCTTATTTATATACCATGTGTCTCATTGAAAACTAAATCAGCAAGATTAAATCAGCAAGATTAAATTTAAGTACTAGGTGAAATCAACTTCAAACCAACATAATAAAGTATAAACCACAGTTACAACTAGTACTCTAACAAATTAAAATATAACTCGCAAGAGTTTGAACTATAGTAATTAATTATATGCATTTCAACAACAATAATTTGTGACAATTACAAATGGCTGCATTTCATCAACTTCTACAACCAACAGCAACCCATATTTACAAAAAAAAGGCAACTGTTTTCTTAGTTTGCCATAATCAGACAAGTTATAAGGCATGCTTGCCCTTGTCAAAATATTGTGAGTTTGTTTGTAAAAATAACCCTTCTACAAAATATACAAAAACTCAATCCTATATACGAGGTTGAGTAACAAAAGATGATACAACATCTTGATAGCAAAGCTTACAGTGAAAGAGATATAGTATCATCTAATCCCTCAAAAAAATGTGGTGTATTAGCTTTTGCTGTCCTCTTGCAAATATATAGATAATCTTGACATGTTGCTGAATGCATTAACTTCATACTGCTTACTCTAGAATAACTTGTCCTTCATCAAGCAAAGAACCCAATAAGACATTCATTTTCTTCTTATTTACGACTATTTGATAAATTATTCGCAAAAATAAAGAAAGGTTAAAGAAAATACCAGGTCCAACAACACTGGACTGAGTTGAGCTTATATTCCCAGCAAAGGTAGCCCTTGAAGTAGATCCATCATCACAATGTACAGAGCTAGAGCATTCCTCTCTTTTCTACACACACACACACACACACACACACACGTATAGATAATTAGTTTGTATTATATACATAATAATTTGATAATGATAAAATAAATATATGAAACAACATAAATGCTGACCTTGGACGATCTTCTTTTCATTTCATTTTGATATTCAAAGACCTCATAGGCTCTTTACAACCCTCTTGTCAGGGCCCCATTAATCGCATCTAGAGCATTTCACACTTGAACTCCTTTTAAAGTTCTTCGCTTCACCAGCCTTCCTTTCTTCTTGGTTCGAGGTTTGCCGCCAGCTTAATGATCGCTGGTAAGATTGTCATGTAAAAGCAATGGCCGCCATTTTCATCGTATAAAAGTCAGGTGAGAGTATGTGTTCTTAAATGAGGTCTTCTTGAGCAAAGTGTGAACATAATCATCCACATTGAACCTCATGGCATCAATACAACATAATGCATGCTTGCAAGGCAGCCCTGACACATCCCACTTCCTACAATCACAGTGTTTGCCCAACAAATCAACTGTAGTTCTCTTAGAAACATCTTCCATCACCTCAAAAGTTTGCCCAAAGATCACTTGCAATGACTTAGACTCTTCCCTAACCGCCATAATCATTCTCCTTAATCGAGGCGCTCATCCTTCCAACACAGAACTTGTTGTTGTCTCTTATAGATTAATGTCATCATTCTCCGTCTTATCTCTTCAAGCATTCTCAAGATTTGCATTGCTCTGAAATTTACAATCCAATTGTTGAATGACTCAGTCATGTTGTTGGTGACGTGATTGCACTTGGTGTGTGTGGGAAAACAGTATTTAGCCCAACAAACCACCGGTATTCCCATCAACCAGTCATGGGTAGTAGGGCTGATTTTATACAGTTCAGCCATATGACACTTGAACTGAGTAGCATTTGCACTTCTACAGGCTTGCCAAAACTCTTTCCTAAGTAAAAGACCTGGAAACTTTTGTTTAAAATTAGCATAGATGTGCCTACAACAATATCTCTTCAAAGCTTGAGGGAACACTCTCTCTAATGCATTTAATATTCCTTTCTGTCTATCGCTCATAAAACATAAGCCCTCTCCATCATTGCAGCCTATTTGCTCATACAATCTCTCCATAAAGTACACCAAAGACTCGGTATTCTCATTTTCTACTACACAAACAGCCAAAGGATAAATGCCATAATTGGCATCAATACTAACTGCAGATAATAGTACTCCCTTATACAACCCTTTTAAAAAACAACCATCTAGTCCTACGAACTGCCTACAACCCCCAAAGAAACCCCTTCTATTAACATCAAAGAACACAAAAAATCTCTTAAAATGAGGACTAACTCCACCCCCCATCAAATCTCTATCTACCGTTACTGTAGAACCAGGATTTTAATAAATTATTTCCTTCATCTACCTCAACAATTTCGTATATCTTGCTTTTTGATTTTGGCCCTAATACTCTAAATCATTGTTTTTTGCTCTTTCCAGCCTCTGATTACAACATGTTATCCCATATTTTCTAAATAATTCTAATCTAAGCACATCAATTGGCAGCTCAGTGTTAGCTCTAAATAAATGAAGAAAGGTAATACCTATCCAGGTTGAGGTTGCCTCATAGTTTTCACTATTTCGCATAACAATGTGCCTTGATCTGGAAATGCCTTTTATTCCAGTTTGGACTCGCATGTATCCTCGATGTACAGCCCTCAACAGCATAACAAAGAGTAATTCTTGACTTCTCATTCTTTACTCTTTTAAGTCTGAAGCCATTTTTTATCGCAAATACCTTGACAACCTTCCTGAATTCATCCACATTCTTGAACAGTTGACCAGACTTAAGTATAATTTTCTCACCGTCAGCTACAAACTCAAAACCCCCCGAGTTTTGCTCATATTTATAGCAAGGTGCTTGTGCATCCTCACTATCATTGTCATCCGATTCAATACCACTATCATCTCCAGAATGATAGTCATCCAAGGCATCATCAAGCACATCAACTTCAAACTGATTCAGGTTTCCTTCACTGCCAACGTCCATATCATCTATATTTTTTTCAGGTTCTAGTTCTTCAACATGTGTGTTGTCATCAAGCCCTACTGCTGCCATGCTTTCATATGAATCTTGCACTATGAGAGTTGTAGTTGCAAAATCGATAGTGTTGCTTTTATCATTTAAATCAGGGAGTGAAAACTCCTTCTCCTCAGCAAAGTCAACCCACTCCACATCTGGTTCAGGTGGCAATAAAACTTTGAACTGTGCATCTGGGCTTTCATCTTCCGGCAAACCTGAGTCGCCTCTGTCTTTTTCCAACTCATCTAGTTCAGTTTTGATTATGAAGATGACCCAACTATATTTCTTCTCCCTTAACTTGTTGAATGCATCTTGCAAATCAGTTTCTGTCTTCAAGGTGGCATAACTTGTCTCCCAAGGTAACATAACTTGAAATCTGACTTCAGTAGCATGCTTAATAGGCTGATCAAAACATAAATCCCTAATATCAGCCCACAACTTCTTTAAGCTGTACTGTTCTGGTATCACTGATGCAACAATGAGCAAGTCACCTCCTACACCAGCCTCTATATCCATGTATACAGAGCTGAAAAAAAGATTGTATTTAAATTGTAAGAGACAATAGATTAGCTGGACTACCTAACATTATTTAAATATTGTCGCAGAAGATTAGTAAGAAAAAGTGAAACTCATTATAATCCAGCCATAATAAACTTTCTACCTAAAAATTCTATGCAAATTTAGTGGATTCTAACTAAATTCTAACTAAAGAATTGCTAAAATTGGATAATCAATAGTGTGAAAAAAGAAAAAGGTCAAAAAATAATAATAAATGGGCCTAGCATGCACTCAATCTCTCAGCCTATCATTCTTTTTTCTCATTGTGAAGGCTGTTGGTGTTTCAAATTACAGTGGTGCTTTTACTAATTTTCTTTTGCTGTAACTGATTCAATCTTAGCTGAATGAACATATGCCACCGATTTATTCTTGTTTTCTTCATTGTTATAATAGTCTCTAATATTTTGCAACTAGAATTTCTTTTCCTCCCTTAACGCAAAGAAATATGATAAATTTATAATTTGATACTTTCATTCAGAGAAACGATTTCAATGCTTACTTAAAAGCTTAAAATAGAGAAATTCCATTAGCTTCAAACCAAGTGAACTATAGCCTCATATACGTAAAACCGTAAGAGAATGGTGTCATGATGAATTGGGATCACTTTAATTGCATATTGTCCTATTGCTCAAGGTGAACTTCTTTTATTTTTCCTAACTGTGTCTACATAACTCTTATTTTTATATATCCCAAAATATGATTCTAGACACAAACACCTAGCGCACACAGCACAGACACGAACAAAAACAATTTTATCACATATCAGAAAATAAAATAAAAATTTTACTTATGTATTAACCCTTTCTATCCTCGACAGCCTATTTTCGCAGCTCAAAGCCTCGTAAAGCGGAATTGGTTCCACTGTTTAAAATTGTCTGATGAGAATCAAAATTATCTAAGAAATGTAAGGCATATGCAATGTTATGAGAACCTATCATGAAAATCTGTCTCGATTCCTGAATTAGGTTTATATCTTGTAGCTCCAACCACTGTTGAACAGAATCAAGAAATTAGGAGAGAACTACAGCAAAACTTCCACACAAGTTTTGTTTTTCTTTTTCTTTCTTTTTTCTCCCTATTCTTCTGAAATCTATGTATTTAATTGGATGTAGTTGCTTTTGATATCAGAACAGTCCTTGTATAAGTAACAGCTTGGCAAAGCAAATCCTATTTCAGCAACTTGAGAAATGCTTAACCATATGTTAGTCAGTAGTCAATATGCATTTTCTACGCAAATATTAAGTTGAAAATCTAATTAACTAGAAAAAATTAAGTTAAAAATACCACTAAAAGCCTTTGTGGCAAGTCACCGGAACACATCAGAAAATCTATAGCTCACTGAAGAAGAAGATACTATATAAGAGGCAGTTGAATCCGTACCAGCCCACCCACCAGCACTAGTAGAGGATTACCCACCAAGCGACGGGGATTTGACACACACGTAGACAAAGTCGAGTCAAGTCATTTGAACATTGAGTCAGGTGAGAGGGAGGAACTGCCGAATCGAGAGGAATGGCTGGATGAGAAAGGATGTAGCTTTTAGGGCTTGTTTTGTTTTGAGAAATTGGGAATTAGGGGAACGAAATCGTGGGCTGCAACGGTGAGACATGGTGCGGCATGAAGGAATCACCGAGAGGGGTGATCAGATCAGTGAGGAAGTGGCTATTAGGCTGAAATGTGAATCTCTCGTCTTGCTGACCCGAACTGAACTGAAAGCAAAATATAATTTCGGGTTCTGTTCGGTTCAGTTCAACCGACCCGAAAGCCCCCCAAAGTTGATATATCATAGGATAGTCATCAACTTGTAATTAAACTAACATGACTTTTCTCATAATTCAACATAAAACGAAACCCATACATTCACAACACAACAGCACCAATCTTTCCAACTTATATATCAAAAACGAAGAAAACCAAAACCAAAACTATGATTTACTACAATAGTTTTTCCTAAAAAAAATAAATAAATAAAACTAACCTCTTCTCAGCTCCAATGCCAGTCCCGGAACCACGTCGTCGTCTATACTCACCCGTCTTGTTCATGGGTAAGTTCAAACTGATGATGAATCTTGATTTTCAAGCTCACAAATATTTGCTTGTTTTCACACTTGTGATACTTGGGGGTGAACTTTTCGTGCAAGTGTAAATTGTGCAAGTGTAAATCTTTTGCACTTTTGTGAAGGCATTATTTTTTGGTTAATGATTTGGAACGGATAATGAAGTGATGCTACTCTCATTTTCGCGATTACCCATACTAGTGCAGTGAACTTTTTAAGTTTTTTTGAATTTTAAATAAGCTTTTACGATTTTAGCCTTGTGTACTGATGCTATACATAACTTTATACTAACTGCAGGGGAGGGATGTAAAAATACGGAGATACTTTCTATTAAATTGATATTAGGTGAAACCTCAGGGGAGGTATGTAAAAATAACCCTTTTTGTTTTCTAACTTCGTCGGGAAAATTTTAGAATGCGGACGTCAGCATACCATTATAAAATATCGTTGGAAAATAAAATATATAAAATTGATTCATGCATAGATGATATTTCATGTGGATGCAAAGTTTACAACATTGTACAATGACATAAACTACTTTACAACATTGTAAAGTACATTTCCAATGTCAGAAAGGATTTTATGGCACTGTAAATACTGAATCTACATCTTAAAAAATGCGAATATCCATACTGATAATATTGTTAAAAATAAACTAGTAATAAAGTAGAAAAGAGCGGACAAAAGAAATGTTTGAATAATAGACATTGATAATTTTCTATTCTTTCGTAGTGAGGAAATGAATTACCTACGCGGGAAGGGAATTCAATTTCCTATCAGTGATTATAGAAAGTAATTCCGCCGGTCCAAACAAACTAATTTCCTATTCTAGATCCCTATACACACAAGGATTTGTAGTGAGGTTTCCTAATATTTATTGATGTTATTCCTATTCGGAACAGGAAACTCAAGTTCGTAACGAACTGTGATTTTCTATTTTTTTTTCCTTATCCACGATTCTTGGAGAGACCTTTAAGTTCGCATCACAACCCGTAAGAGATTAATTGCTTATATAAAATCAAAAATTTGTTTCTGCCTTTAATCCTGCCAAAACAAATCCATGAAGAGAATCTTTCTGATTGCGCTTTTTTCTTTGTTGCTTTGTTCATCTTCTTCATTCGCTCAAACAACTCAAACATGTACCAATTACAGTTTCACCACCCACAACAACAAATACGGTGCATGCGTTGATTTGCAAGCTTTAAATTCTTTTCTCCACTGGAGCTATGACGAAGCAACCGGCTCTGTCGACTTGGCCTATCGACATGTAGGCATGAAACCAACCAGATGGGTACCCGTAAAGGCATGGTCGGCTCTCAATCTCTTGTAGCTTACCGTAACCCTAACGGAATCTTGAAGGCATACACATCGCCGATGATGAGTTATGGCACCAATTTACAAGAGGGAAACTTGAGCTTTCAGGTTCCCAAGATTTCAGCAGACTTTTCCAATAACGAGATGATAATATTTGCAACGATAGTGCTTCCAAAGAACATGACCACAGTGAGCCACGTGTGGCAAGAAGGTCCTGTACGTGGTGACAATCACCTCAGCATGCATCCTCTAGGAGGCGACAATGTCAAATCAATGGGTACTTTGGACCTTCTTTCCGGGAAAGTTGTGACTACCAAAGGAGGAACCTCGGGTACTCTTCACTTCAAGCAGGTTCATGGAATCATAAACGCGGTTAGTTGGGGCTTCTTGATGCCAGTGGGTGCTATTACTGCCAGGTACATGAAGGTTTTCCAATCAGCTGATCCCGCTTGGTTTTATGCTCACATCATATGCCAATCCTCGGCTTACTTACATGGTATTGCCGGAGCGGGGACAGGAATTTACCTTGGCAACAAATCTCATGGCATTCAACATTCCACTCACAGGACTATTGGGATACTACTTCTCGTTCTTGGCTTCATTCAGGTTCTTGCGTTGAAACTGAGACCAAAGAAGGAGCACAAGTACAGAATTTGGTGGAATTTTTACCACCATTCTGTTGGATACGCCATCATAATATTAAGCATCTTCAACATCTTTGAGGGTTTTAATATTTTGAACCCTTTGAAGATTTGGCGCTTGGTTTATGCTTGTATTCTTGTTGCATTGGGAGCCATTGCGGCTATTTTGGAAGTAGTAACTTGTGTCATGGTTATAAGGCAGCGGAGAAAGATTGAGAATCCTGAAACCAATGTCAGAGCAGCAGCATGAAGTTTTAGCGTTGTAGTAGATTAAGATTTACTGATTTTTTCTGTAATTTTGTTTAAATTTTCCCACATCAATTAGCGAAATAAAAGCATTATTAATTTTTTTTGGTACAAATTAATTTGTACATAATTGCATGTAACATTAACTTGTATATTACCACTAGCATACATGTTGATTTTTTTTAAATGTCGGGTAATCAATTAGAAGAGGCACATTAGATTATACTGTTTGTTTAATTGTTTTATCCCCGGAAATTAGTCTTAGCTAATTACATGAATGTTTACTTTGACTGATACTAGTTCCATAGTACGAGGAATTTTTATAAGGGGATAAATCTTTCTCAATGGAAGCTATTGTATGAGTTTTAGTAGATGTTTTAAATGTCCTTGAAATACGTAATTGCGGAGAGTAATCTCTAAATTAATTAAACTTCTTAACAATATTCATCTGAAATTCAAAAGTTGGAAATTATACAATAACATGTGTTTGTAATTGGTACAATATATTTTTCTTTCATTTTTTTGACAACTAATCAAATACAAATCTCCTTGATAAGTCATCTCTTACATCTTGCTCTTGTTTTCTTTTAACTTCTATATGCTTTTCAATTTTTTTCATTCCCATGTTTCGACGGCAGCAATTAGCATCCTGTACTCATTATGCTATTCTCAAATCAAATTGCATTTGTAAATTGTAATGTTTGGACTGATTAATTGAGAAACATTTACCACAACAATATTACCCAACTTGCTTCCGAAATTTCTTTTGACCTTAACCACCACTCTTCCTTGATCATTGTTGTTTCCAGTGGCGGGGCCACCGAAGGCCCAACGTGGACAGCTACCTCTCTGCATCTATTTCTTTTTTTTTTAAATTCATTTTTTAAACCTACTCATTTTTTGTATAATACAAATAAAATTAGTGATTTGTCACTTTGGCTTTGAGTAAAACACAAAAACAGATGTACAAAATTACATTTTCATCACCAATACGCACTGTATCTTAATTAAGAAGGTGGCTTGCGTCTCGTTTCTCCATGGAGTGCGAATCTTTTGTTGGACCAGACCACTATGTATGCAAAGCTACTCCTATTAATCATACTCAGATTTTTTTAATGTGATTTCAAAATTATTTTATATATATATTTTTTCTTTTGCGATTTTGACAGGGAAATAATAACAAATTATACACTTAAAGAAAAATAGTCTTCAGCGACGTGGAAAATAGTGTTACAAGTACTTATAATAATGATACTTGCTAATTGTGTCATTGATTTGGTAGTCAAAATTTATGATTATTGTTACGATGATATCAATGTTTGATTTAATATTTCAAATTCAACAAACTTAAACATAATGTTACTTCATTGGATGATTTAGGCAACAGAAATAGATTTATATTTTAACAAATACTACTAGAAAAATGGTCTTTACTGACCTTAGAATAGTGTCAGTACTTACTTTTAGAGACACTGGTTAATTGTAATTCAAAAAAAATATAGTGACACTTGTATGTGGTGTCAGTGATTATTATTACTATAGTATCATCAATTTTATGACACTATAGTGTTAGTAATTATTGATATCATATTAGTGTGTAAGATTATTGTTACCATAGTATCACTGTTTAATTTATTTAGAAAAATTAAAATTTGAATTGGCTTATTGCCTATTGAGTTATTAATAAAATTAAAAGGCATTGCAAAATAACCAAAAAAGAAACTCGATTTATATTATAAAATCTTTCATTTCATATTTAAATATTATTATTACATATTACAAATTCCAAGTACTTCAAGAAACAAGATATGAGATAACCCACCCTTATAGTTGAATAATCTAAATTAAATACATAAAAATTTCTACCATCCAATCACATTCCTACTAGTTGTTGTTAAATTTAACATTTCTAAAAACTAAAATGAGAAGGATGATTGTCTTCACTCTTTCAACATAAGTAGTGCAATTGAGTTATCACACCAACAACTCCTTCATTCTCCCTTCAATAATGGGTGGGTTAGGATACAAGTGAAGTCGAGGAAGAAACACTTCAAACATATTGATCAAATCTGCATATGAATACATGGAAAAAGGAAAAATTAAAAAATTGCATGTCAATTTCCAACCATTAGAGAAACAATGGTTAACATAAATAAACTTTTGTCATATTTGTGTTTTTGGCTAATTTCTATGTTTAAAACCATCATGTCCCACATATCTTCAACCGGAAACAGTGGCAGTTGGATTTCAAGTTTTTTAGAATAGGGAAACCGAACCTAGTAAGCTTGTGGATATTTGTATCTTTACTAAATATACATAAATCATTCAACAGAGTTTTACCAGGATAATAAAAATAGCTCATGCAGTACACTGCATCACATAATTCAAATACATATATACTTTTAAGTCTATTCACTTAATGCAATGCAAATCACAAATTCAAACTGACCGAGAACCTCTTCTCTCTTCGCTACTTCTTCTTTCCTTTCATAAAACCCCACTTCAACAAAAAATGTCAACCCTAAAGGAAATCGAAATCAGGGTTTCATACAAAAAAAAATAATTATAAATAAAGATAAAACAAAACCTTTTCCAAGTCATAGGTTCTTTGTGTATCAGACTCCATGGATTCTATAATTGATATTGGTTTCGTCTAATTAGCTGGCGACAACGACTATAGATAATTTATATGTCTAGTGTTACTCTATAACTACATGATGAGGATAAAGAAAGGTATAACGCACTAGCTATGCGGACAATTTCACATGAACCAAGAGCTTTTAATACCAGCGTCACTATGGTTAAAAGATTCTCCTTCACACATAAAACTAATCCCGGAATACCACAAGTGGAACAATTCTAACAACTAAATGTTGCACATTACCAGAGTTATTTCTTTGGGTAACAATTTTATAGAATTTATCTGAAAAGTGAAAAAAGTAGAAATATTCAGATCGAATTGTGGAGGTGATAGCTATTCATTAATTTACAACTTAATTAATTGATATGTAACAATCACATAAAACTGTATGCATGAAGTGAATGGAATAAAGAGTTAAAAAAAAGCATTTTAATTTCAGAGGTAGTTTCAACATCCTTTACAAGCACGTTGTGTGCCCTACAAATGAGACATGTTAACTGTCATTTATAATTCAATGGCATAGAAAGAAGTATCATTTCACAATTGCAATACAGTGTGACAGTGGAAATAGTGAGTATTAAAACATTGATTAATGTTGGGGGGCTGAATGCTGCATTTTAAATTATATCTTTCCCTTTTATTAGCATTGTAAAATCTGCACCAACTTCACAAAACACCAACTAGACATATGAACTTTGTGCATAATGAAGTATATTAAGCCAATTTTGCCCAACCCTGTACCTGAAAAAAATGAGCATATTAAGCCAATTTTCATACTTCATGGCCTTATGATCTATCAGCTTTTGTAAGGTCGGTCTTGTGGGTGTCTCAGGAAAAAAAAAAAAAAGATGTAGGTCTTGTGGGTGCATCAGGAGCAAAAAGGTAGATCTTCTGGGCATTTAATTATTTTTCATTAACTCTCACATTTAAAGGGAATATGGATAAACTATTAACTGAACACTTACTAAGAAACTGTAGTGAACATTTGAAGAAAATATAAATAAATAAAACATGTTATTTTGAGCATTCAGTCATAATACCAACTCACAATGAAGTATGATTTCCTTTTGGAAATTAGACCATTCAAAAGCTTTGTCAAACACCCTGAAAAAAGGGGCCAATACACTTATCCAATATCTGAGATACCACATTATTGCTTCTACCTTCATTCATCATAAACTATCATGCTTTCTGGACTTCCTGTCTAAATATAAAAGTACATTTTAAAGAAGAAACCAATTAATGTCTCCATTTAAGTACCCAGGCCCAGCCACAAAAAAGTGAAATTATCAAACAACCAAAACAACAGAAAAACTCAAAATACCTGAAATTGATAGGCTTTGATTCAAACTCAAGAGGTTGCCAGACATCAGATATCAATCCAAAAGAGCTTAAATCCTATAACGGGGCAGATAAGCTAATCTGGATGCTATTTTTCCCATGGTCATGACTGGACTTTTTCAGTATGCGGCAATAGTTCACCTAACAACACAATAAAGCTTGTCAACTTAAGGATATAAGATCTTAATCTTGTTAAAATAAATAGTAAAATAACTACTCTTATAGAAAAAGGGAAAGGGAAATTCCTTGTGGTTGCACTCATGCAAATAGAATGATCTATTAATGGAATTGGAACTTTCCCAATTATAGAGTTACATGTTTGCAAATATCACTTATGGATAATGACCCACAAAGTAAAAATCAAATATTTCCCTTAACAGTTCTTGATTACGGAAGTATAAGACCTCCTTTTATTCTGAAATGAATTAACTTTTAATCATTTTAAGACAGTGTTCAATCATAATTATTTTTCAAAGAAAAAACTGGTCCTGAAGAACTTTAAATGACCATTTACTGAGGCCAATATACCTTCAGATCCTTGATTATAATGCATCACATATCTTTCCTCAATCATACAACCACCTAGATCAAAGCATCATATGTTGCTTAAATTCTATAAACTTAACAGAACAGATAACTCACCTTCAGGCGGAATAGGTTTGTGGGAAAAACAATCCCAACTCCAATAGAACTTCGAGTTGACTCCAAAAACTTTGGCAAAGAGAAATTCCGGTATTCATTCTTTGTCAACTTGGCAACGTTCCCAGCACATGCAAAAAGATGTCCATGAATTCTTTTTTCTCTAAACCACCTCAATGGAAGATCAAAAGAAAGATCTGCAAAGGCTGAAACAACAAGGTCTCCTCCAAGAAAATCCCTTTAAGAAGCATCAACATTCTCATCAAGGAATCGCCTCTAACTTGCCTTCTTAGCTCTGCAGGCCCAATCCCTTGTCTTAAACCCCATAATGTCGATGGCCTCTCTGAACTCAACATTAAAAACAAAAAAATACCCATAACAAAAAAGCCCCAATTTTTTGTATCTGACTTTTGAACACTATCTTTGGCCAAGTTCTTCACAACACTTTCCAGGCTTTTTTCCAGGGGTATTTTAGCTCAAGGATGGCGGTTAAGGTTTACAGCAGCAACTTGTGAGGTAGACCGTTGTTAGAGAGAGAGGTAGAGAGAGAGAGGGGGGGGGGGGGGAGAGAGAAGAGAGCTTCGGTTCAAAGAAGAAAGTGGCGGTGGGGATAGATTTTTTGCTCGTCGAAATTTTTAGATTTTAGGTTTCCATGTACACCTCATTAAAACGACATAGTTTCTAGATAATTTAATTTAATTTATAATACTTGATGGTTGTTGAAGCCAACAAAAATAAATACATACTCTAAATAAATTGTGTATAGTGATTGAGCAGAGTCGTGTCCACAGAGATCGGTAATTATTTAAATCCTTTTAAAACGTAAAACATAAAATGGGGGTTTCGTTGATGATAATAAAAATCAAATTAAAATAACAACAATGCAAATTAAAGTTGTAATTCAAATTAGAAAAAGCTCTGGTTGAAGGAATTAACTCAGTTTGATTCGACTACTGATCATTGATTCAAATATAGATTATTATTACTTATGAATAGACTGGTTATAGCTACTGAGACCCTCTAATAGCCAATCTCTCCTTAACTAGTCGATAACCAAGGTACGACCGTTGGCTATTTCCCTAATCAATAGACAACCCTAGATACGATCATAGGATTTAATCAATTGATAGCCTGAAAGACCAGAGAGACCCAAATCCTAATCAACACATATGATGATTCATTTAAATTAGATTGTTTATTCTCATAACACAACTCATTGCTATGTTATTTGTCACAAACATTAAAATTTTCATACGATGAATCCTTTAATTAACAATAGATTAAGTTGATAATTAAATAGTGGCCAATTACCTAATTAACAAACATAATCATGAAAATAATTCAGAGAATAAACAAATACCCAAAAAGAATTAAAACAATTAAAGCACAAGAAAGATCTCACAGTAGTGATGATTCAAAGCTTCATTAACCTTCAACCAGAAAAATAGGTTTAGTTCTTCATAGAGAGAAGAGAAAAGTTTAGATCTAGAGTTTCTTTCTTTTCCAATCTCCAATCCCTTTTTCGCAATAGATTCCTCTCTTAAATACTCTCTCTCTCTTCTCCTCTAGAATTCCATTTAAAATAAAATACTAATATCTGAAATATTAAATTCGTAATTAGTTAAACTAAAAACTGCAGGTCCGTAGTTGACAGCACGCGCCCACGCCTTATCAACAAAGTTCTTCTGACGCTCATAATTTCTCCAAGAGAACAATCATATTTAAACATCATCTTATAGCTCAATTTTATCACAAATCAATAGAATTGCACCTACAAAAGTAAAACACAAGTAAATCATTATTATTAAGTGCAAAACATCGATATTAAGGGAAGTAAACAATGCAAAACTAGTGCATAAATTGCACTCTAACAAATTCCCCCACACCAAGATGATGCTTGTCCTCAAGCATATAACTCAAAGATTAATCCCAAATCTCCACTCAATTCTCATCTCAACTCATCCAAAAATAATTTTAAGCAAGTATACCTCAAGAAATTAAGTCGATCAACATTCGAGAGACAAGGATTTTAAAGCATAGAATCTCATAAGATAGAATAAGAACATTCAACCACCAAGAAGATCCATTCAAAATTCAAGTGCAACAAGATTTAATAGCCCTCTCATTGACTTCACTCCATGCACTCAAAGTGTTTTGGTTATCTTTTATGAACTCAAATCAAATCAAAGAATGCTATTACCATAAGCTTGCTCATATATCACACCTCAATCCACAAAACATGAATAAAATGCAAAAATCTAAGGGTCTTAAAAAGGTTATAATGGGGTTAAATAGGTTAAATGAAAAAGAAAGGTTTATGAAAGAAAGAGAGATCAAAATGAGAAGAATGAACTCATTGAATGAACCTTATGATATCGAAACGCTTATTTCTACTCAAGTCACCAAGAATGTAAACATTTTTTTTCTTTTTTTTTCTTTTTTTTTCTTTTTCCTTTTCTTTTTTTTTTGAATCAAACAAAAGAAACGAACCTTGCACAATTTAATTCAAGCATAATGCTTGTTGATCTAATTGAGAAACTTTAATACAAGGTAGAAAAAGCAACAAAATATATACAAAATATATCCACACAATGAGTCCAAAAATCTCCTTAAATTGAGGCTCAAAAAGAAGAAAAATGGTTAAGTAGACGGAGAGAATTAGATGGGTAATGGTTAAGGCTCAAACAAAGATAGCAAATAAAGGTCTTCGGGTCGAGAAAAAAAAAAGAAAAATGTGAATAGAAAAATGGAAAGTGGTTTGCCCTTATTATTTTAATGCACAAAATCCCGTAATGTGGCTTCAACATGCATAATAAAGCAAGTTCTAGAATAAACAAACTAAGATTGATATTCACATTACAAAAATAATTAGAGCAAAGTGGTTGCTCATAAACTCAAATCCTCACAAAGTTGGTAAATTTTCCATCAAATCATGTACACTCTTCAAATGAATCAACCATCGATAGTGGTTTGGAATGAGAAGAAAGTATGAGTGATATATAAAAAGAAAGGTAAAAATGATAAGAAGTGAGAAAGATATATGTAGTAATATAAAAAGTGAAGATAAAATGAAAGTGATGAAAGAGTATGATAGAATAAAAATAGATGTAAATAATTGAGATAGATAGGAAAAGAATAAAGAGAAAGAAAAGAAAAGAAAAATAATAATATACAAGCATACTAACTCTAAAATCATTTAAGGACGAGTAGTAATGAAAATAGATGAGTGAAAATAATACTTCCACATCAATAATGCAAAAATCCTCCCCCACACCAAGAACTTACATTGTTCAATGTAAGATAATCAAAGCTCACATAAAATTAAGTAATAAAAAAACTTCCCGAATTGTGAGCTTGATCCACATAACGCCTATGGCTTGGCGGAAATGGTGTGAATCCCACACTCAAGTACATGCGGCCAAATTTTGCTCCATCTTGTTCAATTTTGTGCTCC
Organism: Citrus cavaleriei; assembly: GCA_030448925.1. NCBI lineage: Eukaryota > Viridiplantae > Streptophyta > Magnoliopsida > Sapindales > Rutaceae > Citrus > Citrus cavaleriei. The sequence goes on from JAUJEN010000293.1 coordinate 70,734, forward strand.
ATTTTCTCTAACTGAATGCTCAAAGCGGTGCGTATGTATGAATAATTGTTCCTCGTTCAAGAAATCAAATCTCCTCCTCAATTCGACCACACACCGTTTCTTTCAAACATAGACATATCCAAAAAATTCCTTTTGCAAGCAAGTGATGCAAATCATTATTGTCGTGATCAAGCACATAGGTTTATAGCTAATGTAGTAATGTATGGACCAAGAAATAAAGTCCTATACCGTTTAAGCACACTCTGAAATTGATCTGCTAACCAAAAACATAAATTAGGCCTCACATCATTTAACATGCAACAGATAAAATAAAATTCAGTTTTAGAGAAAACTCCTGAGTGATATTTCTTTACTAATAAATTATATTCTAAGAATCGATGAACAAATTTAAAAACAGGATCACGTAAGAAAGAACTATTTGATTTACTCATAGGCATTGGATCAATGATAAATTACGCTAAAGACTATAAGTGCTTAAAATGTTCGCCAAAGTCACAAGTTGTTCCTAAATATGCATCACTAGAAGAATAATGATCATCTATTAATCCTAAAGCTAGGTTAAAATCGATAGAGTGTGAAAATTTCATCCCAATAACCTAAACTTTATAACATCCGGTATGCAAAGTAAAATCATCCGATATTAAATTGAAAAGTCGATAAAACCCCTAATCAACTCAACATAACCCAAACAATCAACATCAACAACTTACGCAAACCCAATCTTATCTATCAAAGAATCAAAATTATCCTTAACATTCAATTTTCAAGAGTGCAACGAATATACTTACCGAAGTATTTTACGTGTGGAAATATCTTTCAGTACTCTCTTTCTTTGCTGAGTCGCTAATGCGCAGGCACCCTCCGAGATTGGATTCCGTAAGTGGCAAAACACCTGCCTTTTTCCATGTTTCGATCTTTTGTCTCACCTTACGGATATGAAATTGTGTTCCATGGAACCGTGTGAGCGTGAGCAATCTTAGATTTCTTTTCGGGTGTCTTTTTAGATGACTTTCGAAGAGATGCTTCTCTTCGCATTGTTACAATAATTGCACTCCACGGATTTCGACATCTTACCGGAATACAGTATGGGTCAGACCGCTGACCGCGTTGTCGCCGGAGTTGCGCAGTGTTACCGGTTATGCTACCGTTGTCGGGTTATGCTGTTTCGCCAGGCGCTGTGGAACCGGTTGCGCCATTGGCTTGGATTCACAGCTGATGCTGGCGATGTCGCTGCATCAGGATTACATGCCAAGGTATCACAGGTCATCGGCCGCTAATGTCATGGGTACGCCGCAAGTGAAAACGATAATCAACAGTGAATTTTTTTTTTTTTTCGAATTGTGTGGATTCAGGAATGTGATTTGTGATTTTTGTTTTTTTTCATTTTTTTAAATAAATAAAAAAATATATATGTATATATAAAAGAAAGAAAAGAAGGAAAAAAAAATAATTTTTTTTTTAGACGAATCACTTGAGACACTAAAATTTCGTAAGATTTTTCTAATAAAGACGCTGGCACGCCTTTAAAACCATTTTACTTTAAAAATCATGTATATTGTATTAGCATAAGACGTAAGTCACTTTTATCAAAAATTTTCTTCCCACCAAAATAAGCAAACATTAAAAAATATGAATCAAAATTAAAAAGTAAGATATCACAAAAACCAAAATAATAAATCATTCGTTGCTCTCCCAAAAAGCGCCTTTGTTTTATGCGTTTCATTAGACACATTTATGCATCAATTTCCACCGACCCCTCGGTAGCCACATCCTCCACAATTTTCACCGAAAAACTTTCATAAAAAAGGTTTTAAGCGATGACCATTAACCTTAAAAAAACTTCTCGAGGCCTGACCAATCTCAACCGCACACCGAGAAAAAACATTAGTAACAATAAAAGGTCCAACCCAAAGAAGAACGAATTTCATCACCTTTAAAAGCTTTAGCTTAGAATAAAAGAAGAACTTCTTTCGACCAATAGAGAACTCCTTTCTCAAAATCATTCTATCACGAATGTCTTCGCTTTTTTTCCTTTGTAAATAACTTCGCACTATGTGTTAACATCCACGTAAAATAATTAATGTTCCTAGTGCTGCAGGATATTTCCATGGCATCATTCATATTGAATCTATAAATCTTCTCCATCAAACTCCATAGTGAGAGTCCCTTTACGTGACATCCATTTTAGTCCCATAGCCTTTTAAGAAGTATGCCTTCTAGCAAAATTGACAAAATCGGAAGAGTTATCCTTCCATATCATACATAAAAATCAGCAAGAAAACCAACTCATTAACTTGTACTAGGTGCTGCAGGTAGAAAGAAGCAGAATCGATTAACCTTGCAATACGTAACTGAACGAAGCACTGAT
>JAUJEN010000294.1:0-109160 GCA_030448925.1 Citrus cavaleriei
ATCATTGTAGCGTTCGGTTACGTATTGCTGGGTTAATCCGATTCTGCTTCTTTCTACGCACCTACCTTTGGGATCGTGATGCAGCGCGATCCGTAACCGTACTGACCGTACCCTTTTATCTCACTGCTCTGCTGATTTCTCGTCAGACCTCTTCACCCGGTTAACCGGTCAACCGTAAAATCAGCGAGCTTTGGGCGATTGCTCTACGGGCTTTGTGGGATGGAAGTCGAGATGCATTTTCCGGTTCGGACGACCACTACTTGTACGATGCATCTGGTTTTGGAGCATTTAGAAGGGTTGGTCGATCATCCTGATGCTCGGTGGGCTTGAAAATATAGTCGCCGGTTTCCGTCTTCTTATTATTAAAACTTGATGCCGTTCTCATACGTGGAGTCACGCAGTTTACTGCGTCTACGAGAACTTACTGATGTAATACGGGTGTTGCTTCGCCTTCTCGGACTAACACTGAGCTGGTAGCCCATTTTGAGATCACTAAGTACAAAAATAGCTGGTCACCTTCCCTCGGAGTTGATAGTAATAGAAATGGGCGAGATCTTCCGCCAATTTTGCCAAATGCCTCCTCGCGTTGATGTCCGCTCCAATGCCCTCGCTTCTTTATGGTTTGGAAGAAAGGTGGCATTTATCCGTGGCGCGAGATACGAATACATTCAATCTTGCTTTCCACCTTGGGCTCTGCACTTTCATAGCATTGAGGATACGTTACTCAGTGTGCTTCGTTCAGTTACGTATTGCTAAGGTTAATCCGATTCACCTTTCTACCTACGCTTCCCAACACATTTCTCGGTTTGCTTCATTCGTACTTCACCATTAATTGAGGTTTTTCAAAGTGTTTCCGCGTGATCCCTAGGTTCTACGGACTTTGTTGATCATGTCGTCCACATGCTCATAAGCCAGTATGACGATCGGGCTTGAAGATCTTGTTCTGACAGCGATAGGTAGCCTCTGCACCCCGGGCGAAAAGGCATGCCACAGCAGCAAACAAATCCATGTTAGTTATGAAGGTGGTGTTTTCGTCTTGCTAAATCCGTGGATGTCGGTTGTATCGCAGCTGGCCATTTGACGGTATGACCATTGTTGAGTCCACCGATTGATCTATCTTTAGTAGCGGAAAGCATCCTTGGACATGCGCAATAAGATACGTAGAAATCACATGTACTCCATTCGTTGACGTTTTACTGGAAGATTCTGCTACATTTGGAAATCCTCCTGCAGCACCTTTTGTACATATAAACCACTAACTTTCTGACGGTTTCTCCCACTTGGCGTTTATGGCCTCGTGCGCTTTTCACGGTTAAAAGCATCTCTCTTGTCTCATGCGCGACCTCGCCCATTTAATGGCGATAGCCAAGCTGTAACAATACCGCGATCAATTCTGGCATATCCTCGTGAAACCCGGCGAATAACCATATCTGCATGGAATTTGTGGCAAACAATTGCTCGCCTATTTCACTTTTGCTGACCAATCGACGATCTTATTTACTTCTGCACTTTCGGTTGCTTTTGCTCTACATGGCTTCTTGATTTCTCGGCGGGCTCTTAGCGGCCACTTTTTAGGGCTTCCTGCCGATTATCCCCAGAAGTAACTGCGGTGTCTCGCGGCGGCTTTTGTAGCGTAACAACTCTTGCCATCCTCGTGCAATTATTTTACTCGCCAACCACTCCGTTTACTATGTATTTATTGTTGAGCCGGATAATGCGTGGAATACAGCGCGTTGGCTTATCTCTGTGAAGGTCTCCGTTATCATATGAAACTTTTTTACTCTGCTTTCTGACAAAATCAGCATAAATCGTTCTTTTAAAACGGCGACTTTTGTCCCCGCGGTGTTGGGAATTTAAATTCGATGATCGTAGGAGTTAAGTCCCCTCGAATCCGGCTTTAAGGATGTATTTGTCCGTTCGATTTTAAATGCGCAATTCCCGTATCATTTGAGACCGTGAGCTTAAATAAGATGTCAACTTCGGTACGCCCGTGTAATACCCGCAATATTCCGTCAAATGATGCAGCTTTACTAGCCATTGCAATCCGGATTGCATCCCGTCGGCGAGGATATAAGATACCACACTCTTCGCCGTGATCATCGTCCCACATAATTGGAACTTGCATGATTTGCGCTTGCATTGCTGGCAAATTAAAAACCTTTCTTTGCTTTAGTCATAGGCGTATCTCCGTAGTTAACCCGTGCTTACACGCTGTTCGAATCCCGTGATATTCCGGCTGCCTCACGCCTTTATCCACGGATGGTGGGGTACATTCGTTCAGACCCTACCGACTCGCCATCCGTGTATAACTTTGTGATTCAATGACAGGCTCATCCTGTCCAAGTATCGGTTCTCATTGGTTCTCAGCTAAATCCACAGATGCCGAATTAAACGATATTGGCTAACAGGTGACCATGAGTGTCGTGAAATTTGTAGAATACTCTGCTAACATCCGAGGTCGGTGAGCCCTTTTGTTATAAGTGGAGAATTTTGCTTGGGCCTGGTCACTTGATCCTACAATTCTCGCAGATCTTGATAGGTGTCACATCTTATCATATCTACGGTAGAAGCTACCCGGTGAGCTGCTCGGTTATCGCGAATGTCATCTCGAAAATTTGATATAAGTCGTTATCGATACGATACAGTCGACGCGGAACCGTTTGCATGCGCTGCAGGGAGTGTTGGATAAGGTGGGCGACCATCTTGCACTTTGAATTCCGTTGCCGCTCGAGGCGAGGTCTTGTGGAGGTTGAGGCTCACATTTGTGTTGGGCTGTTGTGGTCTACGAGCTACTGGGGTAAGGCGGGACCAAAGGTGATATTCACGCCCATGGCGAGATTCCCGATGCTTTTCGATCCGCTCCCGGTTTGGAGTTCTTCTTTCAGCTCTTCCGGTTCACTTTCTTTATCGCACGATTCTCTGATTTTCTATCTACTTTCGCGCCTCTTTATTTATTGCGTAGCGAATTATTACGCACTGGGGGCTTCTACGTTATACCACGTCGTGGACCGATTTTCACACGCCTTAATCCCTCTTTCAGCGCTGTAGGTGATTAAAAGCACCCAATCTATGCGGCGATGATATCGCTTTACAAAATCCGGAGGACTCATTACTCTCTGTTTCATCATCGGTTCCAGTAATGAGTCCTGCAGGGCTCTACGCTCCTCGGGTGTTGACCAAATCGCTTAGCTCTGCTACGCGTACCTTTTATACCTCACCGGGGCGTTTGCGGTGCAACGTTCTCGGGCTAAACCTCGAGTGTCGATGGGAACACCCTGCGCTTTCTGGTATGTCCCAACCCTGCGCCCGTCGTATGTCGTTGAAAGCTATTTCAATATGCTGCGGCGGTGCTTCGGCCACAGGGTATTTGAGAGTCGAGGGAAGCGGAAATCTCTTGGGATTACTGTACCCATGATCTCGGTTGATAACGAAATTCTTACATTCCGTCCAATATTATCCTCGGCTCGGGGCTTTCTCTTTGCTGTATCTCTTGGGTACAACGCCCGATCTGCGCTTCCTCCCCTCGATTCTCTTTTGCGGTTAGGATCGCGTGTATTATCGATCTACGTTCTAGCTTTATTGCAACATTTGTACCGAAGGCTCTCCTTCTTTGCTGCCCCTCACCGTTGACTTCGATGCCGTCCGGGAGGGTTGGTCCCTCCCTTCATCTATTCGTTCTCCACGGAACCCGATTATACGTGGGGATGCCCCGTTAGGTTGGTCTGCCGGCGGAGGGATTTCCTCGACTCTACGTCTCCGGAGGCTGGGTTCTGCTCCAACATCATCTCTTCCCACGGGGGTTTCACAATCCCTTCTCCGTTCATCCTACCGGCTAACGGTATGGCGAGTGTCTCCAGATTTGTTTATCATCGTCGGTCTTGCATCGTCTCTCCGGGCCTCGTTTGCAATTTCCCGAAGTGATTGTCTCCCAAGCCGTTATCCTCCCTCAGGCGTCCTTCGCGCGCACATCCATGTCTAATCGTTCGTTGTTTCTCCGGTAACTACTGATTCGGTGGTAGCTTTTTATCCAGCTCCCCACAGACGGCGCCAAAATGTTGATGCTTAAATCTGCTCGCCCTTGACCGACCAGATTCTTTTACCAACGTTTGTGTTATCAACTGTTGCTTGAACCACTGAGGTTGGAATCGTCCTCCTTTCTCTCGCTAGACCTGCGTTCACCAGAAATGGATCAGAGACGCCGGTGGTTTTGCCGGCGTAAACCCTCCGATGCCTAAGTTAGCCTGGTGTTTCACGGGAAAAGCAATATCGATTCAAGAATGGTTTAATGTATTGAAGTTTAAGTTTGTAGAAATGGCACGATTGCAATTTGGTTTTCCTCTCGAATTTTTCATCCTTTTCTTCGTGATTTCTTCTCCTTTTATAGCCATTGTCGCGTTTTCATTTATCCTTCGTCCCCTTTCTCGGGTAGTGGTAGCCTTGGGACTTTGCTGCTACCTTGTGAACGTGGGATCTCGCATGATTACAGAAAAGCGCTTGATTACGTGGGATCGTGTTCCCGCTTTTTGGGAAATTGGTGTCGGCTATATGATTACGATTTATCCTGGTACTTGTCTCGGTTGGCTCGTATTTATCCGTGTTACCTTTCATCTGTTGGTGAGTGATCCATCACCGGCGGAAATAATGCATGGCCGACACAGGTGCTTTTATGTACTAACAAGACTTAAGCTTGCAACAAAGATTCTAAAGATCACAGTTAAAGAGATAGACTAGCAAAATTTGTTTCTACTTAGGTTGGTTATGTAAAGAGTGTTGAATATGTTTATCACAGGCGAATGCAAAGCACGTTTGACACCTCAATCGACTCACTTTAAACTCTAAGCTTGAGAACCTACAACTGATGCAAACATAGAATACATGAAGAAAATTCCATACTCAAATGGGGGTGTTATGTATGCTATGTGCATTTCCAAGCGATAGCATATGGTGTTGGGGTTGTCAGCAGGTTCATGGGAAATCTAGGCAAGGAGTACTGGAGTGGAGTGAAGTGGATATTGAGATATCTTAAGGGAACTTCTGACCATGGTATCTTGTTTAGGAAAGACAATGAAGCCACCTATAAAGTTGCTAGTTTTGTAGACTCAAAATTTGCAGGTGATCTAGACAAAAGGAGATCCATAACTGGTTTTGTTTTTATCATGTGTGGATGTGCTATTAGCTTGAAGGCATCCCTATAGTCCGTTGTTGCTCTTTCAACAACTGAAGCAAAGTACATTGCGCTGACAGAAGCAGTAAAAGAGGCAGTTTGGCTAAGAGCTTTAGTCTTTGTGTTAGGTTTCAAGCAAGAGACAGTCACAATTAGCTGTGATAGCTCAAGTGCTATACAGCTAAGTAAGAATCCTAAATATCATGAGAGATCTAAGCATATAGATGTGAGATTGCACTTTATAAGAGAAGAGATTAGTAATGGCATAGTGAATATTGTTAAGATACCTTCTGAGGTAAATCCAGCCGACTTACTCACTAAGCCATTACCAGCAGTCAAGTTCATGAATTCTTTGAACTTGATTGGACTTGGCAGTTTGTGATCTAAGGTTTCAAGATGCAGAATCAGAGTTGGGGTAAAGCATTAACAGAATAAACTAAGGTGGAGGTTTGTGAAGCTATTAGTTTGATTCTGTTGTTAATCAGCTGACGTGTCAAGCTGAGCTACTGATGTGGGCCTGCGGTTAGTTAAAAGCCGTTATAACTAATGGCTAATTCCAGAAACAGGGGCATGCATTTGTAAGTGCTAGCTTGTGGTAGAGTTAGCGGTGGTTTTTGTGAGAGTTAGAGTGAGAGATAGTAAATTCTGAATACAAGAGATTTAATCTCTGTACTCCATAGATTCTTTGTGTAATTATCTCCATTAATAAAGCTTTAGCCTCCTGCTATCTTTCAGCCATGGATGTAGGTACCTTGGTACTACCCACGTTAGTTCTTGTGTGTTCTTCTTCTTGCTTTCCTCTTAGTTCTAGGTTAATCTTACTAGTGTTATTTGGTTCTGTTCTTTGTTCTTGGTTGCTCTTAGTCAATTCAGATTAGTTAACTGGTTCGAGTGTTTTGTGATTTGCCATTTACGTCAACAGTATATCTATTGGTTTCGCGCACTAAGCCAACACCACATAATTTAAGTCTTTCCCCTGTAACGAATTGAAAAATTGACAATCAATCCAAATTAATTTTATGAATTTGTGGGAATTTCTTCTGTGGAAAATAAATCCTCGCTCCTCAATGCATATATTTTTAATTCAAAGATTCAATGATCCATGCACTATCTAATAAACCAATTAAAAATATGTGTGAATGATCGATGCGACTTATTCACGTGAAGGGTTTTTAAAGCAGAAAATGGATTAACTAATTTCATAAGGTGCGTGTACCATACGCATAAGTTGTCGTATAAACCAAAGACAGTCAATAAAATGCAGCTGAAAATTTGAATGGTGTTGGTAGAGTCTTTTGGAAATGAAATAAGTTGCAATTATTTTTGTGAAATTTCTTCTTGTAAACCAAATGGCTGAACATCCACTATCCAATAATTGGAAGGCCTCTACCTAAAACAGTTGACTTATTTTATAAGAAAAGAGGATTATTAATAGTTATTTTTGTCTAAAAATAAATTATATCCTTTTATTATTTAATTTGACGGTAACTTAATCTTCACCTACCAATATGAGCAACAGAGGAGATTTTATAGACTTATCTTGTTGCTATTTATTTAGTTAATAAAAGCAAATGAGGCAATTAAACCATAAATAATAGGCTGAGAAATATTATTAAAATGATTAATATCTTCATTCGCAGACCACAAAATTGCACGATCAGAGTGGAATTAAGTTTAAGATTTTACATATCCTCAACAGAACTTATAATTATGAGCATAAAAATTTATAATTAAAACTATTCGATAATTGTTAACATAAAAAACGTGACTAAGCATTTATAATCTATTCTAAACCATTTATAATCTATTCTAACATTACGCAAAGTATCTACAAAATGCTCATATGAATTAAGAAGTGAACTCAGCAATATAAACGCTCTGTCTTCAATTTTAAGGTCAATGCTTACATTCTCAAGATCCATTATCAGCTTACTGAACTCATCTAAATGGTTTTTTTATGGTTGTCCCTTCTTTCATTGAGAATGTATATAACTTTTTCTTTATATACAGTCTTTTGGCCAATGATTTCTTCAAGAACAACTCTTCAAGCTTTATCCATAAACTAGATGCAGTCTTTTCTTTGGTTGTTTCTCTTAGCACTTCATCTGACAGATGCAAGATAATATTGTTATGTCATTTATTGTTTATGGATCTCATGTCTCCATCTCAACTTGAAGAGTCCTCACCCTTATTTTTCTTGGCCTTAAAGCACTTTTTCTTTATATGTTCATTTCAATTAAATAGCTTAGTAGCAGAATGAGACCAGACTAGTCAAACCCTCCTGAGCACGCCCAAAAGAGAACAAGCCAAGTCTTCGTAAGTAATTGCATACATCGAGGTATCACAAACAATATCACATTATCATAGTCCTCCAAATAGGAATCTTTTTCGCCCCTCACAACGCTTTTGAGATATTAAAATAAAATAAAAAATTTTGAAGTGATAATAACACTAGTGAATGTGGTATTGTTTTCCAACCACTATTTTTTGTTTTCCAAAAATATAAAAATAAAAAATATGTTTGGCAATACTTATTTTTGTATTATTACGATTTTTTATTAGAATGAGATATTCTCATTCTTCACTTTTTGTGAAGAAAAGTAGAAAATGACTTTATGATAATCTTTAATAAGGTTCAACTAACTATGTTACAATGGTTCGGAGATGTTAGGAAATTGAGCTTCCTCCCAAAATCATTCCAAGTAATTTGTCAAGCAACAAATTGATAGAAAAATTAAATAAAGAATACATCAATCACACAATACTGGATTTACGTGGAAAACTCCAAATCTGGAGAAAAACCACACTCTCAGAAATAATTTTCTCTAAATCGTAATCTGAAATATTAAGCGTAAAATAATACCCCGTATTGAGAAGCCCAAATACTTACAATACAACTACATGCTTAAGAATATTTCTCTCCTCTCAATTTGGATTTCTATTCTCCATGGCCAACATTTCATGACCATTTTCTTGAGCAATGCTGAAGCTCATTGCTGCTCTTTTCTCATCAAATGACACTCCAATTTATAGCCAAACTATCACAGCCAAAATTCAACAAGTCGGCAACTACTTTCTTCCTTTTTCACAAATTCATGCATGTTGTTCCAAATTGGCATCTTCCAAGTTGCTTGTCAGAGTTTCCAGCCACCAATTTGAGTGCAGTCCATGTGCTTCCATTTGACTTTTCCCCTTTTTTTTAATCAATTTTCAACACAAGAAAAGTGGTGGACTACTATTTGTGAGAGTAGTGATTTGAGTTTTTATATACTCACTCTCCCTTAATTAAACGTGATTGAGTTGAGTAGACTGCAGTCTTTCTCACTTGTGAAATATGAACGAAGCAGAGAACCCTCAAATATTTATAAGGGTTTCTCCCTTACGAAATGTGAGTGGAGTAAACAAGTAGACAATTCTTGAATATTTTTTAGGATAGACAATCTAAGCAAGGTCTTTATAGAATTTAATGTATGTAACTTGTAGTCCCAGTTTATGTAATTGTCTACTAAAATCAAAATTATAGTATATATAACTGTCTGCTAAAATAATAGTTGTAAATATTTAATATATATGTATTATAAAAAAAAACTATGTTACAAAGGTAGTAACATACCACTTCTTTTGTCGATTGTAGTAGCAGTTTTGTAAATTTTTATATAACCCCTTTCACTCATTTTTATTTAGACTTTGCTTCACAAATATTAAGCCAATTTTTATCCTCATACATAGGCACATTTCAATTAGCACCTTACACAATTTAATATTGATAAATTTTTATTACATGTTACTTATATCACAATACCCTCTCTTTATTATTTTGAGATTGAATAGTTGTCAAATTCAATTTAGAACCTTACACTCCTTTTTTTTGTTAAATATTAGGACTTCTTTAAATCTACTATCAAATTTTATTTAACACTTTACACTCTTTTTACTACAATGTTTTTAATAAATATTATAGTACACTCTTTTTATTACAAAATTTTAATAAATATTATAGTACTTTTTACTTTTATATGCCTAATAAAATTATGTAACCCCAATAGCTCTATTACAAAAATTATTATAATTTTTCGTACTCTTATTTTTATCATGTTATTTAATTCAATTATTCTTATTTTATGAGTGCATTTAGATCGTCATTATTTGTTGTAGTAGGTTGTATTGCGTTATTTTTATCACATTAAGCTGTATTAAACTTTAATTTAGTAAAAAAATTTATTCTTCATATATAATATTAAATTTTTTTAATAATATAATATCAGTTCATACTACACAAAATTAATTCAGCACTCATTTGGAGATGATCAAGTATTATTTACAGCAGCAAATTAAAGGAGAAAAAGCAGGCGGTGGTGACATTGAAAACGATGGGAATCTCTCTCCTACATATATAGATACACACACACACACACATACACACACATACACACACACGCTACAACTTCAACCAATTAAAACCAAACCCACTGGCCTACTAATTTTCCCCCGCTGTGTTCATGCTTTATATATAGACAATCAAATTTATATTAAAAATTCATTGCAGAATCAATGGAAATTCTAACCTTTGTGAACCTACATTTCTTAATAACTCTTCTATTTTAATATAATACTAGAAATAGATCATCAATCAAAAGAAAAAAGAAACATAAACTAATTCATATTCATATTTTCTAGCTACTCAAATTCACGTAAGATTGTAGTTACTAGCAGGGGCGGACCCAGAACTCTGTAGTACCCTGGGCTAAATTAAAAAAATAAAAAATTTGTACCAAGTGAACATGAAATTTCATATATATAGATGACAAAATACACCTAATAATAAGAGACATTAAGAGCTTTACACATAAAATCCATATTGTAAATAAAAATAAGTTTAAAAAAGTAGTATAAAAAAATACAATCCCAATACAAATTTTCTACCGAAGTTGTACTTTTCAGGGTTTCAAATTATAAAAATCATCAATTACAGAATCTGAGTCAACAATATCAGTAATTTCTCTTTCAACATAGATAACCATACAATCTGAAAAAAACTCATTTTCCATCTTACTACGAAGTGATGTCGTGATAAGTTTCATGGCTGAAAATGCACGCTCTGTTGTGGCCGTGGAAACAGGAAGAGTCAAGACTAGACGAATTAATCTATCAATCAACAAATAGTGTTGTGACTTCATTGTTTCAACAAATCGTCGACATAGCTCAGAAAGGGAAGCCATATTTTGAAACCGTGGATGAGAAAGCACATCAATTTGATAATGTTCTAATTCTCTTCTCAAAGCAAGCACCTCATTTGGAGTGAAATCATGAGGATAAAATTTCTCAGCAAGAGAACAAATATTGTCTATATCAAATGATTTGAACCCATCAACTGGTTCCAATGCGAGCTCAAAGTGAGGAGTTCCACGATTTTCGAGAGAATCTACTATTTAACTCCATCAATTGAAAATCTATTACAAAGATTAAATATATCAAAGTGAAAATGATGATCAACAGTGACATAATCTTTTCCGACAAGAACGCATACACCTTCCATATAACAATCACTCATATCAAGCATAGTAATATCATATTTTTCACAGAAAGATACTACACTTATAATAAAATCATCCCATCCACTATCTCGAAACTCTTGCAAAAGTCTTTTTGTACTTGAGACATAGTTCAAAGCATTCAAGATATCCAGTGATTTTGTCTGTAATGCTCGACAAAGAATATCAGAAATTCCGAGAACTTTATTCAATAAAAGCAAAATAAACACAAACTCAAAGGATTTCATCTCCCTATATGCACCTTTAGCTTCCCCACGCATATCTCGACTAGATCCATCATTAATCATTTTTCCTAAAACTTCAAGAGTTGCACCAAACATCTCAATAAACCTACTAACTGAAGTAAAATGTGAGCTCCAACGAGTATCTCCACCCTTTGTAAAGTTCTAACTTGATTAGCCCCTGTACCAGTCTCAAGCTCTTCTAAAGCTATCAAATCTATAATTTCTTTTTCTCTAGCAGATTTTAACTCAGAATAACGCTTGAAAGAAGCACTAGCAAAGTTAATAATAGAACTCAACTTCGAAAAAAATAGCCATACCTCATGCACTTCTTTAGATACCGCAACTAATACGAGTTGTAGTTGATGAGCAAAACAATGTACATAATAAGCATACGGACAATCATTGAGAAATAAATATTGTAATCTATTCCATTCACCCGCCATATTACTAGCACCATCATACCCTTGACCTCTTAAATTTTCAACTAAAAGATTGTACTGAGCAAGCACATTGCATATCTCATTCTTTAAAGTCAATGCCTTTGTTTCATCGACATTCACAATTTCAAATAAACGTTCTCGAATAAAACCATCACAATCAACATATCTCAAAATAATAGTCATTTGTTCTTTGTGAGATTCATCTAGTGCCTCATCAACTATGATACAAAATTTAGCATCACTCACTTCCTCTCGAATCTTGTGTCGTACTTTATTAGCAATAATATTCAATAACTCCTTTTGAATCTTAGGTGCTATGTATTGGGCATTTTTAGGAGCATTTTCTAACACAACTTTATTAATCTCCTCATTCATTATTGCTAACAACTTAATTAATTCAATAAAATTTCCACGATTAAGAGAATTAACGGACTCATCATGACCTCTAAAAGCACATGCTTGTTTTGCTAACCACTTAGTAGCTACTATTGAGGTTTTAAGTCGCAATCTATTCTCCAAAATTTGTTGCGAAGATTGTGCATTCAATCTCTTATCAATATGTTTGGATGGATCCTTTAAATTGCTCCATTTCAACATGGCATCATTGTGAGAAGAACCATGACCTCCTTCATGTTGAGCAAAAGGACATGTTTTTTCACAACCAACATACTTCCAATTTTGAACCCCATCAACAACAAATGCTTCATTCCTAGATGGCTTATCATGAAAAATATAGCATGGAAAACAAAATGCTTTGTCTTTTGATATAGAATATTCAAGCCAAGGAAATTTCAAGAACCAAGAAAATTGAAATCGACGGTTTTGCATACCATATTTAGTCGATAGATACTTTTGTAGTTTGGGTTGAAATGGTCCCATATTTATATATGCCATCCGCACATCTTCACGCTTGTCAATGGGAAAATTACTTATTGAAAAACGCAATCCGGGATCACGTTCTAAATAAGGCGTGTCAATAGTAGATGGAGTGTCAACTTTCTCAAATTCGACTCTTTGAGACTTAGGTGGAGAACTTGAGGCATCAATGTTGCACATAGAACTTGTCCCATTTGATGATTGACCATCATTTACTTTAGTAAAGAATGAAAGTAGTGTTTTCCTCAGTTTGGATTTGTTGTTTGACATTATAACCTATAACAACATGTAATTGTGTGAGAATCAAGAAATCATTAAAAGTGTTATAAGCTATACATTCTACTAATTTTAAATATATTTAAAGTCGCAAAATAAAAAATCAACATTAAAGGCTCATACAAGTCAATATATGGTTAATACAAATACCCATGCCTATCAAATTTTTGAGAAAAAAAGAATTATAAAATATTAGAATAATAAGAAAAAAATTAATAGATAAACAGTGAGATTTGAGTTAATTTAATCAAATGATGAAGTTCAATAAACAAATTTATTTATTTATTAGACAATTTATTATCTACTCATTCTAATATAGAGATGCCAACCATCAATTAGAATTATATGGTAACTACCAAATCAATAATCACCAAAAAATTATTACCCAAATCTCAATTGTTGATATTTGTTTAATTGTTTATACTTTATGCCTAATTATTGCAAGAAAGAGAATCATAGAAAAGATGTTTTGATTTCACTCAAGCTTGTAAACAAAAGAGAGAGAGAGAGAGAAATAGAGATAGATAGTTGTAATAAATTAATATACTTGTAAACGAGAGATGGAATTGTCATAAATTAAAATAGGAGTGATTTTTACCTATTAAAAATTGAATGGAAAGTGCTTGAGTTGAAAAGAAGTGAAGCAAGGGACCACCACAGCCGCAAGAGTGAGGGATTTTATCGTTGCTGCTGGATGAATGCAAAAGGGAGAAACAGGGAAAGGTAAAGAGGAAAAGTGAAAGTAAATATTATTTTATGTATTCAATGGCAATTTTGTAATTTTGAATCACTTTTAATTTTTTTTGGGGCTAGGCAGACTCCTAGCCCTCTAGTTACTAGTAATAATACTAACACCAATACCAAGATTTGCCCCATTTTTTTGCATAATATGGTTGCCAAATTGATATAGTAGTTGATGATCAAATTAAATTATAGTTATTACTATTTTCTAATAATAATTATTATTTCTACAAATTACTGAAATTTCTTTTAGTAATAAATTTAAATAATATTAGTGTGTGTGTGTGTGTGTGTGTGTGTGTGTATTGTAAGTGCTAAAATATATAGCCACTTACAATGTGTCATGTGTCCATAAATATTGCAAAATGTATCCAAGAACAAAGAAAATTACTCCAGTTCCAGACCATGGTAAAACAAGTAGACGGTGTTGCATGAAGAACCACATGATAAACCATCCAAAACCTAGAAAATATTATTGACCTAATCCAAAAGTATAGCAGTCAATAGTACATGATTACTAACAAAATCACGAGCCTAGAGGTCAAATATAGCAAAAAAATATTTATAAATCTAACTGTGCAAAACAGAAGAAAATATTAATGGTGGAGATTTAGATCTAAAATTAAAATCTCCCACCAAACCCACCTTTCTTAGCTATAAATACAGCCAAAATATTTAAGAAATGACTTTTGGCCATTCTCTTTATATCTGGATAATACCAGAAACCCAATTTACTAAATTCAAAGAACAAAATCTAACAAGAGTGTCAAAATGCCTTCTTAGTGCATTTTGGAGTCAAATTTTTGGAAAGACATAAAAAACAATAATAACTTCACTTATAAAGAATGATCATGTATAATTCAAATAGTTAGTTTATTTAAAATATAAATTGGAATATTGAAGGATTTTTTACTGGACTGTTGAAGGATTTTTTATCCTTCATATATAGTAATAAAAAATTTGGTTAATATAATGTCAGTCCATACTACATAAAATATTTGACTAAATTATAACTTAATATAATTTCATGAGATAAAGTCTAATGCAATACAACTTAATGAAACACATAATGACGAACCAAATGCACCCATAATATAAGAATACTTGAATTAAATAACATGATAAAAATGAGAGTGTGAAAAATTATAATACTTTTTTGTAATAGAGCTATATTGAGATTTCACAATTTTTCATAAATGTAAGAAAAAATACCATAGTAATTATAAAAAAAAAATTGAAATAAAAAGAGTGCAAAGTGTGAAATGAAATTTAATAGTGGATTAAAAAAATGCCCTGATTTTTTTTAAAAAAATTGTATTTAAGAAAGAGTATAAGGTTTTAAATTAAACATGTCAATGGTTGAATTTCAAAATAGTAGAGTATTGTGATACAGCTGCAACATTGAATAAAAATTTTGAAAACATGAAACAAATGTTAGTAAATGCTAATTGAAATATACATTTGGATGCAGGTATAAATTAACTTAATACTTATGAAACAAATGTTAAATAGAAATGAGTGGAAGGGGTTAAATGAAAATTTGTCACAAAGAACAAAAGAAGTGGTATGGTATCACAGTTGTGTTGTAATATAACTGGACCTCTTCAACATTCATTTTTCACTATACAGGTGTAATCATTCTAATAGTCTCACACATACTATCAAGTCACTTGCCAAATGAGTGATGCTTTATATTATTTTCTTTTAGTTTTATATTTCTATTAATATATTAATGTAAGGGATAAACTTAAGTATTTTCTTAAAATTATTTATAAAGCTTTGCCAATTCAATATTTTATAAAAGTGTTATATTGAAATGTTATTGAAAGATTGACATTGAAAGACTAAAATTGTATTTAAGGTTTTGCCTCATTGCCTATAGTTACCATTACTAATATAATCGAACAACTAATTGTATTGTGTGCACATATTGATGATTATTGCGATTGAACTATTGGTCGGATCACCAAAATTACAGATGACATATTGAACTATTGCCTAGGTCACTGGGAATACAAGTGACATTATGTAGTTTGAGCAAATTGAACAAATGAAAGGTTTTATTAATAAATGATTTCTTAAAAGATTATTTTTTAAAAGTGATTATTACGTTATGACTTAACTAATTATGAGTTTTACCATATATGTATCAGGTTATGAAATGATTATTGTTTTCTAATTTATAGTAATTGTACTGATTATTATGTATTTTATCATTGTTAGTAACCTTATACATGAATTTACTTATCGAATTGACAGCTCAACCCTCGTCTCCAACATTTTGCAGATTGATTTTAGAGATGCGAGCTTTTGGACTAGAGGAGAGGATTTGTTAGTTGAAAAACTTTGGCATTTTCTAGATGAACAAATTGCTGCTACTTTGGTTATTGTTTAGAGCTGAATTTTTTGGTTTTGAGGATTATTGTTATATTTATTATTTTAAAGATTGTTTCGTCTATGGCTAGTATTAATTTTCTTTTGGGAATAACAATAAGATTAATGTTATAAGGTTTCATTACAAATTTTCTCTTGAGATTTTTGGGTGAATTTAAGGTGTTACACTAATGTTCATGTAGCAAATAGGATGGCAGTTTTGGTGTTTATAAAGACCCCAGAAAATTCAAATTAGGTAAGTAATCTTTCTCTCTCTTTATTACTGAACTTAGGGATGGCAATAAGCTCCGAATCCAGCCCGCATCTGCATGTTAGAAAATGCAGATCCAAGTCTTAAAAACCAAGATTCATGTGGATTCTGATCTGGATATGGGTGCATCTAAAGAATTAGATATCCAGATCCGCTTTGTTTTATAATTAAATTATTTATTTAATTAAATTTTCATTGAAAATTTTATAAGTTTAATTATTTATTTAATATGTTAAGCATAATTAACTCTATAATCTTCATTGACTGTGAAAAATATGTTAAAAAACTAAAATAATAATAAATAATTAGAAAATATTATAATGAATCGGTTTACCCTAGTTTTTTTTATATGTTTGATTTATGTTGTGAAATTATCATTTGTGAAATTATGATGTTGTTGTACGTTATTTATGTTGAATTGATGTTGAATTGTTGATTGTTGAATTATAATTGGATTTTATGTGACATTATTAGGTAAATTGTTGAATTTAAAATTATATTTAAATTTATTATTATGCGGATCCGAATATTCGAAAATTCCACTCACAATCCATGCAGATATTACCTAGATCTGGATACCAAAAGTTCAATGCGGATCCATTGGATACCTACATTCGGATCCTAATCCGGATTTTGCCATCTCTAACTGAACTCACACTCTCTCAATCATAATTTTGTCTTTCTTTTCAGAATTTTTTTTTCTATTATTTTTCCTTGTGATTTTCTTTAAAGCCTTGAGTTTAAGGCAATAATAGACAATCTGCATGAGTTGTGACATAAGTTTTTCCAGATAACCTAGATAACTGACTTAAGAATTGAAGGGTTTCATGCCGAAAACACCTCCGATGTTCCCCTAACTATAAGGTGCAAGCACAAACCGTCTCTACAGATAAAACAAATTCAAGTGTTGTTGCGAACGTCTAATTGCTATAAAACTTAACTAGATTTGTGTATCAACAGTTCATAATCCTATAAATATAAAACTTCAAAAGTTCCTTAAAATTGTAGAAACATAAACAAATGCAAATTTGAAGATTCTAAAGGCTGGATTTGGCCAAAATTTGAAGTTACAAAACTATAATTGACAAAAAAATTACAAACATTAAATTATTTTATAAATTTTTTGTAATCATGCTTACAAATGTCGTCAACTTCCATTCTATAATTAGTGATTTATTAAAAAATCCACAATAACAGTAGCTTTTCTTTTCCCCAACAATTGTAATTTAAAAGTTATATCACATTAAATATACTCTAAACATATTGGAATAAAACTTTAAACTATATTCATAGGCTAATGTCACGAGATGAGTATTTTAGCAAGCACTTAGACAACTTTGAATGTTGAAGCTGAAACTAGAGAAGTGAGCGAAATAAGAAAACTTGTATTAAAGAGAGATTACAATGCTTGAGTTCTTGTTGTAGTGTTTGTTGAATGTAAATGCCTAATGTCATCCCATATTTATAGGGAGGCTTGCTGAGAGATTACAGAAATTCTGTTTCTAACTATTTACATTGTATAGAGAATTAGAGTATTCTGAAACAATGTCTTTGAGTTCAAATTTTTTAAGCATTTGGCTCTTGGTGAGCAAATTGAAATTTGGGCAGTCACACTAAGCCTTGTTTACTAGAAGTCAGACCTTCATTTACTCATCTCAGAAGTCATCAATCATGAATTTAATTAGGATTGATAAATTTTAAGATTATAAATAGAAATTGGAATTTCTTGGCAAAGAGGTTGCAATGTCAGCGTCATTCGAAGACCTTGACTGCTTACACTAGCTGTAGGCCGGCCTTGAAATTTTCTGCAAACTTTATGATCCGCAAAAGAAGATGATGTTTCTACCATGTTTCCTTAAAGCAAGTCAGTCGACTCACTAATTTTTCTAACAATGAAATTTCAACTGTCCATGTCGGCTATTAATTTCTTGACTAATGAAGTATATTCATCAATTTTATCTTCTTCATTAAAGAAAGCTTTTAATTTGAAGATACAGTTCTCTCATGGCTTCAGTATCAGTTGCTTTAATATTGCTCTTTACTGTTTCTGAAATTATTAGAGCTGCTCAAAACCACCAATTAAAATCAACAATAAGCCTAGGCTCTTCACTGTCACCTTCAGGGCAACATTCATTGACCTCATCTTCTGGCCTATTTCAATTTGGTTTCTACAAACAAGGCAGTGGCTATTCTTTGGGAATCTGGTTAGTCACTTCTCCAAATATTACAGTCGTTTGGACTGCAAATAGAGATGAGCAGCCTATGACATCAAATGCTACGCTTACATTAACCATGGACGGTAAGCTCATTCTGAAAACTGAAGAAAGCAAAGATAAACCCATTGCTGATCTCTTCTCTGATGAGCCGGCCTCTTTCGCTTCCATGCTTGATTCTGGTAACTTTGTGGTCTACAACAACTGTTCTGGTATCATTTGGGAGAGCTTTAGCACTCCGACTGATACAATCCTGGGAGGCCAATGTCTAGAGAACGGTGAACAATTGCTTTCTTCTGTAACCGAAACCAGCAGCTCAACTGGGCGGTTTTGTTTGAATATGCAAAGGGATGGGAATCTTGTTCTGCATCCCAGAAACACGTTAAACACGGCCTTCGAGGCTTATTGGGCCAGTGGCACTAATATTCAATCAAGATATTCATATCCTGTGAAGTTAAATCTCAGTCCCCAAGGTGTTTTGCAGCTATTGAGTGGTAACACGGCACTGAAAATTTTATTCAGAAGCTCTCATTCGAGTATGACTGAAACCGTGGTATACCGTACAACACTTGATGCTGATGGCATATTAAGGCTGTATTCACATCATTTTAAGAATGACGGTAACTCTGCCATTGACATCGAGTGGTCTGCATTGGAGAAACAATGTGCCGTGAAAGGTTTCTGTGGTCTCAATAGCTATTGCTCTACTTCTACAAACAGCAGTACCAAAGGCGATTGTCACTGCTTTCGTGGGTTTAATTTCATCAACCCTGAAATGAAGTTTCTGGGCTGTTACAGAAACTTCAGTGATGAAGAAGGCTGCAAAAGGAAGATGCCAGCAGAGTTTTACAACATTACTAGGTTTGAAATTACAAGGTTGGGAGGCTTGCCCTATGCCATGTTGCCAGTTAGTAAGGAAGATTGCAGCAAATCCTGCCTGAATGACTGCTACTGTGGAGCTGCTTTTTTTTCCGATGGAGCCTGCAGCAAACACAAGTTTCCACTTATGTTCGCAACCAGAGATCAAAATGCGTCAGCTATACTCTTCATTAAGTGGAGTTCGGGCCAGGCCAATCTTAGTATTCATCAAATTGCTCCACCAATTGGAAATGAAAAAGTTGATGACAAGAAAAAACTTCTTACAGTTCTTGCAGCTTCTTTGGGCTCTATCGCGTTCTTTTGTTTCCTTATTGCCATTTCTAGTTTGCTTGTATACAAGCATCGAGTACGTCACTATCAGAAACTTCAAGGAAATTTAAATCTGGGAACAACACAAGAGTTCATTCTACAATCATTTTCTTATAGTGAGCTCGAGGCAGCTACAAACGGGTTTCAGGAAGAGTTGGGAAGAGGTCATTTTGGGGCAGTTTACAAAGGAGCTATATGTGAAGGTAAAAAGATTGTTGCAGTTAAGCGACTAGAAAATCCTGTGGAAGGAGGAGAAAGAAAGTTTCAAGCAGAAATGGCTGCAGTACGCCAAACACATCACAGAAACCTCGTTCGCTTGCTTGGCTTTTGCATCCAGAGCTCCAAGAAGCTTCTTGTTTATGAATTCATGAGTAAAGGTTCTCTTGCAGATCTCTTATTCAATCTCGAAACACGTCCACTTTGGAGAGACAGAGTGAGAATTGCATTAGATGTGGCAAGAGGACTACTTTATCTTCATGATGAGTGTGAGGTCCAAATAATTCACTGTGACATAAAGCTCCGAAACATTCTCATCGATGATTCTTGGAGAGCTAAGATCTCCGATTTTGGATTAGCAAAGCTTTTGATGCCAAATCAAACGGGAATCGTTGCAGGGGTGAAAGGTAGCAGAGGTTATATGGCACCTGAATGGCAAAATAGTGGCCTGATAACTGTGAAATCTGACGTTTATAGTTTTGGAGTTGTGCTGTTGGAGATTGTATGCTGCAGAAGCAATTTTGAAGTGAATGTTTCAACGGCAGATGAAGTGCTTCTTTCAACTTGGGTTTACAACTGCCTCATTGCCGGAGAGTTAAACAAGCTTGTTGAGGAAGAAGTAGACATGATAACACTGGAAAGGATGGTGAAAATTGGACTCCTGTGCATTCAAGATGAACCGAATCTTCGTCCTTCCATGAAAAATGTCATCTTGATGCTGGAAGGAACGATGGAGATACCAATCCTTGCATTTCCACCTCTTTCTCATGTTAATAGTCTTTCTCATGAATAGCATTTTATTGAAATTACGTGCTAATTCACAGCTCCATGTTGAATTGCCTCATATTTGTAATAATTTACAATACGGTGATGTATAATTAATGTTCTATCTTCGTGTTTTAAGAAAATGGGTTTATTCGCATGAAGCTTTTCTGAGATGTTATTTATTACAACAATAAGCACGACTTCCTTTATGTGTTTCTTGAAGAACCATGTAACAAGATGCTTTCAAGTTAGTCTTGCATTTGGACTCTTGAAGTATCAGAGATGATCTGACATATGTTTGGGTAGTAGTGATTTGCTTCTTGTTACAATTGACGTTTGGGAAGTAATTATTTGCTTGTGTTATAATTAACTTCTATTGGCAAAAAATTGGATTGTTTCGCATCTCTTTTTCTTTCGCTAGCACTTGGAAGAGGCGAATAACACAGCTCACAAGAAAAAAATATATATTATTGTTTAGTGGAAACACGCCCGCATTCCGTCAAGTGGCTCTCCAGGTTTTGGGCAACTCCTGCTTATGAGTCAGTTTTTAAGGATGAATTCTACCCTATGTGTGGGTAGGAATGGCAATCGGTCAGGTAACCCCACCGTAGTGAAAGCTTGACCCGACCCGATCCGATTCAGCCCCACACACTCACACACATGCGCGCACGTACACACACGTGTCTTTATGCATATTTTCCCTAGCAATTGCATTAGTCATCATCAATATTTATTAGTGAGAGGACTTTCGATCCATTTTAACTAGTATTAGTTGATATGCGAAGACCAACTGGTCTATCACATTTTGTTGAAGTCAACAAATTGTTGGTGCAAATTTGTTGAAGTCAATAAATTGTTGGTGCACCAACAATTTGTTGAAAAATAATAAGAATTGAAAAATAATATTAATTAAAAAATATATTTTTAATTATTTTATTCTTAGCATAGTAATTCATTTCTCCTATAAATAGCTAAGGATTTCATTCATTTGAAATCATCCCAAAATTATTAAATAAGTTTAGCTTTTGAGAGAAGTGAGAGAAAATTTATCTTTCCTGCAGAGTGTGAAATCTTGGGTATATTTGGGTTTACGGGAAGTGAGATTAGAAATATTGTATTCTATTAATTGTTTAATAAACAATTATTCTTTCTTCCTCGTGGATGTAGGTTTAATTACCGAACGTAATTCTTCCTTTATTTTTCTATAATTATTTGGCGCTTGATTCGCATTCCGCACAACAAGTGGTATCGAGACGGTTCGTCTTGGGGATCTGATTGTTCACGTATACGGTATTGTTCACGTATACGGTACTATTCACGAATACGGTGGAGACGGCCATTTGTACTTGGGAGACAGTCTATTGTAAGTAGTGTGTATTTTTGCATGTCTAGGAAAGTTCTGTCAAAAAAGGCGATAAGAGTCTAAGGATTCTGGTTTTTAATTGGGACCGAGTTCCAGGAACTTTCTGGTGCATTTATTCATGAAATTAACATCATAGAAATTTTTTTCAAGTGGAAATAGTTCGTTGAGAAAAATGGTAGAAGGTGAAACTTAGGAATTGGGAGAGATCTGAGACTATTTGAGAGACACTTGGGAGGCGAGATTTGTCAAATCGCTATTCAGCACCTGTTATAGGAGGCCAGAAGATCGATGTTGAAAAGTTTGATGGGAAAATCAACTTCAGCATGTGGAGGAGCGAAGTTATAGATGCCCTTATTCAAATCGATCTCGATGTTATTCTGAAAAATAAAAGACACTTGTATGATGAAGAAATTTGGGATCGTATGAACGAGAAAGCCTGTGGTCATATCAGATCTTGTTTGACCAAGGAGGTGAAATACTTGGTGAAAGATGAGGAGTGTGCAGTGACTTTGTGGCGTACATTGGAAGAGAAGTACCTGGTGAAAAGTCCTGAAAATTGTCTTCATGCAATGAGCCAAGTATATGGCTTTCGAATGAAGTCTGGGGTGTCAATGCACGATCATGTTTCAAGATTTGAAAAGTTACTTGCTGATTTGAAGAATCTTGATGAAGATATTAAAGATGAAGTCAAGGCTATGATTACATAGGAGGAATATAGCCATTTTGTGACTACTTTGATATATGGGAAGAGTGTGATCGTCTTTAAAGATGTTTGCACATTGACTAGTTTGGAGATTGAATAATGATAAAAATTCTGAGCGAGCATCGAAGCTTTGGTGGCGAGAGATTGGGCGATGGAGAAAGCGAAGAAAGCGTGGTGGAAAGAATTCTCGATCCAATCGAGAAGCGAAATATAGCTTCGAGATGAGTGTGCCTTTTGTCATGAAAAGGGCCATTGGAGAAAAAGATTGTCAAAGGCTCAAAAGAGATGGGAAGAAACCGGTGACAAACATGAAAGATGAGGACTCTGATTATTCACTAAGTATCACTCCTGCAGCATATGTGGCTAATTTGAGCTATTGGATAATTGATACTGGAGCAACATATCATTTGTGTCCTATTTAGGAATGGTTTACTGATTTTTATAATCCCGATGATTGATAAGGAATAATCAACCTTGTCGCATAATGGGGATATGAACAATTCAAAATGTTTGATGGAATGGTCGAGAACTCAAAGAGGTTAGATTTGTTCGACTTTAAAGAAAATCTAATTTAAAAAGCTACAAGGTTACCATTGAAGATGGTATAATGAAGTTTACATGGTGATTACGCAAGGGTTCGGCGTCACAATCTGTATTATTTGAAGGGAGGTACAACTGATGAAGCAAATGTTATTGAGGAGCACAGTGATACCACCAAGCTATGGCATGTACGACTGGGACATGCAGGAGAGAAGTCTTTGCAAACTCTGATGAGGCATGGACTCTTAAAAGGTACCAAAACCTGTAAATTAAATTTCTGTGAGCATTGTGTAGTAGGCAAGAAAACAAGGGTCAAGTTTGGTACAGCTAATCACAATACTCGTGAGATCCTTGAATATGTTCATAGTGATGTATGGGGACCAACCAAGACTGCATCAATTGGTGGAAGCCATTATTTTGTTATATTTGTTTATGATTTCTCTAGACGTGTATGGGTGTACACCATGCGAGCAAAGGATGAGTTTCTAGAGATTTTCGTGAAGTGAAAGAAATTGGTGGAGACTCAAACTGGCAGAAAGATCAAAGTATTACGATCTGATAATGGGGGTGAATATACTTTTGATCCATTCTTGCAAGTATGCCAGAACGAGGGTATTAAAAGACATTTCACGGTGAGACATACTCCGCAACAGAACGGTGTGGCTGAGTGTATGAATCTTACTTTACTGGAGAAGGTACGGTGTATGTTATCTAATGCTGGTTTAGATAAAAAGTTTTGGGCTGAAGCTGTGAGCTACGCAAGTCACTTGGTAAATCGGTTGCCTTCTGCTGCAATTGGAGGTAAAACTCCTATGGAAATGTGAAAGTATGCACAAGACTATGATTCCTTATATTCGGTGTCCATTATCATGTCAAAGATGGTACACTGGATCCTCGTGCTAGAAAAGCTATTTTTGTGGGATTCAAAGGTGGAGTACAAGGCTTCAAGCTTTGGGATCTCGAAGACAACAAGTTTGTGTGTAGCGAGATGTCACATTTGATGAAGCTTGATGATGAAAGCTTGAGTTCTCGGCAGTGGAGAACAAGACCGGAGAGGTATTGTGGGTGGAGTTTGATGCAACTCCATATGTACCGATTAGTTCTACATCAAAGAATAGTTCAACTATGGAGGTGACACCTAGAGTTGAAGAAGATGTTGTTTTTTCTGATGTCCCACAAAATGAAGAAACAATTGATGATGTAGGTAATGATGATTTTATAGCAACAAGGAGGCCAAGAAGAGAGATAAAGAAACCAATGACTAAAGATATGGTGGTAGCTTATGCACTTCCAGTTATTGATGATGACATCCCCAACACTTTCGGTGAAGCATTACGTAGCAGTGAAAGTGATCAGTGGAAGTTAGCCATGGAGGAAGAGATGAAATCTCTCCATCAAAACCAGACTTGGGAACTTGTAAAATTACCAAAGGGGAAAAGGGCTATTGGCAATAAATGGATCTACACCAAAAAGCAAGGATCTCCGAATCAAACAACTCCTCGATACAAGGCAAGGCTCGTGGCAAAAGGTTTTGCTCAAAAGGAAAGTATTGACTGAAGTTTTCTCTCGGTTGTAAAACATACTTCCATTCGTATCCTACTTTTAATTCTGAGTATGAGTTAGAGTTGACTTTAGATGTTAAGGCGGGAGATTTGCGGGAGGAAATCTATATGATTGATCTTGTGGTTTGAGTTCTTGGAAAAGGAAAATCGTGTGCTTGATTGAGTAAATCTTTATCTGGATTAAAATTCTTGAATCGTTGAGTTTGGAGAATTATGAGCTACGGTTGATCCCAAATTTTTTGGAGCGTGAATCGAATCGTACGGATCCTTATTGAAGGACCACTTTGGGGATGATGGCTCGTTGGTAGTCGGCTCAGATTTGAAAAATTTTTGCCGAGGTGGAGATTTGTTGAAGTCAACAAATTGTTGGTGCAAATTTGTTGAAGTCAATAAATTGTTGGTGCACCAACAATTTGTTGAAGTCAATAAATTGTTGGTGCACCAACAATTTGTTGAAAAATAATAAGAATTGAAAAATAATAATAATTAAAATATATATTTTTAATTATTTTATTCTTAGCATAGTAATTCATTTCTCCTATAAATAGCTAAGGATTTCATTAATTTGAAATCATCCCAAAATTGTTAAGCTTATAAGTTTCTAAGCTTTTAAGAGAAGTGAGAGAAGTGTGTCTGGGGAATTTATCTTTCCTGCAGTGTGAAATCTTGGGTATATTTGGGTTTTACGGGAAGTGAGATTAGATTCTTCAAATATTATATTCATTAATTGTTTAATAAACAATTATTCTTTCTTCGTGGATGTAGGTTTAATTCTGAAACGTAATTTTTAATGTCGCTTTATTTTACATAATTATTTGGCTTGATTACGTTCCGTATTTTACCAAATTGACGTCTCCAAATGAAGATATACTTCAAACGATGTTTCCACGAAGCAGGTCATTCAATGCATGAATTTTTCTATGATGTTTACACAAAGCAGGTCAGTCAATGCATAAACTTTTCTCCTCCTTAAGTGAGAAAACATGAGCACTAAAGAAACAACAATCTAGTTTGATTGTCTCACTTCTTCTTATGGCTTCTTCAGCATATATTGTTATACTAACACTCTTGTTCATTTCTGGAATTACCAATGCCGCTCAACAACAGCATCCGCAATTAAAATCAATAAACCTAGGCGCCTCACTTTCACCTTCCAAGAAACCCAGTTCATGGCGATCATCACTTGGCCGATTTGAGTTTGGTTTCTACCAACAAGACGGTGGATTTTCAGTAGGAATCTGGTTAGGCCCTGTTCCAGATACAATTGTCTGGACTGCCAATCGAGACGACCCACCTGTGTCATCAAATGCTACATTGAAACTAACCATGGATGGTAAGCTCATTCTAAGAACTGAAGAAAATGAATCTAAAACAATAGCCATTACCTCGGAGCCTGCTTCATCAGCTTCCATGCTTGATTCTGGAAACTTCGTGCTCTACAACAATCAGTCTGATATCATTTGGTCAAGTTTCAACTTTCCAACTGATACAATACTGAAACCAGAGTCTATATGCTGGGAATGAATTGTTCTCTAGGATATCTGAAACCAACAGCTCAACTGGACGGTTTCGTCTTAATATGCAACGCGATGGGAATCTTGTTTTGTATCCTACAAATAGTATTGATGAGTACACGGAAGCTTATTGGTCCAGTAACAGTAACTCTGTCAGCCAACAACAGCTCCATCTTTATCTCAATAATACTGGTCAACTACTCCTCGTCGACAACAGCAAGTCTATAATTGAGGTTCTGCACTCTGGCTTACTTTCTGAAAACATCCCAATGATCCAACGTTTAACTCTAGGCCATGATGGCATTCTTCGATTATATACTCATTACTTGGTCTCTGGAGTTGCTTACAACTCATCTGTCAGATGGAAAGTACCAGAAGATTTCTGTGATGTGAAGAGCTTCTGTGGTCTGAACAGCTATTGCACATTGTATGACGACCAACCCAGATGCCGTTGCCTTCCTGGAACTGATTTTCTAGATCCCAACCAAATGTCCAGCGGATGTGAGAGAAACTTCGTTGATGAAAGATGCAAAGGTATAAATATAAGTGCAGAATACAACATGACTTCTATGGAGAAGATGACATGGGATGATTATCCTTATTTCAGAGCATCTATAACCGAAGAAGAATGCAGAGAATCTTGTTTGGAGGACTGCGAATGTGATGTGGCATTGTATGAGGAGTCGGTTAATGATGAGCCAGGTTATTGCATGAAACAAAAGCTTCCATTGAAATCTGCAAGAAGAGATCTAAAAGATTCACCCTCGTCCAAAGCTTACTTCAAGACGGGCACAAGAGATAACACAATGAGCAGCGACAATAATACCAATCTCGATCCAGCAAAGCCGCAAGGAAGAATCACAAGCAAGAAGGCAATAACACTAATTCTGGTCACGGCAGTGGGCTTTGTTACATGTTCATGTGCTTTCCTCGCTTTCTCTGGTGTTTCATCTTCAAGTACCACGTACTTAAATACGAATGGCTGCTGGAAAATGGAAGCTTTGGCTTGACCGATGAGTCAACTCTGCGCTCATTTTCTTATAATGAGCTTAAGAAAGCAACCAATGGATTCAAAGAAGAGTTAGGCAAGGGCTCCTTCGGTGCAGTATATAAAGGGACCTTGTACAAAGGGGAAAAGCTTGTTGCGGTGAAAAGGCTGGAGAAAATGGTGACCGAAGGTGAGAGAGAATTCCGAGCAGAGATGCATGTAATCGGTCGAACACATCACAAGAACTTAGTTCGGTTGCTTGGATACTGCGCTGAGGATTCTAAGAGGCTTCTGGTATATGAATATATGAGCAGTGGCTCCCTTGCAGACATTCTATTTCGTGGCCCTGAAAGATCCCTCGGTTGGAATGAAAGAGTGAGAATTGCATTGGATGTTGCTAAAGGAATCCTCTATCTCCATGATGAATGTGAAGCGCCAATCATTCATTGTGACATAAAGCCTCAGAACATTCTGATGGATGAATTTTGGACTGCAAAAATCTCAGACTTCGGGCTGGCAAAGCTGTTGATGCCAGACCAAACAAGGACTTTCACATTGGTCAGAGGGACAAGAGGTTATATGGCGCCAGAATGGTATAAGAATACTCCAATATCAGTGAAAGCAGATGTTTTCAGTTATGGAGTAGTGCTCTTGGAAATTGTTTGCTGCAGAAGAAACATGGAGATTGATCCTTCAAAACTAGAGGAAATTGTTCTTATCAACTGGGCTTATAGGTGCTTCATTGATAGAGAGTTGAATAAGCTTGTCCGTGGCGAAGAAGTAGATAAGAAGACTCTGGAGAACATAATCAAGGTGGGGCTTTGGTGTGTCCAAGATGAACCTGCTCTTCGTCCTTCTATGAAGAGTGTGGTGCTGATGTTAGAAGGGATCACTGACATTTCAGTTCCTCCTTGCCCCACTTCCTCGTAGGGGAAAAAATCTCGTAGAAAATTGTTGCTTCATATATGTTCTATGTATTTCTGTTTCAGCGTATGATGAAATCTTTGGTATAAAGGTGTATGGAACCTGTCAAATAAAACTTTTCCATGAATAAAAATTTATGTTTGTCATGATAGGTTACTTAAATTTTCAATAAAAACAAGAAGAATATGCAATGCAGGCATCAACGAGATAATTCATAAACACCAAAGCAACATGCAATTTTCGGAGAGGCAAAATCTCCAACAAGTTGCAGACAGCTACTGTTTTCGGACTTATTCCCATCGTTAGTAATCATTTGGTTTAACATCAAAGTTGCAAGAGGGACTCGCTAGATTACTGTAAGCCAAGTGACAATGAATAAAACCCAAGGAGAAAATTGGTCAGATTAGCAAGAAATATTCAGACAGTAACGACAATGCAAGTTGCTTAAAATTTTACAGCTTGTTCAAGATTGTTCAATTGCCAGATTTTATCACTTTCTTGGCAAGCACACAATAAAGAGTGAAACATATAAAGCAAAGGCCACTCCATTTAGCAGCAATTAATCTGCAACAAACAGGGGACTCTGTTCTCTCAGATTATCGCCACCAAGAATTTCATTTGAATTAGTCATGGCATATTACTTTATGGCATGGGGAAACCCACCAGCATTATAGAAGCTGTTAAAGTTATGGGGGATGGCATGTTGCAAGTGGTTCCCAAAGAAATTGCAGGAGCCAACACGAATGAAGCCACGACCGGTAGTCCAAATAATTAGTGGTAAATGGCATGAATAATTTAACAGAACAATTTTTTTTTTTTCCCAAGAATTACGTTTCAATCCGATGCTGAAATTTAAAATTCTGACAGCAGCGTAAATAAATGGGTATGGGTCGTCAATTTAGATTATTAAATGGAATTAAATTGATTTTTTTATGGGTTTGGGTTAAAATTCTTGAATTTACGATCAAATTATATTTTATTTTAAAATAATTTACATATTCTTATAATTAAAACTGAAATATTAGAGATGATTTTTTTTATTCTTTAAAATGGTGAATATAAATGTTTTATTTATAAAATTTTCATACATTTAGAAACTGATAGTGTAAATGTGTAAAATTGATAGACATGTATATTTTATAATATTGATATATAATATTATATATATATATATATATAATTAAAACCTCAATAGTGTAAATGTGTAATATATTAGTAGATATATATATTTTATAATATCGATAAATTATGTATGTATGTATTTATGTATGTATATGTATGTATGATAGTGTGTAAATATTTTATGTAAGCTTTTATTGATATATAGATATTAAGCGGGTTATTAGGTAGGATTATTTTTCAAATGTCGGGTTTGAAATATTTTGTGCGATTATTAAATGGAGTCGGGTTTGACAAATTTGACAATAAATTCTTTGAATGCCGGGCCAGGCAGAGAAAGCCCCACGTACGCTTGAAGGCCATCAGCCTATCACTATCACAACCCACCAACTTGGTGGGCCGTACAATTGTTCGTTATAATGAAAAAAAATCTAATAAAATAAAATTTTCTTATCTTTATAAATACAATTTTTACAACAATATTTATGAGAATTAGTGAAAGTTTATAATTTTTTTTTAATCAAACCTATTGGATTAATCTATGGCTTTTAAACTATAGTTTCCTACGTGCAGCATGAAAACATATCCTACCTTGAGAATAAAAATGTAGACTGCACTCAAACATTTAACAATAGGATTAATTTCATAAAATTTCCTTATGGATTAATTATCTTTAAATCGTCCCCTTACTTTTGAAAACCTCGATTTACTCCTTATTTTTTTGTTAAGAAGATAAAAAAAAATCAACCCACCCCCTTTTTTTCTCATCATTTGACCAAATATTAAGATAATTTAAAGTTTTCAAAAGTAAAGAAAGTAATTTAAAAATAATCAATTCACAGGAAAAGTATTCTAAAATTTATTTTTAACAACATCATAAAGCAAAGAGAAACCTATATATAATAATAATATAAGTGTAGGACCCAGTTGGGCTCCAACTATAAGACTCACTGCTCTGTTAAATAGTAGAGTTTTACTAGTTAGTCCCACCATCTCAACCTGTTGAGGTGGTAGGATTGTCCCATATAAGTTTTTTTAACAACTGCATTGAAGTGCACTGAAAAATCATATTTATATTTAATAATATAATTTATACTTGTAAAATAATATATCATTATTTAAAAATATAAACTCAGTGTAATTGAATATGGTTTATGCTTTATAGTATAACTGTTAAACTTCATAAATATGTACACAAAAATATATCCAATTTGAGTATGATTTAGAGGTTTCATTGTTTTATCCTTCAGTTTTTGGAAATGGATTTAATTCTCTATTCATACAATTTTTTGATTGAAAGAAATGCTTTCATTAAACCAACTGGGTGATTACATTCATGATTTGTGGGGGAAAAGATTCCCTCTAGACACAATCATCACTGCATGCTAAAGCTATTTTGGCTATAGCATGTGTCATTGCATTACATTCCCTTGGAATGTGTTGGATTACAATCATACTGTCTCCCTCAATTTTGTTTTGGATATCTTCAATGCTCCAAAAAATCTATGTTCTACTGCTCCTCTTACGCAACACCAAATCAACCACCTATTTAATCTGATTCGACAGTCAAAGGGGTCTATCCTACATCTTTGGCCACCTGGATTCCCAGGTTAATAGATGCTGCTTCTATTTGTCCCACATCACCATTGAACTTTATCTTTTTCATTACTGTCGCCAAAACGCTTCCATTTTCATCTCTTATCACTACCCCTAGTCCTCCTTGGCGTGTCCCTTTATTAATTGCTGCATCAATATTTACTTTACAATTAATTCATTTAGATCTTATAAAAAATATCAATTACTTAATAAATAATACATCACATTGCCACATAATTCGGCATAAAATTTAAAATACAAAATTTGTGATATCTATCATTACTACATAATTTAAGATGGAATTTAAAATACAAATTTTATGATGTTTATCATTGCTTATTTTTCACTTATTTATTTATTTTATCTAAATCGGATTCATGTGAATTTAATAATGTGGTGATGAGTATGCTCACAAAAGCAGAATCAATGGAGAATGAGAAGATGGAAATGATGACTCATTTGTTTCCGAAGCCAACGACCAACAAGTCGTTCGCACTTCCCACGAAAACTAATAGGTGGCCAATAAGTTACTGCCTCTTGTAGGCGGATTCCTCGAGAATCAATTTCAATTATTTTGTGCGTACGTGGTGCACATTTCTAATAAACGAGAAAAACTTCAGTGCCCCAAACGTACCATACCAGATTGCATGTATTGCGCTTTGACCAATGAGGATCCACTGATGTGGGTTGTTTTGATTTAGAGTAGTATTATACATTCTAAATTATTTATTTCAAAAAATTATCTTAAATGATGTAGCATTTATTAATTGATTAGTGAGAATAATATAATTAATTCACTTGGATTTTATAAAGAATTACCAACTAATTAATTAATGACATATCATTTGAAATTGAATTTGGAATAATGTTAGCTGAATTTTTACTAAGTATTGAATCAATTGTTGTTAGACAAAATAAAAAAATTAAATAATTCTAATCATTGATTTAATATTCAGCAAAAATTTAGTTTAGGACTGAATTTTAATCCATATAAGGATAAATCTATCAAAATGTTATATTTATTGGTTTGGCGCACTAAGGGAACACCACATAATTTAAGTCTGTCCCCAAAAAACGATTTGAAAAATTGACAATCAATCAAAATTATTTTTATGAATTTGTGGGAATTTCTACTGTGGAAAATAAATCCTCGCTTCTCAATGCATACATTTTTATTTCAAAGATTCCAGGATCCATGTACTATTTAATAAACCAATTAAAAATATGTGTGAATGATCGATGCAACTTCGAATTCACGTGAAGGGTTTTTAAAGCAGAAAATGTATTAACTATTTTCATAAGGTGCGTGTACCAAACACATGAGTTGTCGTATAAACCGAAGACAGTCAATAAAATGCAGCTAAAAAACTGAATGGTCTTGGTGGAGTCTTTTGGAAATGAAATAAGTTGCAATTATTTTCGTGGAAATTTCTTCTTGGGAGCCAAATGGCTGAACATCCACTATCCAATAATTGGAGGGCCTCTACCTAAAACAGTTGACTTATTTTATAAGAAAAGAGGATTATTAATAGTTATTATTGTCTAAAAATAAATTATATCCTTTTATTATTTAATTTGACGGTAGCTTAATCTTCACTTACCAATATGAGCAACAGAAGAGATTTTATAGACTTATCTTGTTGCTATTTATTTAGTTGTAAAGAAAATGAGGCAATTAAACCAAAAATAATAGGCTGAGAAATATTACTAAAATGATTAATATCTTCATTCGCAGACCACAAAATTGCATCAGAGTGGAATTAAGTTTAAGATTTTACATATCCTCAACAGAACTTATAATTATGAGCATAAAAATTTATAATTAAAACTATTCGATAATTGTTAACATAAAAAACGTGACGGCATTTATAATCTATTCTAAACCTTATTAACAATAAAAATCTCCCTGACAGCACATAATTTTGTTACAACTTCTGTCATTTGCATTCGCTCGGATGGAGATTCCATTGAGCAGGCAACTCCAGTTCTCACTACAGCTACCAAGCACTCCTCAATTCTGATTATTTCGTTCTCATGACTCCTAGTGCTGCTCGGCCCCTTGCTTCCATCAGCAGTGAAGGGTCAACAATTTCCATTACTTTTTCGGCAGAGCCATCTTGGCATATCCATGAAGAGTCAAGCCATCATTGAACATGTTATCAGTTGATCTTCTTCTGGTAAACATTTCAAGCAACAAAATTCCGAAGCTGTACACATCTCCTGTCATGGATAAATCGCCGCCCATACCATACTCTGGCCAAAAATATATACATATACCATATTCTTTGTGTTAGATGTTTAGATTAAGTGCTCATATCATGTGTATATAGTATATTATTTAAAAGATCAAATATCAAATATTTGTGGAAAAAATAATTACCTGGGCCAATATAACCAATAGTTCCTTTCATCCCAATTGAACTTGATTGACCTTCAGGAGCTGCAAGAAATGGGTGGTGGGACAGAAATCTAGCTAGCCAAAGTCACTCACATGGGCAACCATGTCATGATCAAGTAAAACGTTGCTTGGCTTTAGATCGCCATGAACAATTGGTGGTTGGAAGTGGTTGTTAAGATATTCGATTACAGAAGCCACTTCAATGACTATGTTTAGTCTTTGAATGAGATTTAACTTGCCCACTTCGATTTTATCATTGGTATGGTGCAACCAATCGTCTACACTTCCGCATTGCATGTATTCATAAACAATTGCCTTGAAATCAGCACCTTTAAAATCAATGCTTGAGCAAATAGTGATGATTTTGATGAGATTCCGATGGCGGATGTTTCTTAATGCTTCACATTCAGCAACAAAAACTCTTTGTTGCACCTTTTATCAAGATTCATTACCTTCACTGCTACTGACATTCCGTCCTCGCCTAGATTTCCCTTGTACACAAAGCCAAAGCTTCCCTTGCCGATTCTGTTTGATGAAGAAAATTCTTTTGTTGCCTTACTTAGCTCAGCATAAGAAACTATTGGAAATTGTTGTTCCATCAACAGTGCACTTGATAATTTATGTGCAAGTTTGGTTCTTCGAGTATAAACAACAATAAAGCACATTAATAAGATGAGAACTAACCCAATCACCGGAATTACAACTTTGAGAAGAGTACTAGTTTCTTTTCTTGGTCCAACCAGAATGGCAGGCTGTTAAATGCAATTCACCTAAACCTCCACAAAGCTGTTCATTACCAGTTAAAGAAATTCTTGTTTCATTGCTGAACACTCCTTTTTTTGGTACCTCGCCCTCAAAGTGATTGTAAGACAGGTTTAGATACTCTAAGAAGGGTAGATCCTCAAGATGTATTGGGATTTGGCCTGACAAATTGTTACATGAAAGATCTAGCTCTTTCATGCTTTTTAATGCAATCAGAGACTGATGGATTCTTCCATTAAATGAATTGCCTGCATGAAGATACTCTAAGGTTGTACAAGCACTTAGAGTAACAGGAATCTCATTGGAAAAATGATTTCTAGATATATCCAATTGAACGAGACTTTTCAAGTTACCCACCTCTAGTGGAATAGAACCACTAAGATGGTTTTCGGACAAATCTAAGAGTTTTGAAAGAGTTGTTATCCCAAAAATTTGTGGGGGCAAAGTACCATTGAGTTTATTGTTGGGGGCACTCAATTGCATCAAATTCTGACATTTGCCGAGGTATGAAGGTATACTGCCTTGCAATTTATTGAATCCTAATTGAAGGATATTTAATAATGTGAGGTTACCGATTGAGTCAGGAATGATCCCCCTTATGTTGTTTCCAACCAAGCCGAGATATTGCAGGTTTCTGAGCTCACCAATGGCAGGAGGAATAGTGCCTGTTAACTGGTTATACTCTAAACCCAATCCATTAAGATTGAAAAGATTTCTTATTTCAGGAGGTATGGTGCCTGATATTTGATTCCCTGCCATGGCGATTAAGGTCATTGTTGTCGAGAGGTTGGCTATAGAAGGTGGTAGAGCTCCTCCAAATCTATTAAAAACTAAACCAAGTTTTACCAACTTACTACAGTTTGTGAGAAGGGTTATAAAATCAAGATCAGTAGATGTCCTTGTTCCTAAATTATTTCGACCCAAATAAAGCTTACTTAGATTCGGAAGACTGTTGAAATTGATTCTCACTTGCCCACTGAAATGATTTTCGTTAAGCTCAAGCCATTCAAGTTTTGAAGCATTGGACAATGACTGTGGGAGAAAACCTGTAAGATTGTTTTGAGCTACTACTAGGACGGTCAGTTTTGGCAGATTGAAACCTAAGCAGACGGGAAGACTTCCTTTGAATCTATTTTTAAATAGATAAGCCTCGTCTAGGGAAGAGATGTTACAAACTGAAAGAGGAAACATACCAGAGAAATCATTTTCACCTGTGCCTAAGTAGTTCAAGTTTCTTAGTTGACCTAGACTATCAGGAATTCTCCCATCCAATTTATTTCCCGCGATGTCAAATGTCTGGAGAGCTGAGAGATTCCCAATGGAAGGTGGGAGCTGCCCTGTCAACTGATTATCGTACAAGGACAAGCGCTCAAGTTTTAACCAGTTGCCGATGATTGCTTGAATCTCTCCCACAAGGTTGTTAGTATGGACCCAAAAATCGATGAGGTTAAAACAACGAGACAAGTTGGTTGGAATCTTACCTGAAAAAGAATTGTTTGAGAGTACTATAGTTTCAAGCCTGAAAAGACGACCAACTTCTTTCGGAATTTGACCGTGAAAACTGTTGTTTGCCAGGTTGATGACTCTGAGGAAGCTCAGATTTCCAATGTAAGGAGATAAGAAACCTCCTATGTTTTGGCTTTCAAGATCTAGCTCTGTTACCCTTTGGTGCCGATGACCACAAGTCACGCCTGTCCACTGGCACAGGTTGATAGAATTGTTCCATGACTTTGTAACCCCAAGTGGATCCTGAAGCTGTGACTTTATGGCAAGCAATGCGAGGCGATCCGTCTCGTTTGAATCGGCGAAACAGCTATGAGAATTAAGCAAAAACAAGCTGATGCACCATAACGAAATGGCAAGGCTGCTAATGGTAATGGAATTTAGCATGTCTATGTGTTTGAGGCTGGGGATGAGATGAAGCTGTTCAGAATGTCTGAATGATTGTTTCAACTTCGTGTGAAGAGTGGGGCTTTAAAGCACAAATGAAAAATTTTCTACAATCACAAATTTTTATGTGGGGTCGGTAGCCCACCAAACGTATATTTTGACCAATCAAGCTGTTGAAATATCATTTATGAGAGAGTAATGGACAACGTCATTGATATTTTATAACTGCATTGTAGCCGGCGCCATGCCGGCTCTCAAAAAAAAAAGAGCCCGGCTGTCTTTTGGCTGCCATTTGGCAGCCAAAGACTTGTTAACCGGTTGCACCTTTTTTTAAAAAGAAATATTCAAAAAATACAAAATAAAAATGAAAAAATTAAATAAAATATAAAAAAATAATATTTTATAATATAATTAATAGAAATAAAAAAATAAAGAAATTGAAAATAAAGAAATTATCACTAGAATAATTCAATAAAAATTTTTTTTCGCTTGTTTCATGTTTTGCGTCTGAATTGCATACTTTACATGATAGGTTGCATATTTGACGTAAAATATTACAGATTTCATGTTTAACGTCAGTTGTTGCATATTGAATGTCACGATTGCATATTTTACGTTAGATGTTGTATGTCTTAAATAAAGTCAAAATAAAGAATATTCTCGAATATTCTTACATGTTTCATGTTTGACATCAAAGTTGCATACTTTACATAATAGGTTATATATTTGACGTGAAAATATTGTAGGTTTCATATTTTACATCACTTGTTGCATATTGGGCGTCACAGTTGCATGTTTCACGTCCAATATTGAATGTTCTCAATAAAGTCAAAATAAAGAATATTCTTGCTCATTTCATTTTTGACGTCAACGTTGCATGTTATACATGTATGTCGCATATTTAACGTGAAATGTTGCTACATCCTTTAGCCTCAATGCCCGACATTGTAGCTTTAGCCACAATTAACAGAAGAAACGTCTACATCTTTAAGATTTTAACAAACGTCTGTATCTTTAAGATTTGAGAGATCTTATTAGAAAGACTCCTAAATTTTTAAGGAAAATTCTATGATGCCGTGATTAAAATTACGGTATCAATGTCGTATTTATTATGTACTGTTAAATTAGATCAACGGCACATAATAATTATAATCATATAAATTTTATTTTTTCAACAGGTTACAACCTGGTTAAAATTTTTTTATAAGTAAAAGTTAACCGATTAAAATTAAAAAGAATTATTATATTTTTTTAGAAAATTATTATAACTGATTTATTTAAAATCACTCATTCACGTTAATCAGGGATTATGATAGGACCGAAGTAAAACTTCAGCCGATTCATATTGAGAGGAAAAGAGCAACTGAGTCTTTCTCCACTACCAACTCCACGTCATCGCCGTTCCGCCGTTTTGTTTCATCATGTGTTGGGAAAGGGCAGAGGTTGTTTCCCAGTGGCCAACTCGAAGAGGCTAAAGCTCGTTAAATTCCAAAACACATAATCCTTGCAAACTAGAACGGGCAAAGGCTATCTTTGAATTGTGCTTTTTTTTCCTGTTTTTCGAGCAGACTGCCCACCAAGTTAGCCAATTCTTGGTACTAATTTTGTCTTTTAGTGTTGATTTTTGGGGAATTCCTTTTTTCACCTTGATTTTCTTTTGAATTGTTTTATATCTGCTTGATTTTCTTTCTTTCACTCTTTTGTATTCTTTGGTTTTCTTCATCAAAATTTACTGTTTTCACATGTTATCTTTATTATTTCTGCTAATTAATTTTGTATTGTAAATAATCTATTTGTTGGACTTCCAGAGTGAGCAAGTTAATTTGATTTAATTAGGTGCCTATTATAATAGCTTTTCTGGTTTGTTGTTGGCAATTCTAACTGTATTCTACATAAACTTCCATATGATTAGATCTTGATAAATGCAAAGGATAACAATGTTATAAGCCATTGGCCTAAGAAAATGTGTAAATCCTCTATTTGAGGTACAAATTTTCTCTCATATGTTTTTTTTTTATTTTGTATTTTTTCACAAAGAACTGGTTGTTAAGATCCTATTTCATTAGTTGAAACTGATTAAAAGGAGATTACCCTTCGACGGTTGGTGGAAAAGATTTAAGTTCATCTTTCTAGATCTTCTACTTTAGACTTATCATTCAAGAAAGTGTCAAAACTTGAATGGCTGTAAAACTTTGAACAGATTATTAATTAATTTAGGTGCAAGATCTTTTATAACACTTTAATAAGTTATTACCATTGCATTCTTTTTTTTCTTTTCTTTGAGAAGAAACCATTTAACTTTAGACTAACTTCCAAATTTACCTTTGTAATTTAGCTAAATAGGTGAATTTATTCAAAAGCTTTCCTCCTCGCAAGCTTAAGGTACTTCAACTTTGCCTACAACTACAAGTTAAAGAGAATTTATCGTGAAAACCATGCCACGGCCGCAGTATTTAAAATGTGCACAAGGAGCTTAGAGAACTGGGCTTTGTTTGATTACATGAAAGGAAATGGACAAAATTTATGTTACAAAAGAAGCTTGGAGCTGATAAATGATGCAGTATGAGTGAACTTTTTGTCTCTCTTTGAGGAATTTTTCTACAAATTTGATATAGCTATTATTTTGGTGAATGATTTATTCTTTTCTTTTTTCTTCAATATTATGATTTTGTTTCCATATTTTAATAGAAATTATTAAAATTCTAAGGAAATTGCACTATTTATCTCAAGAAAGTGGCTTAATTCTACAGATATGACATCATATTGAGTAATGTTTCCATAATTACAAGCATAATAGTGGCTTAACTCCATGATTTGAGTATTTTTGCCATTATTTTTAAATGCTATTTTCCCTTTTTTAAGAAAAAAATTGTAAAAGAGGGAGGGTGGCTTGATTGAATGGTTAACAATAATGGTCCTCACTGGTTAACAAGATATAATAGTACTAAAATATTTTCTTTTCGGTTGGTTTGTAATGAGGATGGTTTCATTTCTATTGTTCATATTAACATGCTCTTGCACGCTGAGGAAATTATATTGTTTATGCCATAAAAGTGACTTAATTCTATAAATATGACATCACACTGAGTAATTCTAGTAATATTACAATTAATTAAAAATAAGTCGTAAACATCCTTAAAAGATTAAATTTATTCTCCATTTTACCTGCTCATTACCCATCTCTCTTTACCCAACCATTACCAATTCTTGGCTAATAACTACCCAACTTGTAATTGTTAATTACTTGATCTTTATCTAAAAATTATACAATCTTTTACCTTACTCCTATGACATTTATATTCATACTTTATTTATATTGAACTATGATTGCGTATTTTTCTAATTTCTTGGGTTCAAAAAAAATTGAAAAGAGATCATATATTTTGAAATTAGATACTTTTGATGGCATAACTTAACTAAATGAATTATGTTACATCAATTTATAGAATAGTTTATATGATAAATAAAAATAAAAATTAAGATGCAAACATATATACATGCAAGAAACACTTTGCCCGACTTTTTAGTCAGATTGACTTGACCCGAATTTTCTAAACTTTGACTTGAATTTAAGGGTCTAGGATCAGGCTCAAGCCTAAATATTAGCACCCAATTAAATTTAGATTAGGGTTCAGGCCCTACATGCTTGACCTGACCCTAAAACTTAAAAACATTGTTTATATATGTTTATTATTTATATAATAATATGGTTGCGATCTTGAGTGATTTTTATTTTTATGTTACTTTAAATAATTTCTAAAGGTTTTATGTTACTTCAAACTTTTTAGTCAAATGTCCATTTTTTAATTTTAAATTAATTAAAAATTAAAAAAAATTTGAAAGCAACTATGATTGGGCCTAGGCTTTCAAATAATGTTAGAGTTGTAAATTGCAAGAAGAACTTGTAAACGAAACAAAAGCTTAGAAAAATGACATAGAACTTGTAAATTGACATTAAGTGTGAAATGAAACAAAAAAAGTGTAAACCACACATAATACTAGTAAATTGATGGAAAATGGGTAAATTAATGTTGGAGTTGTAAATTGCAAGAAGAACTTGTAAACAAAACAAAAACTTGTAAACAAAACAAAAACTTAGAAAAATGACATAGAACTTGTAAATTGACATTAAATGTGAAATGAAACAAAAAATATGCAAATCACACATAAAACTAGTAAATTGATGGAAAAATGGGTAAATTAATATTGGAGTTGTAAATTGAAAGAAGAACTTGTAAACAAAACAAAAACTTAGAAAAATTACATAGAACTTGTAAATTGACATTAAATGTGAAATGAAACAAAAAATTTGTAAACCACACATAAAACTAGTAAATTAATAGAAAAATGGGTAAATTAATGTTGGAGTTGTAATTGGCAAGAAGAACTTGTAAACAAAACAAAACATAGAAAAATGATATAGAACTTGTAAATTGACATTAAGTATGAAATGAAACAAAAAATATGTAAATTACACATAAAACTAGTAAATTAATGGAAAAATTGGTAAATTAATGTTGGAGTTGTAAATTGAAAGAAGAACTTGTAAACAAAACAAAAACTTAGAAAAATGACATAGAACTTGTAAATTTACATTAAGTGTGAAATAAAACAAAAAATGTGTAAATCACACAAAAAACTAGTAAATTGATGGAAAAATGAGTAAATTAATGTTGGAGTTGTAAATTGTAAGAAGAACTTGTAAACAAAACAAAAACTTAGAAAAATGACATAGAACTTGTAAATTGACATTAAGTGTGAAATAAAACAAAAAATGTGTAAATCACACATAAAACTAGTAAATTGATGGAAAAATGAGTAAATTAATGTTGGAGTTGTAAATTGTAAGAAGAACTTATGAACAAAACAAAAACTTAGAAAAATGACATAAAACTTGTAAATTGACATTAAGTGTGAAATAAAATAAAAAATATGTAAGTCACACATAAAACTAGTAAATTAATGGAAAAATTGGTAAATTAATGTTAGAGTTGTAAATTGTAATAAGAACTTGTAAACAAAACAAAAACTTAGAAAAATGACATAGAACTTGTAAATTGACATTAAGTGTGAAATGAAACAAAAAATATGTAAATCACACATAAAACTAGTAAATTGATGGAAAAATTGGTAAATTAATGTTGGAGTTGTAAATTGAAAGAAGAACTTGTAAACAAAACAAAAACTTAGAAAAATTACATAGAACTTGTAAATTGACATTAAGTGTGAAATAAAACAAAAAAATGTGTAAATCACACATAAAACTAGTAAATTGATGGAAAAATAAGTAAATTAATGTTGGAGTTGTAAATTGTAAGAAGAACTTGTAAACAGAACAAAAACTTAGAAAAATGACATAGAACTTGTAAATTGACATTAAGTGTGAAATTGAACAAAAAATTTGTAAATCACACATAAAACTAGTAAATTAATGGAAAAATAGGTAAATTAATGTTAGAGTTGTAAATTATAAGAAGAACTTGTAAACAAAACAAA
This sequence comes from Citrus cavaleriei, assembly GCA_030448925.1. NCBI lineage: Eukaryota > Viridiplantae > Streptophyta > Magnoliopsida > Sapindales > Rutaceae > Citrus > Citrus cavaleriei. The sequence continues at coordinate 41,155 of JAUJEN010000294.1, forward strand.
AATATGTAAATGTTGCATAAAACTTATAAATCAACATTAACTTGTAAAAGTTTCATAAACCTTGTAAATCACACATAAAATTAGTAAATGTAACCTGGAACTTGAACAAAAAAGAGTAATTACCTGCTACTTAGGTAACAGGTTACTTATTTATTTAGAATTAATGGTAGAGATTTTTTATTCAAATCAAACGGTCCACGTCCATTACGGCATCAATGCCGTAAATTTAGTTACGGCTTTATAAAATGACCCAATTTTTAATAAGGATAAATGTTTTCTTTGAATTATAATATTTTTTAAATTTTTTTAATTCAAAAAATTAACTCTAATATTATAAAAATAAGAAATATTTTATTAAAATAAATATAATAATATATATATTTTAAAATAATTTTTTTATTTAATTTTAATATTTTACATACTTTATTATGTTAAAGTAAATTCATAATAAATAGAAATATAATATTAAAATAAATAAATAAAAATTAATTTTTTAAATATTATGTAAAATAGTAATTTTAATATTATTAATACATGGGATATTTATTAGTTGTAAAATCTAATTAACCCAAAGATTTATTTGAAATCCTTCAAATAACTAAAAATATATTATTAGAATAAATATAATAATTACATATTTCAAATTATCTTAAATATTTTAATAATATTAGTCTACTAGATTGATTATATTTTTATATTATATTCGGATTTATTAAAAACAATTAAAGTTAATTTTTAGTTACTATATTTAAATAATATTATAGTAGAAAAGTGGTTTCAGTGTTTTTTTCTAAAAAACTTAGGGATGTACATGACATTTTTTCTAAATTTTGTAAGTGTAACTATCTTTTTCCAAAAAAGTAATTAAATTATAGTCATACACTTACAGTAAAAACAAGTGACATGTACTAAATTTTAAAAAATTTAGAAGAGTTCAGAATAGGAGAAACCTTAATTCTATTAAATTAGCTGTACTGTTACTGAACTGATCATATGCGATTTGATTATCAAGTTGGGTCAAAATCCCAAAAGAAATAAATCTAGTGGGTCACAATTGAACATAAGGAGCTTTATGTAATAGCTAGTTAATTTTAATTGGTTTATTAGATAGTTGAGGACCCGCTTCTTATTTTCCGATTAGAAATTTGCACATACTTACAAAAATTATTGGAATTGATTGTCAAGGAATCCACCAAAACAATCAAATACTTGATTAACATTTTTGTTTATTTTTCTCTCTATTTTCCAAAAGTAGATTATATGGCTTAGGGCGCGTTTGAGATTGAGGTTGGGCAGTTGTAGTTTTTAAGTTACAGCACTAAAGTGTTTGGTAAACACTAGCTACTATAACTTGAAAGTTATGTTAATATGATTTTTCACTTGTGTAATAAAAAATATATTATATCTTTAATAATTTGTCAAAATTATTATTTAAATTTTATATTTACTATATATTATTAATTTTTATTTCATAGTTATAATTTTTTTTTCACAACAGCTGTAGTTTAAAAACTACAGCACCTCAATTCCAAATAGTACCTTATTTGACTTAGTTAGAGGTGGCTTTAGAATTAGGCGAACTAGGCGGTTGTCTAGGTTGCATATTTAGGAAGGTCACAAGTTTAGGATATTTATTTATTAATACAATAATAATTATTATTCTAAGATTCTAATTCTTTTAAGTTAAGTATATATTATAAGAAAACATAATTTTTAGGCATCTCCCTTTTATTACTCTCATTCATAATTATCTTTATATTTGATAATCTTTACCTTAGAAGTATTTTCTTTTATAAAAATATGATTTTTACAGTATAAAAATGATTCAAACACTTTGAAACTTTATTTTGTTAATGATTGCAAGAAAACAATTCAATACTTTCCCTTTCCAAAAAATAACCACTATATTAAAGTTATTTATGCCAGATTTTAAAATTTCAGTATTCTGCTAACTCTACTTAAAACCTCAAAACTAATAGATATTGAATCATTGATGTTTAGCTAAAATTTTTTTTTGCTCTTGTATCTACAAAGAAAATTATTTTGATATTCTCTATAAAATTCATTGCCATCATCTAACATCTGACTATTATATTCATCTCAACTAGTCAACTTTGTATGTACTGTCATTTTAATTATTTTATTTTAAATGATTAGTGTTGATGCAGAAATATGGTCGCCCTTTGCCCGACCAAATTGGATCACTAACGGTTGTATTGATGATGATGAGAAGGTTGCACTCCACAAGCTTTTGCACTTACCCGAGCTCCTTGGACTCAAATGACTTGTCTTCTTCTTTCCAGACCTGCGTGCACAGAAACAAATCAGAGATGCCAATGGTTTTTCTAGCGCAAACCCTCCGATACTTAAGTCAGTATGCAGGGTTTACGGGAAAACTATATGATTTTTGTTTATGCACGTTAACTGTAATGTGTTTAGAGAAAAGTGTATTCGGGATGCTTGTGTAGTAATGTCTGGTATCAATTTGGCAGGGTTTCCCCCTCTCCCTTTTTTTTGTCTATCATTTTTTATCGATTTCTCAGCTTTTTATAGGCCGTCATCTCACTTTCTCAAAGTATTTTCCATGCCTGTCATGTTTGGATGATTAAGGGCCCTAATGGGTCTTCAACGACCGAATGTGGGTAAACGTGGGGCGTCGTGTTCTCCCCCGCGATTTGGGGCATGGCGAAACTATCGTGTGTTTATGAGGTCGTGTGCTCTCTCTGATTGACAAGTACCTGGTCAGTATTTGTTTCTGGTCGGCATGCGTCCCATAAAAGATATACTACGAGGAATCTGCTCGTAATATTCAACTAGGGAGATTTGCCCCCGGATAGGAAATGGGAAAATGTCTGATTTATACTTTTTATTACTCAACAATTAGTATTCTTATTTTTTAATTTAATTTAATTTTTTTATTTGTTGTGTTGGTTTATGGCTTGAATCAACTATGAAATTTGTGATATAAATAGCATAAATGTTGATAATTGAATTAGATTAGTTAAAGTTCTTTTGAAAATAAGTAGGCGTCTTTTTTATTATTATTATTATTATTATTATTATTATTTTGGGATCTTACTAATAATGGTTGAAATTCAAGATATTATTTAAGATAATTAAAATTTTCACTATTTAATATTCCTTTAAAGTCCTGTTATTTAATATAGAAAGGCCTCCAAATAAAAGTTTGCCTAAACCCTCCAGAGCCGGCCTTGGACCCAGTAAAGTACATAGTGAAGTATAGTGGTGATAATGATGATTATGTGCCATGCGTGTTTAACAAGCAAAATGCATGTTTATTTCTTTTTTTTTAAAGGGAAAATATCCACCGTCCACCCGTTTTTTACACATTTTTTAAAAATACACAATTCTTTCATTTTTTGGCTGGAATCCACCTAAAGTTTCATTTTTTTTCACTTTTCCACTTCCGTTTGGAATCCGTTAAGAAAACTAACGGAAATTTAAAAAATGATCATTTTACCCCCAAAACGAAAATTACAATTTCACCTTAAAAATTATAAAAAATAATCAGATTAAATCTAATAATTTTCCCCATCGGTCAGTAAAGAAATTAATTCCACAACCATCAAATACAGGTTTTTTTTTAAAATATGTCGGTAATTAGAATGCTAAATTATAACAGTAGTATTAAAAATAGCCCAATCTCACAAACCATCAATTGAATTTAAGATAAGTAAAATTTTATTATTCATTGAGTTATAATCTCTAGTAGTTAAGATTTTTTTGTACTTCATTAACGTACCAATAATGATATTCATCATTAAATCTTATTATTTTTGGCATTTTTTAGGGTGAAATTGTAATTTTCATTTTGGGGGTAAAATGGTCATTTTTTTAAGTTTCCGTTAGTTTTCTTAACGGATTCCAAACGGAAGTGGAAAAGTGAAAAAAAATGTAACTTTATGTGGATTCCAGCCAAAAAATGAAGGAATTGTGTATTTTTTTAAAAGGTGTAAAAAATAGGTGGACGATGGATATTTTCCCTTTTTTAAAAGTTGTTATTGATTTATCAACTTAAAAAAAATTATAATTTATGATCGAACAATTTAAGTTTTTTAATTTGTCATTTATTAGTGAAGATCCTAAGAAAAAAATTAGTTAAACTTGACTTAAAATTGTTAAATCACTTTTTAATTTAATGGTGTGAACTAAGATTCTCTCCTTATTGAAATTTGTGTTGAGTAGAAATTTATATGTTGATTGATGATTAATAAGTAAAAAAAATAAAGAAATCAAATTCTATCCGTATATTATGTTAAATGACACATAACATACGATTATTAAAAGTTCAAGAGAGCTCATATCATAAGAGAATTCTAATCCTAATGACGTAGATATAGTTTCACCTCATTATGATGATCAATATTCGAGTCTATTTGTATGGTTATAAATAACCTCTTTCTTTAAGAGTAAATTTCCAAACTAATGAGCTTCAACTATCATACTTGAAGTTAGGTTCTGAAAATAATATTTATGCGTCCTATAAAATATGCGTCCTGTATTCAACATGCAACAACTGACGTTAAACATGAAATCTGTAATATTTTACGTCAAATATGCAACATATCACGTAAAGTATGTAACTTAGATGTCAAACATGAAACGAGTAGAAATTTTTTTTATTGAATTATTCTAATGATAATTTTTTTCATTTTCAATTTCTTTATTTTTATTTCTATTAGTTATATTATAAAATACTATTTTTTTACATTTTATTTAATTTTTTATTTTTATTTTGTATTCTTTTAATTTTTTTTTTTTTTTTAAAAGGTGCAAGTCTTTGGCAGCCAAAGACAGCCAGGCTCTTTTTTTGAGAGCCCGGCATGGTGCCGGCTACATTGCCGTTGGCATTGTAGCCACACCCCTTAATTGTTATTCATTAATCATTACTAATCTCGTGAATTCTACTCAGACGTGACAAAATCCTGATCCAATTAAATAAGTAATAAGAAAACAATGTGGATGCAACGTTTTTTTCTTATGGCGGTGCTATCCTAAAACAGTTCACATATTTAGAAAAAAAAGAAGTAAAATCTCTATAAATTAATGATATTAGAACTATATAAAATTTATTAATAATTTAATAATTTATAGAATATGTATAAAATTTAATAAATGTGCATTTTAATCAACTAAAAATTTATTATTTTTTACCAATCTAATCAATTAAAATAAATTAATCTATTAAATCTAAATTAAATTAACAAAAAAGTTAAAATTCTTGCAATTCCAGAATTCAACCCTAGAACTTCTAGAAGTAATAAGTAAAATTAGAGATGAGATCTATCTATATTTAAATTAAAAATAATAATAATAGAGTTATATTTTATTTAATAAAATATCATAAAAATGATATTTGTGAGTTCAACAAATTATTAATTTATGCTATGAATGGGACAACAGAGTTATATAAAGTTTTTAAAAAATATATATTATTTTATTAATTTATTAAAATTATTAATTTAGTCCTTTGACTTAAGTTGGGACTGTAAAAAATTATTATGTAATAAAGATTATTAATTTATTTGAGTATCAAATTACAAGGTTTTACTGTATATCATTATAACTAAGACTGTGTTGCCTAAGAGGGAACATAATTCCAAAATTTTAGACAGTTGGATATCAATTATTGAAATCCAACAAATCCTCTAGCAGCCACGTTACAGATTTTATTAACCTGTTCTTCCAGTTTTTTGGCTGGTGAACTTTATACAAAATTCTGAGCACAAATAGAACTATTAATAAGTTAATTATTGTAACAAATAGAAGCATAATTTATTCAACAATTGTGCCATTACTACAACATTAGAAACAAATAATTGGTGAAGAATATGTTGGAAAATTTATGGAAAATCGAAAGAAGTCATTTGTTACAATAATATGGTTTGGTAGGGAAAATAATTGGGAAATTTTTCCATTTAATCACTTTCCAACTTTTAATATAAAAAAGACCTCACTTCAATTTTTTTTACAATAGCAACCACTTACAAAGCTCTGAGACTAAACTACCCTTAAATTCTCAAAACAAAACACTTCTCATTTCACCTCTCGCACATTATTCAATTATCACTCAACCTCCCTTTTATCTATCTCATATTCATCAAACTAATATATTTATCCAAATATTGAAGACAAAATCAAGCAACAAACTAAAGAATAATAAGAAGTTAAGGTTAGTATTTCTTCAATCTTTATCTCTTATTTTTTTTATTGGGTTTATACAAAAGATCAGTTGCTCATTTTATTACAATGTGAGTACATTAAATGGTTAATATGAGGTCATAAATTTATAAATTAGTAAAATTTCTGTAAAAGCCGACGAAAATGAGTTTTGAACAATGTTGAAGACAAAACCCAGAATCCAGATGACAAGTACCTATCGTCCTGGCGACAAAACTGTCGCCCAAGCTTAGAATGACTTGTCGCCTAAGCGATAGGTACATGTCGCCTAGATTTTGGTATTCATCACTCGGGCGACGTATTAATAGACAATATTGTCGCCTGAGCGATAGTACTGTCACCTGGATTACTCGAATTTGTTGATAATTAGTTATTTATTTAATATAGTAATGTTATTGTTTGCAGTGTTTTTAAAAAAGTAGTATTATTATTTTGCATCAGGTTAATGGAGTCAATAGTTCTTAAAATATATTTTGATGGAGCGTGGGAGACTTTGGAGGATGGTCGTATGGAGTATGAGAATGGAAAAGTTACTGCATTTTGATTCCAAAAGGATGCAACATTTGAACAATTTATTGTAAGGTTATATGGATTTCTGAAGAAAAGTCTGGATGAGTATTCCCTCACAGTAAAGACAAATGTAAAATCAACTCATCCGACGCAACCTATTGATTCACTGCCTATAGACATAGTGGACGATGAAATGGTGAGAGTGATTATGCGTATGAACTCTGATCCAATTAATTATGGGTACACTCCTATTTATGTGACGACAACTCCTAAAGTTCCGATAGAGCTTCCTTTATGAAATACAAGTGTGCAACCCAAGAGGGGGTGAATTGGTATTTTAAAAAATTATCCTAACAAAACCACACAACAATCCAATCTAACGCCTTAATAAATTCGAAAGCAGTAAGTTCAATAAAAGCACAATAACAAATGAGTAAGGGAGAAGAGAAACAAACACACGAATTTTTACGTGGTTCGGCAATCCCCACCTACATCCACGCCTCCAAGCAATTCAAGCTTGATGATTTCACCATGCAAGCCTTCCAAGGCTTCAAATGGTTACAATTGACTTCAAGGTGTCAATGAACCTTTACAACAAAGAGATTATCTCCCAGTCTCTTCATTCAAGTGTCTCACACACTCAAACACTCACAATTAAGATAAGGAATTGAAGATTACAATAAAAACTCTCTTAAAGAGTAGATATACAAATTGAAAAACAAAAGATGATTCAAGATTTTATGATTTGCAAAATGAGAGCTCAATGAACGTTGTGTGCTTTTTTATTTTGCTTGCAAGAGGGCTTGAAAATGAATTGGATTTGAGTTTATATAGTTTGAGCTCAAAAACTAGCCGTTATGCACATTTTGGTCATAACCTGCCATCGTTATGGAATTCTATACCAGACGTTAATGCAAAAAATTTGAATTTAACATCTAAGATGGCGCTTTACGATATCCCGGATACCGCTTACGCCCGTAAGCTAAAATCCGGATTACGCTTATCATATCCGTTAGCATTACAAAGAATCGCTACAATGAAATATTTTCTAAAATTATAATTTGACCCCAAAACTTTATAAAACTGTATTATGGCCCAAAACGTTATGAAAGTGTTCAAATAGGTCTAATTTCAGAATTTCTAAAAAATGCTTTGTCAATCCCAAAACTTTATGAAATTAGAACATCGCCCAAACTATGTGAAATTATAGAATGGCCTAAAAAGATTTAAATATATTTATATAGGTCCAAATCCGAAATTCAAAACAATATCAAAGATTATAAAATACTTTCATTTTGGTCCAACACACTTTAATTCCATAAAATCATTTTCTTATTATAAAAACACAATTCATAAATCTTTGTTTAACTAACACATGTGGTTTGTTATCATCAAAATCAATATTTATAGCCATATAGGTTAACAATCTCCCCCTTTTTGATGATGACAAACCACATTATAAAAAATATAATTCAGTTATGAAAAGCTCCCCCTTAATCAATGCAAGGTTTAAAGACTAATTTAAAAAAGATTTAAAAGCTCCCCTGCATAAGTGCATATGAATATTTTTCATAACAAATGAATATTTTCCCCTTACAAATTATATCTCTCCTTTCATCATAAAAAAAATAGAAGCTCCCCATTTCAATCATCAAAATCTCAATACAACAAATTAGTTAAAAAATATCCAAAGCATAAAGAAATAACATAACAAACAATCAAAACAAATCCATAGCATCTAAAACAAAGACATAATCCAACAACATAACAACCAGCTATAAAATCGGAAATAAAAGTATATAAAACAGTAAATGAAATGTAGGTGTGTCCAAATACAAGCATAAGCGACTATTGAGGTGGTGAGGATGGTGGTGATGGAGGAGGATACGGATATGGAATGCCGAAGTGCTTAAAGAGGTGGCGCTGTCCATGAATGAGCTGCTGCTACTAATGAAACTCAGTCTGCTGCACAGAGAGTATCCTCACCTCATCCATAAGCTGCTGAAGAGTAACCTCTTCAGAGGTAGGAGGCTGTGGAGGTGATGAGGCAGATGCAGAGGCACCAAGAGCTGAAGCAATCACGGGAGAATCTCGGCGTCTATGCTAGCCCCGAAATGAGAGTGAGAAAACATGTAGCTGATCGGCTGGAACCACAGCATTAAGTGGCCGATCATCACTTGGAGCAAGAAATGTAAACTTGTTCAGTGAATTTGACCCAAGTGCCATTTTTCCACTCAAAACCTAAGCCAAATACAGCGTCATCCCCTATACCTTTAGACGGTCTACACGATGGTTCTTGAAGCGATACATCAAAATATTTAAGGATCCAGGTAATGAAGTGACCATATGGAAGAGAGCGGGTAATCAAGACAGGTATAATCAACATGGTTCGGATGATGGTATATCCCAAGTTAACCGGACGACGTCTAAGAATACAATCAATCAAAGCAACGTCCAAGTGGGAAAACTCATCCAAATGCCCTGATCTAGGAAGAACAACGGACTGAATAAAACGAAGCAAAATGCGAGTTTGAAGACAAAGATACTGAGTACGGAAATGAATGGTACAGTCTTCAACAAAAAGATCATTACGCCGGCAAATATTACGAACGACGTCAACATGAACATAACTATCAAGTTTGGGTAGATTTCCTAGGCGAAAAAATTTCTAGGCCAAAATCGGATGATCCTAGGATAGAGTTTAACAAGGAAACATCAAAATCAATCATAACTCCTCCAACATTGGTGATTACTCGAGTCTTGATCTCCGCGGAAACGTCCATATTCGAGTAAAACACTTTCACCAAGTCGGGATAAACATTCTCCTCAATCATAAGTGCATCAATCCAACCAACATCTTTCAACAATTGAAATAAGTTTCTATGACTAATATTGAGAGTATTAATCCAATCCGGTAAAACATAAAATGTATTGAGTACCTCATGAGTCCTGAAACTTTGGTGAAACCGTTTGGCTAAATGTTTGTTGTTCTGAAAGTGTGTGGACTCAAAATTGGATTGATTGGAGGTGCCCCTTGCTTGCCGTGACCAGTTGGCTTGTTGAACCGGTTCTTTGCCTTTTCTTCGAACCGGTCGTGAACTTGACATTGTAATTTTGATTGATTGGAAGTTAAAAGGAGCAAAGAGAAGGAAGATGATGAGGATTGAAAGAGATTTTGAGAAGCAATTCGGTTCAAAAACGACTTGAAAGGAAGAAATCTAGAGAGAGAAAAAATCATTTGAAACCCTAAGTTTAAGTTCGGATCTATTGAATTTAATATGGAAAATGGATTTGAAAGATGTTTTTGGCCTCAAGAATGGATGGGGAATAAGTTTAATGGTTCGATTTGCATCAAAAAAGAGTAAAAAATGATGGATTTTGGAGTGAAAACGAGAGAGAAAAATGCGGGTTTAGAGAGAGAGTTATCCGGAATACCGAAAGAGGGAGAAAGATGATGAATAGTTTAAAAAGCTCGAATCCGACTTGCCAGATTTCACTAACCGGTTAGCCGGTTAGTGGACAGTGAGCACAAAACCGCATCCGGCTTACCGTTTTGAGGCAGAAAGTTGCCTCTGGAATTCGGCTTTCCGGATTGCAGAATCGGTTAGCCGGTTGTGAGGCAGAACCATGCAAATCATAACCGATTTTCTGGATTTGAAGAACCGACTGTCCGGTTTTGAGGCAGAGAGGAAGCTTAGCAAATCCGGCTTTCTAGATTGAATAATCAGATGACCGATTTTTGCCCAGTGAACTCCAAAACACATCCGCCTTGCCGATTTTTCTAACTGGTTGACTGTTTTCGTCCAAAAATTTTGGAAAGCAAATCCGGCTTACTGGTTTGGTAAATCTGGTTATCCGAAAGTTGACCCAAGAGCAATCAATGAGAAAACGGTTGGCCGGTTGAGAGGAAGCGGTATACCGGTTTAGACTTAAAAAACATTTTGCCTCTAATTGAATTTTGCCAAGCTCTTATACTTGTATTATACACACCAATTTATTTTTGGTTTAAAAATTGATCAATTTTAAATCATTTTGTGATTTAAAACTTTTCAATAAGTCATTCAATACAAGAACCATAAACGCATACAAGAACAAACATATCAACTACATCAACAAATCATAATTCAATATGCAACATTCATCATTCTAAGCTCATGTCTTATCTTTATAAAATGCTCTTCACTAAGAAGTTTTGTAAAGATATCCGCAAGTTGATTTTCAGTAGAATCAAATTTAATTACAACATCTCCTTTTTTAACATAATCTCTAAGGAAGTGATGCCTAATTTCTATATGCTTAGTCCTAGAATGTTGAATGGGATTCTTGGATAGATTAATAGCACTAGTATTGTCACACAAGATAGATATTTGATCAAGAGTAATACTATAGTCTCTAAGAGTTTGTTTCATCCAAAGAATTTGTGCACAACAACTTCCTACGGCAATGTATTCGGCCTCGGTGGTTGAAAGTGCAACCGAGTTTTGTTTCTTACTAAACCAAGAGACAAGTGAATGACCTAGGAAGTGACATGTACCACTACTACTTTTTCTATCAACCTTATATCCAGTAAAATCGGCATCCGAATAACAAGTTAGGTCAATATGAGTTCCCCTAGGATACCAAAGGCCAAGATTAATGGTGCCAATCAAATATCAAAAAATTCGTTTGACATCAAGCATGTGTGACTCTTTAGGGCAAGATTGAAATCTAGCACACAAGCATACACTAAACATAATATCAGGTCTACCAACAGTCAAATGGAGTAAGGATCCGATCATACCTCGATAAGTCTTGATGTCAACTTCCTTACTTTTCTCATCTTTGTCTAGCTTGATGGTAGTACTCATTGGAGTGGTTTTTTCCATTCCATTATCATAGCCAAATCTTTTGAGTAGATCTTTCACGTATTTGGCTTGATTTACGAAATTCCTTCCTCGTTTTGTTTGATTTGGAGTCCAAGGAAGTACTTCAACTCTCCCATCATACTCATCTCAAATTCTTTGCTCATACAATATGAAAATTCTTTACACAATAATTCATTAGTAGAACCAAAAATAATATCATCAACATAAATTTGAACAATAAGTATATCTTGGTTCTTATGCTTAACAAATAAAGTTGTGTCCGCTTTTCGAAGGTCGAAGGTATGACATTCTAACCACTAATATTGCAGAGAGCATTAATGCTTTGATGAAGGAACCAAGAAAATTTCCTATTACTCAATTAGTTGATCACTTTCGACTTACAATGCAATAATGGTTTTATGATAGAAAGAAAGTGGCTAAATCCATGGCTACTCGCCTTACAACTTGGGCACAAAAAATATACTATGGTAGAAAAAATAATACCACTAAAATGCGTGTTTAAAATGTATCTGACCATCAATTTCAGGTGAAAGAAGGTGGTATTAAGGAGGGTTTTGTTGACATAAGAAACAAGACATGCAGCTGTAGAGTATTTCAAGTAGACCAATTTGTTTGTGCTCATGCAATTGCGGTTTGCCTATATTTTCGAGTTGATCCTATAAGTTTTTGTTCTTGTTACTACACAAAGGAGACATTGATGATGACATATTCCGAGCCTATTATTCCAGTTGGTGATATGGCCAATTGGGAAATTACAGCAGATGTCCAAACATTGCAAGTGAACCCACCAGATGTACCATCATCTTCCGGTTGTCGGAAAACACGAAGAACACCATCTATAGGTGAGGATATCCCTCGGTCTATTATAACTTGTGGTCGGTGCGGGGAGCGTGGCCATAACCAGAAGAACAGTTCTAAGTTTAGATCAATAATTTCTTAGAGGCATTTAAACAAACACTTGGTGTGCCATTTATTATTTATTAGATATCTTAATCTTAAAAAAAAACTCTCATATTTTCATACCCAATACACATCATAGTGATTAATTATGATCAATGATGAACCAAGCAGACAATTTTAACAAATATTTATTCTAAATTCATGAAAAAAAATCAAGAAAGTACCTAAGCCACCGAAACCGTATGTAAAGAAACTTGTTGGAAGCAAAATAACTCACACATGCCACTGGAAGTGAAGGAACACGGCGAAACTCAAGAAACACCGAAAGTGAAGGAACTTTGTGTGGACATATTTCGGGCGATGTTTTTAGGTGAATATTGGGTGAAATATTTGTGTGTTTTGTTTTGAGAATTTATTGATTGTTTGGTCCCAGAGCTTTGTAAGTGGTTGTTATTGTAAGAAAAATTGAAGTGAAGTCTTTTTTTATATTAAAAGTTAGAAAGTGGTTAAATGGGAAAATTTTCCAAATAATTATATGATAAATTAAAATTATGGTAAATTTAATAATAGAGGAAATGTGTGGCAGCTAGAGATCACAATTGTCTACTATAAACTTGGATTTGACAATCGTGAAGTGTCCTTGTAAATACCTATTTGCACCCACATGACAACATTACTAATCACAACCAATTACACTTATGCTGCATTTAATTCCTGGATTTGGGAATCAAAATCCGGAATCAGAATAATTGACGGCATTTACTTCGTAAAAATGAAGTAGGAATTGGAATCGTGAGGTCCACCATTATTTGGAAATGGGGAATGAGAGATTAATTTCCATGGGGGAGGTGGGAATTAATTTCCCATTCCTTGGAGTTTCTATTTTGCCCCCATTGACATTCAAATGTTCCCAAAATACCCCTCCTTTAAATAAAAAATACAAATATCAAAATTAAAAAATAAAAAGCCAAATATATAATTAATTAATATATTATTATAATTAATTAATTCATATATTATCATTAATTAATTGATATAATTATTACTATTAATTAATATATAAAAAAATATAATTATTATAATTAATTCATATATTAATATTATTAATTAATATATATAATTATTACTATTAATTAATATATAAAAAAATATAATTATTATAATTAATTCATATATTAATATTATTAATTAATATATATAATTATTACTATTAGTTAATATATTAATAAATTATTAACAATAATATATCAATAATTATAGTTTTGAATAAATAATCACGAATTAATATATTTTTATTATTATAATTAATTAATAAATATACTATCATAATAATCATTCCTATAATTATTATAATTAATTCGTTTATTTTTAATAAATTAATATATTGTTATAATAATTATTAATATAATTATTATAATTAATTCCTATATTATTATTAATTAATATATTAATACATTGTTAACAATAATATATTAATAATTATAGTTTTTGAATAAATAATCAAAATAATTAATATATTATTATAATTAATTTTTACAAATTAATTTATATATCAATATATTATTGACAATTATTAATAATAATAATTTTTGAGTAAATAATCACTATAATTAAAATATAAAATAATAATTATGACAATAATTCATTAAATACTTTTTAGTAATGTGTTACAATTTAACTCATTCCGATTCCGATTTCAAGACAAAGTAAACACATTTATGGCTATCCAGCTCATTCCGATTTTCATTCCTACAGTTCAAGTAAACAACTTATTCTAATTCTCATTATATATTCTCATTTCAGCCTATTCTCATTCATGTCCATTCCGCTTTCAGCTCATTCCGATTCCAGTTTAATAAATGCAGCATTAAACAATTCAAGGAAAAATTAATAATTTTCTTCTTGAAATTTCATGATATAACATGGATTTGGTTGGGGGGAAGGTGGGGACATCCTTTTACAAACATTTACTCTCAATTCTTGCTCTCATTTGGACACGAGTGAAAGAAGAAACCAAACAGATTCTTTCAATGAGTAACATAACTCCTTCGAGTAGCTGAAACACACTTTTTATTTGATTTTTATGAATTTACTCTCTTTCGTTTTATGAATTGAAGGATTTTGTCACGTACGATTATGATTTTTGAGTCAAGGAATCCATTGTAATTGTATGTTACGAATTCCAATACATAACGAGAACCTCAATAAATTAATAGTATTGAGACCATAAAAAATTTATTTATTTAGGAGGCAATAAGTTGAATGGATCAATTCCGATTACTCTTTGTAAATTACAAAAGCTTCAATTATTGAGTTTTGTAGATAATAAATTGGAAGGACCAATCCCATACGAATTTGCCGTTTGGCTTCACTGTATGAGTTGGATTTGAGTGGCAATAAGCTTTCTGGATCAATCCCTACATGCTTTGGTAATCAGACTTCTCTAAGGATACTCTCGTTAGATTCTAACAAGTTAATATCTATCATACCCTCAACTTTATGGAACCTTTAGGACATCTTGTACCTTAACTTGTCTTCAAATTTTTTTACTAGCCCTCTCCCGTTAGAGATTCGAAATTTGAAAGCTTTGGTAGGAATAGATTTGTCCATGAATAATTTTTCAGGTGTTATCCCAACTACAATTGGAGGCCTAAAAGATTTACAATATCTCTTTTTAGAATATAATAGATTGGAAGGCTCAATTCCTGATTCCATTGGTAATTTGATAAGCTTGAAATCCTTGAATTTTTCCAATAATAATCTCTCTGGGGCTATTTCTATATCTTTAGAAAAACTGTTAGATCTAAAATATATAAATCTTTCTTCCAATAAGCTAGAAGGAGAGATTCCTGGAGGAGGACCTTTTAGAAATTTCTCAGCTAAATCATTTGAGGGAAATTAATTATTGTGTGGCACACCCAAATTGCAAGTTCCACCATGCACAACTAGAATCCACCACACATTACGAAAAAATGATCTTCTCTTAGGAATTGTCTTGCCGTTGAGTACTGTATTTATAATAGTAGTCATTGTATTGATATTAAGATATCAAAAGAGAGGAAAACGGATACCAAACGATGCTAATATGCCACCAGTAGCAACTTGGAGAAGGTTTTCGTACATAGAACTTTTTCGAGCTACCGACGGATTTAGTGAAAGCAATCTAATTGGTAGAGGAGGTTTTGGCTCTGTTTACAAGGCAAGAATTCAGGATGGGATGAAGGTTGCAGTGAAGGTTTTTGACCTGCAATACGAAGGAGCATTTAAAAGTTTTGATGTTGAATGTGATATGATGAAAAGTATTCACCATTGAAACATTATCAAAATCATTAGTAGTTGTTCAAATGATGATTTTAAAGCATTGGTATTAGAATACATGCCTCATGGAAGTCTGGAGAAGTGTTTGTATTCTAGCAACTACATTTTGGATATTTTTCAAAGATTGAACATAATGATAGATGTTGCATCAGCTTTGGAATATCGGCACTTTGGTTATTCAACACTTGTAATTCATTGCTAGGCGATAATATGGTTGCTCATTTGAGTGATTTTGGCATGGCAAAGCTCTTACTCAGAGAAGATCAATCTTTCACTCAAACACAAACACTTGCCATCATAGGCTATATGGCACCGAGTTCGTTACAAAATAAATTTTTTTTTATTTCTTTAATACTTTATGATATGTTATTTATTTCTTTTGATCTTCATTTACTCATAGTATTATAAATTTTATTATCTTACTATGTAATTGTTGCAATCCATAGAGTATGGAAGAGAATGACGAGTATCCACAAATGGGGATGTTTACAGCTTTGGGATTTTATTAATGGAAACATTTACCCGGAAGAAACCCACAGATGAACTTTTTTCTAGAGAAATGACATTAAAGAGTTGGGTTAATGATTTGCTACCCATTTCAGTTATGGAAGTTGTTGATGTAAATCTGCTGAGTATGGAGGACAAATATTTTACGACCAAAAAGCAATGTCTGTCATTTGTCTTCAATTTGGCTATGGAGTGTACTGCAGAATCACCAAAGCAGAGAATCAATGCAAAGGAAAGTGTAACAAGCTCTTAAAAATTAGAGACTTGTTGCTTAAAAATGTTAAAGGAGGTAGACATACGAGACCATCGAATTGAATTTTTTTTTCTTTCACTGGTAATGAATTGTAATCTTCGCAATGAATACATTCAATAATAGTGTGTAAGAGTATTACCTAACTTTAAATTCGTGCCTCAATGCTAGGTCTGTTCCTTGGTCGTGCCCTATTGTGATCCTACCTTCTCTCACTTTCAAATATTCTTTCTAAATTAGCTATTGTTCGGATGGAAACGGATTTGTCACTTGAGTCCCTTTAATTTTCTATAGAGAAATCTGCCACATTGTTTAGGTTTAATTTATTTATTATTTTTTTATAGAGAAAATTTGGACTTCCATTTATTATAATCAGGTCAGTGTGATTTAATTATTTTTCTTTTGCGTGATGTCTGGAAAATTATGAATACTTTGTAGGATTTAGAATGATTGAAAGTTTCAATGCACATAGTATTATGCCCATCGCCTTATGCGTATATTGATTTTTATAAATACCAGAGCTGGTAGATTGAGAAATGGACCTTATTACATGTCAAACGACCTAAAAACTTTGCTCAAAGCTAGAGAAGCCATTTACAGTTCTTTTTAATGGAGCAAAATAAACGATTCACACTTGCACATAAAATTAGAAAAGAAAATGAGGATTATTGATCCACAAAGCTGTTCGTTTACGAGATGTACATATATAGATCTTTTACGAGATGTACATATATAGATCTTTTACGAGATGTACATATATAGATCTTACACTTAATTTATTATCCATTTGTAATGTTCAAATGATAATGAAGTATTACTTGAATTTGACTTTCAAAACTTAATTAATTTTGAAAATCTATCCATGGTTGTTACGTGTCTCTATAAATTCACTAATGCAAGTTCTTATCTATTATCCAGTTGTTTAAAACTTTGTTCTGAACACGTCTGAAGAGATTCATTATCTAGTTATGCATTTTTTATGCTATCACTTCACTTTATTCATCTTGTCTCTCCTTTATAAAGGTTGTATATGTTGGAGTATCAAATTCCTCACAAGGATCATATTATAGGTAAGGAAGGACTACGGTTCGTTGGCTGCACTGAAGTGTAGCAGAGTATTTGGATTCAGGAGTCAAGACTGTCCGAAGGTTGTTCAAGATGCAAGGCCGTTGCTGTGTAATCGTATGCCGTACTGGCAAGTATGCTATAACAGTTGCTGAGCTGGCACCAAAGATTGCATATTAAATTATTAATTAATAATTAATAAATCGGTTTAGTGTCACACAATTATTATATCAGTCACTGTCCGATTGTCTCCTCTTTCATTAACTTTGCAACCGTGACTTTTGAATCGGGTTAAGGATTGACAAAAATGTATAAATCAATTTAATTTTACAGTTCTTAATTGAGTTCTTCAACCATCAGATACAAGATGTATATATCGATCAAGATCCTACAATAAAGATTAGCAACAGTCTTTTGGATGCGTTTGAGATTGAGGTTGGACAGCTGTAACTTAAAAGCTATAGCACTAAAGTGTTTGGTAAATATCATCTGCTATAACTTGTAAAATATGTTGATATTATTTTTCACTTGTATAATGAAAATCTATTATATTTTTAATAATTTTATCAAAATTATTATTTAAATTTTATATTTACTGTTTGAGGAATTAAATAGAGTGACCATGATTTCCTCCAAGTGAAAGTGAGCAAATGGTTGAGTAGAGACTTGTATTGAGCAAATCACCCCACCATGTGCTTGAGGAGATCACCTCGATCAGGTGCTATGAGCTTGAGGAGATCACCTCGACCAGGTGCTATGAGCTTGAGGAGATCACCTCGACCAGGTGCTATGAGCTTGAGATCCACCTCGTGAGCTTGAAAGCATCACTTGACCATGAGCTTGAGCAGATCACCTCGACCAGGTGGTTACCAGGTAGTATGAGCTTGAGAAGATGACCTCGATCAGGTGATGACCAGGAATCAAGACTCAATTAAAATAAACCACCACAAAGCTCCTCCGAAAAATCAGGGCACGAATTTGATCAATTACTGGTTATTGTCACAATCTAAGGTCGTGGGTGTGGGGTGTTTATAAAAACCCTGAGAAAACCACGCCAGAGGGAGGGGGACGGAGAAATCCTTTCCGGATACTCTACTTTACTTTTCTACAAATCATTCAAAAAGCTTTTGATTTTAAGGCAATGTTTATTAAGCCATATGAGAAATGGCATATTTAGTTTTTCCTGTAAACCCCATAACTGACTTGAGCGTTGGAGGGTTTACGCCGGAAAAACTTCCGGTACCTCTGACCATTCTCTGTAATTTTAAGTACTTATTGATCGTCAGCTTGAAGATTATATGCTCATCAATGTTCTGCTCATAGTCAGAGAATATTCTTGGAGATCAACCAGTAGCTTCCCACCAAATAAATTTAATGTCGCGGGATCGATATTGAGTCACCAACCAATGGTTGATTTCATCAACATTTGCCATCTAGAATCGAGAAGCCAATTTTTTGTCTCTACCAATTTGAATCTGGCCGAATCAGAAGTGATTATCTTGATGCCAGTAATTATCGACTAAACACTGCCCATAGGCCAACGACCAAATCCAGGTATTGAAAGATTTATTTATTCAATCGGTAAGTCGTCAATGCAGGTTTTCATTTTAATTCACATACTATCTTGATGACTTCGTCTAAAAAGTTTAACGGCTTACAATACGAAATTATGAAAATCAATTTATTCGATTGCACAATTTTGGTTATTGTGATCATAAATCCAGTTTGAATATAGGAAATATTCTTTCACAGCCATGCATGACTAGATCACAAATTCAATTTGCTTAAGCTGTAATTCACGTGCATTATTTATTGCATGCCTCGTAATTGTGAGCACAAGTTCTAAATCCAGTGCTGCTCATGGCATCAGACCTTACAAGATCATGTGCTTATCATTTGAATTTAATTAATCATATACTTGGCATCCAATTTTTGGAATAATATGCTTATCTTCATTACTTGTTTGGCATTTATTTGGCGTTTGTGCTTGAGAATATATCTTTGCTCTTTTCGCTTAAGCCATCTTAATTTAGTTATCTTGATTGTGAAATTTTTGGGTAAGTCACCACGAAAATAATTACATAATCACAATATTAATGTTACGTCTACCAAGTATCTGATAAAATGTCTAAATCAGTTTTGTTGTTACTCTACTCACATTTTTGATGAGTTGCAGATCATAAAAATGTGATGTTGAGCTTACTAAAAGACATCCAAAGTAGGCTGGAGGCAAGGATGACAATAGAAAGCAAAATAGTAACAGAGACAGAAATTTAAAAAAAAAAGAATAAATTAACAGTGAAAGCAAGCTCATCAGCTGCAGGGAAAGATTGAAAGTATATCATCATATTAATAGAGCATAACAAAGTTCATAGTTTGAACGAAAAGCACTCACCGAAGGTCGGAAGCCATATTTCAAATGGTCGATTACAGGTGCACTCGAACCATGTCCTTAATTACTTTTTATTGTTCAGCTGTTGTAATCTTTAATACTGTTATTGTTGCAACTTGTCTGCTTTATACATGTTAAAACTAATCAGATCAGTTTGCAAATGTGTCCCTTTTGTAGCTAAAAAATTATTCTTAGCTGAATATTCTTTTTATCATCACGCATATATTTAGCATCAATGATGCATGCATGAGCCCAAATCTCTTGTCGAGACATGTAACTTTAAATTGATAGTGCATTATGGAATTGATGATCTCAAAATGTTAGGAATTCATTCCACAACGATCCTGGAATATCAGGAGTCAATTCTGCAGTCATATGGGAATGTGAGGAATTAGTACTTGATTTTACAACATGATAACATAACCAATCATGTATAAAATAGATACATAGATGTTTTATTAATTTAAGAATTGGACATACTTTCTTAAGCATTCAATCCAAAATTTTACATGGGAATAATATTACAAAGTCATATTTATGAGTGCAATGATTTTTTAATGATTATGGAGCAGCCAGTTTGTAGTATCATGGCCAATTCAGATTTGGCTCAGATCGCTAGACAAGTTTTTCAAATTCTTTTACAGAACAGATCCATATTCAAGGATTTGAATCAAAAACCTCAAATGAGAGCACATTGGCTGCACACGTTTGCAGGAATCAGACAGCTCGTTTCGTGTAAAGAATATATAGGGAAGGCATTCAGAATAATTCTGTTATGAAATTCAGTTCACTACAAGTTGGTACAGAGTTTTTGAAACTCAAATAAGGTACATTTATTCTGAAATCCTCTTTTCATTTTATTCTTCAAATCTGTTTATTGACTTAAGCTATCTGCTAGATCAAGTTTTGACTCATCATCATTAGCCATCTCCCAGTGTAAAGGTTATATGTTATAGCATATATAATGATATGACTTTGTTTAATGGTTTAAACTACCACTTCTTTTCTGATTACGTATTCTAAAATGTTGTGCTTTATATTCATAGCAATAATAAATGATACAATGGACCTTTAGCAAAGGACTTTTATCATATTGATAAATGAATATGTTATTGATAATCATGGAGCATAAAGGATGTTATCTATTGAAAAACCCAGATGCATAAATAAATGACTAGAAGCGTGGCTGGAAGCCCACGTATGTGTTTGATTTTTGAGCTACTTTTTGGGTAATTTATAAGTTGCAGTTTGGTTTGAAATATTTCGTAACAATGATGACTTTAGACACCTACACACTAGATTCGCTGCTATTTAAGTTACGTTTGTGAATCATAATCCTAGTGAATGATATCACATCTATAATTTTTGTCTAATACTTATCAATTTGACAAACTTTTATTTGACTGGCCAAGTCAATTTTGATACATTTACAAATGAGGCAAGTTATGCACTTGGAAGGAGACATTGATGCCAAAAGTTGCATCTTAATCAGGTCAGAAATTTTAACTAGTTTATGTCTTGATGTCTACATGAAAACATGCATTTGCAGCCTTTATTTACGGGTATAGTATTTACTTACTAGTAATTTATTAAATGAGGATAGTTTGTACATGTCAAACTGATAGAGCTCATATTAAAGCTAGTGATATAACTCAATCAACTTGATATCTTGAAAGTTGCTCAATATGAGAATGATTTATTAAAGGACTAACATGCAAAATCCATCAAATTTACTAAGGCAAGCAAGTGCCTATTCCTGCTCGGTCGCCTAAAGGACCAGCAGGCAAAATCCATCAAATTTACTAAGGCAAGCAAGTGTCTATTCCTGCTTGGTCGCCTAAGGGACCAGCAGGCAAAATCTATCAAATTTACTAAGGCAAGCAAGTGCATATTCTTGCTCGGTCGCCTAAAGGACCAACAGGCAAAATCCATCAAATTTACTAAGGCAAGCAAGTGCCTATTCCTACTCCGTCGCCTAAAGGACTAGCAGGCAAAATCCATCAAATTTACTAAGGCAAGCAAGTGCTTATTCCTGCTCAGTCACTTAAAGGACCAGCAGGCAAAATCCATCAAATTTACTAAGGCAAGCAAGTGCCTATTCCTGCTCGGTCGTCTAAAGGACCAGCATGCAAAGTCTACTAAATTTGTTAAGGCAAACAAGTGCCTATTCCTGCTCGGTCACCTAAAAGACCAGTAGACAGACTACGAATTTTACTAAGGCAAACATGTGCCTATTCCTGCTCGGTCGTCTAAACGACCAGCAGGCAAAGTCTACTAAATTTGTTAGGGAAAGTAAGTGCCTATTCCTGTCCGGTCGTCTAAAAGACAAGCAGCCAAAGTCTACTAAATTTGTTAAGGCAAGCAAGTGCCTATTCCTGCTCGGTCGCCTAAAGGACCAGCAGGCAAATTCTACAAAATTTTACTAAGGCAAACATGTGCCTATTCCTGCTCGGTCGCCTAAAGGACCAGCAGGCGAATTCTATAAAATTTTACTAAGGCAAACATGGGCCAACTCCTACTCGATCGTTTGAAAGACCAACAGCCATATCTTGCAAAATTTGCTAAGGTAAAAGAGTGTTCATTCCTGCTCGGTCATCTAAAGGACCAGTAGGCAAAATTCTATGAAATCGTTAAGGTAATGAATCACCTATATCTCCTTGGTCACTCAAAGACAAGCAAACATATTTTTCAAGGTAATTTGCAGAAACAACCCATAAGCAAAACTATAGCAAGAAACTATCTAAGGCACAGGGTGTCGGAACCTGCTCAATCACGTGAGGATGAGCAAGCAAAATTCGCAAAAAAAATTTCTAAGGTAAAGATTTGCCCAAACCTGCTCAGTCTTGTGAGGACAATTGGGCCAAATTCGCAAAAAATATTCCTAAGACATAGGTTTTCCAAAATTATGAACTTTATAGTTTCCAGTGTTGATTTGTTTTACTCTCAACACTAGAAACTGGGGGACTGGTGTTTGAGGAATTAAATAGAGCGACCATGATTTCCTCCAAGTGAAAGTGAGCAAATGGTTGAGTAGACCACCTCGACCAGGTACTATGAGGTTGAGCAAATCACCTCGACCATGTGCTATAAAGAGATCAACTGAGAGGAGATCACCTCAACCAGTGCTTGAGGAGATCACCTCGACCGAGTGTTACTTGAGCGGATCACCCGAAGGCTTCCACCTCGACTGGCGAGATCAACCACGTACTATGAGCTTGAGCAGATCACTTCGACCAGGTGGTATGAGCTTGAGCAGATCACGTCGACCAGGTGGTATGAGCTTGAGCAGATGACCTCGATCAGTTGATGACCAGGAATCAAGACTCAGTTAAAATAAATCACCACAAAGCTCCTCCGAAAAATCAGGGCACAAATTTGATCAATTACTGGTTATTGTCACGATCTAAGGTCGTGGGTGTGGGGTGTTTATAAAAACCCTAAGAAAACCATGCCAAAGGGAGGGGGACAGAGAAATCCTTTCTGGATACTCTACTTTACTTTTCTGCAAATTATTCAAAAAGTTTTTGGTTTTAAGGCAATGTTTATTAAGCCATATGAGAAATGGCATATTTGGTTTTTCCTGTAAACCCCATAACTGACTTGAGCGTTGGAGGGTTTACGCCAGAAAAACTTCCAGCACCTCTGACCATTTTCTGTAATTTCATATACTTATTGATCGTCAGCTTGAAGATTATATGTTCATCAATGTTCTGCTCATACTCAGAGAATATTCTTGGAGATCAACCAGCAACTTCCCACCAAACAAATTTAATCCGATCAGTGATCGATATCAGTCACTAACCAAGCTGGTTTTAAGATCAACATTTACTACATATTATTAACTTTTATTTTATAGTTACTATTTTTTTTCCACAGCAGTTGTATCTTAAAAGTTATAGCACTTCAATCCCAAATGGGACCTTTATTGATTGATTCCATCTCTAAATCATTTGTCTTTCCGAATTTCTCCACAAAAAAAATTTAATAATGCCCCCTATATTGTTTCCGGTGAAAATCTGTCCTGAGTAAACTAAGTGGAGTTGGTTCAGTTTCCGTTCCTGGGACTGAGTGAACAATCTTCTGCTTGTGCTTGCAAGGCGAGAAGAAAGGTCAAAATCCAGTCTTTCCCTTTTCTTTAATCATAATTCTTTCTTCTTTCTTCCCCACAACTTGAATTCGGCATACAAATATTACAGGAAATCAAATAACTAGGAAAGGGAATTATGTAAAATTCAAAGAGCAAAACAAGGTACTTTGACCATGAAATCATAAACTAAAGGATTAACTTTAAATTAAGCATCAAATGAAGGGATTCAAATGGTAGCCGACTAACGATTGTAAACTAATTAATAATTAGTCTGGGCATTAAATCGCTTGCCACGAAAGTACTACCTATTAGACACGTAAAGAATTATTTTACTTTTCACTGAAACTAATAATCATCATAACAAATAATAAACTGGATTGAAATTAATAGTGTTTGGCTATGTGATATAAATAATCGATTTAGTGTCATTCCATTATTAATTAGTCATTGTCCGATTGTCTTTTCTTCCATTGACTTGGCAATTCTTACTTTTGAGAAAAATGTTATAATTTACAACCCATAAAGCACGCATAATTGAGTAATTAATGGGCCACTAATTTCTTCTTCTTGATGGAGAATTATTGCAGCGAGAATTTTTCTTAGTCTTCTCGGCACTTGTAAATCCTTGAATTATCAAAGGAATAGCAGAAACATTCAAGTTGAGAGAAATCCTTTCTCTCTTTGACTTAATACATTGACTTTACATTAAAACAAACATCGTCCGGTTGTTGAGAAAAATTTACGTTAAACTGTCCAACTCAATTTTGACAAATGCGAGAGAGGATGGAACTGTCCAATTAGGGTCTGTTTAAAATTGAAGTTGAAAAGTTACAGCACTAAACGTTTTAGTAAATACTAATTGTTATATCTTAGAAACTAAGTTGATTTGATTTTATAATTTTATGATTAAAAAATCTATTATATTTTTACTAATGATGTCAAAATTATATTTACTACACACTTTATAATTTTTTTTCGACAGAGGCTATAGCTTAAAAACTATATCACCTCAATACCAATCAGTATCTAAATTTAAATTTCAAGTGGCAGTACCACCATCATTATCTCTTATGCTTGTCAAATTTAAATTTGAAGATTAGAAAATAAAAAATATCTCACCATGTCTATATAATGATGTTGTGGGATTGTTTCACCTAAGTTTTTATTCTCATGACCTCCTTTAATACATGCGGGCTCCGTGGAATTAAATTAAAAGCTGGAAAGATGAGCATATACTAAAGTAGTTAACAGATTGATATCATGTTTTTGTAAATATATTCTGTCGAAGGTGACCGTAGCTTATGATTCATTTTATGCCGGCTTGATGCGTTTTAGCAGAAGAAAAAAATAAAATGGCTAATGATGTAATTGGCAGTTTAATGTTCTTGCACTAATATTACTCAAAGAAAGTCATAAGAAATCAAATTATTTGAATCCGAAATTCCGAATTAATATTTGAGTTTAAAAAATGAATATCAGAACAAGAGCGATCATGTCGTAATTGACTCATTGAGTAATGACAAAGGTGTTTTAAATAATTTTTTAAAATATTAGGAATAATTGAGTCAATTTTACAAGCTTCTTAGCAAACTTGTCAAAACAAATTTAATTGTTAAAAATTAATCCAAAAAAATGAGCACCAAAAGAAAAAATTAAGATTGTCAACTTTATAGAAGAAAGAGTCAATTTTACCGCCAAAACACGTACTTATCGGCCCGATAGCGCCATGGCCTTGCATTTGGCTTCTTAATCATGCGTTTATAATGTAGCAAGCTCCCAAGCTTGGCGGCATGAGCAGAGCAATACCGTCCGAACACGAACCATGTAACCAGAGATTTCTACAGAGCCTAGCTATCTGATGTAAAAGTCTGAGACTTCGAGAATCCATACAAATATATATATAGTTGATATTCTATCAGGTGCAGTTCGTAATTGAAAATTTTCAAGACCATATTGAAAATTCAAGGATTTTCTCCGACTTTTTACTACAAATTAACCACTACACCATGAGATAAATTCGGGGAATGAACTACTACGTGTACTCCTTACAAATGCAAATGACCAAAAGATTTTTGAACTTGTAGAGAGATGATACCGAGGGATAACATACGACCTTGAGAACACATGTGATCCCATTTTAGGTTGCAAAGGAGCCTTGATTATTCGAGCAGATACGATTTGCAATCCTACGATGGGTTCTCGGTTCATGACAAGAGTAACTGAATTTGCCCAAACTGACATGTGTAATCAAAGTCTCCTCAACCTCAAGATCGGTCTCAATGTCTGTGTCTGAGGTTATACCATCCAGGTCTTCAACTGCATTGCATCCTTCAGGTTGATTTGGATCTACATTCAACACACCACCCTCAACATTTTGGTCAGCTGGTCCAGAATCAAGTAAAATACTTCTAATCTACAGGGAAATCACTGAACTAACAAGACAAGCATGCACCGAAAAACAGGTAACTACCAATACCTGACCAGAAAAATGCATTCTGACCACAAAATGCAAAGAATGTATTATCTCCACATTTAATTTCTGCCTTGATTGAGCTGATATGTCCGACCAGCAAATTTCAGCAAAGAATGTACTTCATCAGAAACAATAGGGCAAGTATTGAATTCAATGCAGCAAGATTTGTGCAGGGTATTTTTGGGTTCAGGTTGACCCAAAATAAACAATTTTCAAGTGGCTTATTTACCACAAATTAAAATTTAGTAATGGAAGAGAAAATCAAACTCTGCTCAGAGGTTTTAACTTCCTATATATGCTTGAAATTATGCAGGGTACCACAGTATCATTCAGTGAAACAGACAATGCAAACTAGTATCGCCCACAATATGACAACAACAACACCGCCTAATTTACCATGTCTTCAATGGACCTCAGTTGATCAATTTTAGCTTGACACCTTAACAAGAACTTTAGATTGTGTAATGGCCCTGAGTTGATCAACCTTAGCTTGTGTAATGGCCCTGAGTTGATTAACTTTAGCATGTGTAATGTCCCTGAATTGATCAGCTTTAGCTTGACACCTCAACAAAAATGGACTCAGGTAGTTCTCATACAGTTCCCTTGCCCCCCAACAAGAAATAAGGAAGTTCATCACTATGAGTTAACTTGAAGTCAAAAGTTAAACATATTAAGCTATGGTGAGGTCCACAAGCATAGTTGCTCAAACATAATAAGAATAATGCAGAGATACATCATTTACTTCTATTTATTGTGGAAACAATAATGGCATACATATATGGACTAGATATCCACCAAGAAGTCCAAGCGGAACTAAATGACGTGTGTCAATTTCATCACAGAAAAATATAAAAACCAGTGCACATTTCCCCATTTTTTCAATATGATCCAAATTTACAAGCGTTGTTTTTAAATTTACATCAGTAGATGGTAGTTGAAGCCATACAAGAAATGCAAATTTCAGTTGATAATACATGGCAAACCTGAAATGATGCAACAAGATAAGGCACCAACATCAATTTGGCATAGATAATTAAGCGTCGTGCACATTTGCATCGGAAAAGATGTACACATTTATCTTTTCAAAAAATATATGATAAATAGTTGCTACATAAGCAAAAGGAAGAAATCACCAGTACTCAAAACTTTACCCAGTAAGAAACTTGTCTGCAAATACCTCAGCAATGCTAAAACTTCCATAAGCTGCAAGTAGTCAGTAGGACAAGTACTATCAAAAGTTCATCAAGCGCAAGCACCAATGCCAGATATATCTATATATGTCCTCAGATCATACTACCCTTATCTTTTATTAATTACAAAATTTATCAACATATAATAAGAATTTCTGCACATTTGTTACTTCCTCATTGATGGTCATCATAAATAGGAGAGCAACATTTTTTCACCCATGCAAGATCTCAGCATAACTATAACCATAAAGGTAATATTCAATTTCTTGGCAACTGATCAAAGCATCTAACAGGAAAACAATTGGGCTAAAAATAATGGATACAGAGGAAATTTGGGAAACTATGAAAACCTCATGTAACAAATTAAGCAAAGTGACAAGCCTGACAAAAAAAATAATAATAAATTTTAAAAATAAAATGAATTCCAACCTGCCAAATACATGAGCCACTTTTGTTGCTCATCTTCATCTTTCCTCTCAATTGCCTTGAATGTTGAGTACACTGGTAAAGCAACACCCACAGAGCAGCTGCACAAACACCCAAAAATAAAAAAACAAAAATAAAAATAAGAATAAGAATAAAAAAGTACTCAAGATTATAAGAAAATAATCTAATGAGCACTTGAACATGCAGACCGGACATTGCCATGGGATACTGCTACTCGCCATAAGGTGAGAACCATGTTCACCCACGAGATCATTACTCCAAAATTACATTGATATCTATGTAACACATTACAATACAATAATAGTCGATGCAAGGTTTAGCACACATGATTCACTGTAATCAAAAAGCAACCAACCCAATTTCTATTAACTGAAAAAACAGACACACAAAAATACACACAAATATTTTTGTTAATAAGGCGTTAAAAGCAAGTGCATAAAAGCCATACCAAGCTGTTCGAAGTATAATGTTAGAACCAAGTGGGCAAAAGAGCAGCCGCAACCCGACCTGTGAATAAAAATGACAGAAAAAGCACATTTTTTACATTAGATTTTCAATAAATAAAAAATACATTTATTTGAGTGATTTTTTGTTCTATTAAACTTAAAACCGACCTCCTTGGTTAAGCTGGATCTGGAGAGAGGCATTTCAATAATTTTTTTTTACAGATAATTTCTTTTTTATTAAAAAACAATTGATCTGTCAAGATTTTTTACCCTCGCTAATCTGAGAAATTTATACTCAACTCACATTTTGTAATGATGAAGACTTCTTCCACTCAATTATTTTTCTTAATTGAAGAAGAAATTGAGTCCCCATTTGGCCAAGTGGCAAATACACATTTTTCTAATAAACCAACAGGACATATAACAGTAAAAATATATATACAATAAATTGAGATCAGGATTTTGGCGCCAATAAATTTGCTTCCCTCCGGGTCTTAACGACCAATCAACATTAATTGTTAATTTTATTATTATTATTGTCAAAATTATAATTATTATTATCTATTGATATGGTGTGGGTGTGACACTCGTCGCTGTCAGTGGGCTTTGGGCTAGCAAAAGTTGACAATAGAAATTTAGCGAGTTTATGCATGGTGTGGAGATGATACGGTGTCGTAAGGTTAGAAATTTAAACTTGCGCCTTAAATGGCTCCCCAGGATTTGCGAAACCGAGCCGATCCAGGCCCAAGATATGTTAAATAAAGTCATTGTCCTGTCTCATTGGTCAGGCCAGTTGGCTTTTCTCTAGTCCCATAAAGAGATGGCAAAAAAATACTACAAGTATGGCCCATACTGTATGGGGGCTTGTTGTGTTAGGATCGATATCGTATATAATTTTATCTTTATTTTGTAAAAAAATCAGACACTGGTATAATTTTTTGTACTCATTGATTAGACGGGTTGGGTCGGGATATAAAACACTAATGCCCGTATCCGCTTATTAAAATTGTTTGACTATTGACTATTTATGTATTTTTAATATTTCAAAAGTTAAAATTAACAACTAAATCAAATAAACATTTGAGTAAAAAATTAAAACTCTAAAATGTAAACATTAGTAAAATTTAAAACTCTAAAATATAAATATTAGCACTTAGCAGCTTAGTGATTGGAATGACCATCTAATATGATATTATCTTAAATATTTATATTGCATAAATTAGCAAGTGTACTAAAAGACACAAGTAATATAATAAAGAGTAGAGTATCGTCTCACAGAAATTGTATATCTTATTAGCTACCGAAATTATTCTAACCGTAATTTATTTGAACAATTGAGTAAACAAATTTAGATTAAAAATTAAAATAAAATAAAGCAACTAAAAATTAAATAAGAATGCAAGCAGTTATGAAATTTTCAAAAGATTAAGACACTAGAACATCCGATTTCGCCATAACTAATCTAATTTAATCCTCCATCTATACTATTAAAGATTATTGTTGATGCTGAAATATGGTCGCCCTTGGCTCGACCAAATTGGATCACCAATGATTGTATTGACAATGACGAAAAGGTTGCACTCCACTAGCTTTAGCAATTGTCCGAGCTCCTGGGACTCAAATCACTCTTCCTCTTCTTCTGCGTAAACAAATCGAGACGCCTGGTTTTTCAAAACCCTCCGATACTTAAGTTGTTGTGAGTTTACGAAAATCAGATGATTTTAGTTTACGCACACTAACTGCGATGTTCTTAAAGTAAAATGTATTTAAGATTCTTATGTAGTAATGTCTGGTATCAATTTGGCAGAGTTTTCCTCTCCTCTTTTTTTGTGTCTCTTTTCTTAATCGATTTCTCAACTTTTTATAAGCAATCGTCCCACTTTCTCAGAGCATTCTCCATGTCCGTCATACTCAGGTGATCAAGGGCCTTAATGGGTCTTCAACAACTGAACGTGGGTAAACGTGGGGCATCATGTTCTCCCAAATGGGTTTGGGTGGTTGAGATCATGTCCTCTTTCTTTGAGTGACAAGTACTTGGTCGGTATGAACTTTTTGGTCAGATTCGCTTTCTAGTTCCAGATGCTCATAAAGCGATATACTACTGCGAATTTGCAGATCATTCAGGAGATTCATCCTCAGTATGGAATGGAGGTGCTACTTTTTATTACTCAACAATTATTACTCATGTTCATAGTTGAATAACCCTAATTCCTGTTATATTCTTTCTCAAGCAATATCAAATATATTTCCATATAGTAATACACTATGTCTTTGTGTGCATTACAATGTATGAAAGCTCATTAAGTTTTATGGTATTCTTAAATTAACTACACGAATTAGGTTAGTTCATCTCTATCATGTATTTCATAGCACCCATTACAAAGAGTAAAAACACACAAATCTTCTCTCGGTCTCATTATGTATCCTCAAATCATTCAAATATTGCCCAGATATTTAAAGGCATTATGCATAATAGGAACATTCAATGATAGAATAATAAATTAAAAATAACACAAATTTATGAAATTAAACTTTTATAATTAGCATACATCATAACCCTTACAAAATAAATTAATTTATGTGAATATAAATAGATACCACTTGTCACGGGATGAGTGTTTTGCACAACGAACCCGTGCGGGTGCGGCACTTAGACAACTCTTGCCGAAAGTTGCTAAGTAAGTCTTTGAGATTCTCGACTAGCTAAGCCTAGAGGTTTTGAGAAAGATAGAGCGAAGAGAGCAATGAAGCTGAATAAGGAAAATTGTATTACTATCAAGCAAGATAGATTACAAGAGAACTTACAAGAGTGTTTGAGCATAACCATAATAGAAAATATTCAAGCAAAACAATTAAAAAATGAGAAAGAAAAGGTCAAGAAGCTGTCTCCATGTATTCTCTGCAATCGGCTTCTCCAAATTTCTGCTCTCGGTTTGCGGCTGCTGCTTGTTTTTTGTTTTTTTTTTTGTTTTAATTTCTCTTACGCTGCTTCGGCTTTTCTGTAATCTGGATTCTCCTTTTTTTTTTTTTTTCAATTAGTCCCCTTTATACATTAACAATGCTAGCCGCCCTTTTCAATTCCTAAGCCAATGAAGATTCTTGAAGCCCAAAATTGCCCATCACGTGAAGCCCACCAAATTCAATTTTAAGCTAAAGCTTGTGCCAAATTCTTCTAATTCCCACGTGAATGCATGCATGATGGATAATTAAATTGCATCTCTCTTGATTTGTTTCAATTAAATTTCTTTATTCATTTCTCTTTTTATTCTTTCAAGCAGATTTCTTTTTAAATATTTTAATTTAATTTCTGTTTTAACTCTTTTTATTTAGATATTACTTGCATAATCAAAAACATAAAATTAAGACAATAATTAATATAATGAAATAAAAACTAAGAATAAAATTAAGCTAAAAAATATTAAACATATATAAAATATAAGTACATCAATTTACTTAGAGATTTTAGTTGTTTAATGGATTAGACGTTTATTAGACTATCTATAATATTGTCCTAATCGAAACAAATGATAATATAATAATGTTCAAATCAGGGTTAGTTGAAAGGAGTGAAGGATGGACAAGGAAATGTCAAAGCAGAGACTTTTATTTTCGATCCAAATATTTATTCATCTATAACACATTGATTAAAGTTGAACCTAACAATCATCAACTTATTTTTTTAAATTATTTTTAAATTAATGTATTACATTTTTATCTAGAGCTAAATAGTTAAGGTATCATTTTTCGCTTTCATAAACATATATAGATATTAACAAATAAAAGGGGATAGGAGAATGGGACGGATATCTCTAATTTTTATCGAAGAATTCCAGCCTATACCTATTCAAGCCCACAACGAATAAGTGTCAAGGACTAAAAATACCTGTCCGGACCAACAAAGACCAAGGGCTGTATTACCCAATTATGAAGTGGATCACTGATAAACCCAAACTTACCGTAACCCATATTTTATTAAAAAATATTATCAAATAAATATTATTTAAAATATTTATATTTATTTGACTCATTTGTTACACATATATAAAGTTTTAAACGCTTAAAGTTTATATTTTCATGTCAAATTTTATTGAAATAAATTTAAAACTTATAAAATTACTAAAAAATAAAAAAAAATAAAAATATAATATTAAAAAATATAAAATCCGGGTACCCAGATTAAAACCCAGCGTGCTTAAAAAATCCGACCCTGATTCAAAAATTGAATTCGGACCGGGTTCGGATATCATACCAACCCGAGTTTTACAACCCTATTGGTGACGGAAAAATCATCCACCAAAACGAGTATGAGTATGGGCATTGACATCCCCACACAATAGCCGGCCCATTTGCCATTTGCAAGTCCACCAAAGTTCAATTATTGGATGAACTTGAAGGACTCATTCATTGTGATATTAGAATGCAATATCGGAGCAGAGCTTATTTAAAACTCTTAAAAAACTCATTCTTTTCATATTTATAGCTCTTTCTTAATAAAATTACAAAAAAGACATAAAAGTATAATAGTGCTTTTAATTAGATTTTACTATCGTTTAGAATAAATTAATTAAAATTGTAAACATGCTTTTTCATAATAAAAATAATTACTAGGTAATTTATTTCTTCATTGTTTCCAAATTATTTTGATTTTATCAATAAAAATTAATTATGTCATCTATTAGGATTAAAAAAATTTCATGATTTGCAAAGACATTTTAATTTAATTAAATTCATATTTGTACTTTTATGTAATTTCCAATATAATAGAATTTTGATTACAAAAATGGGTTGTTATAAGGATATTGAAGATGTATGAAAAGCATTACTTCAAATGTAATACATATTGTTGATGAGATTAGGACTCCTCTTTTTAACATTTTGGATGTATTTGCTTGGTACAGAAAATATTTTACTTCCTAAACGTTGTGGAGATTTAGGAATGGTATGCTGACAAATTCAGTATTTTCTAAAAATAGAAAAAGCGACGGTCCCATTTTGGATAAAAATAAATATCTTGCTAGGAGAAAAATTAACTAATTAAATTAAAGTTCTTTATTTGGGCCAATTCTCGATTAGAAGATTTAATTTGTTTGTTAATTACTGCCACAAGTAAAAGAGACTAATTGGTTGAAATGTGGTGAAATTAGACAAGTAAATTATTATATTACTCCTTTTTGGCATTTTTTATTTTAAGCATGGTGAGTAGCTAATGGAAGAATGTGAGTCTCCAAAAGAGTGCCGGAAAGAAGAATTGTTCATCAGTGAGAAGATAAAAATTATTGATCTTGTTGACATAACCAATGAAATGATCACTTAATCAATTTGATTTTAGTGCAAAGTTTTTGGTCCATTTGAAATCATCTATATTGCAAGACGATAATATTTCTCAAGTGGGTTTCATTATTGATTATGCTTAAATTCCTTAGTGCTTAAAAATGAGAAGAGCCAAATTCCCATAATTATGGAATCCTAGGTAACCTCAGATAATTAACTTCAAATTGTTCAAAGTTCAAACCATGTTACTTTTGACCTAATTGCCGTGTTAAGAAGGAGATTAAAAACTGAAAAAGTTAAAACATAGGTGAATTTTCTTCAATTATTAGACTTAATATCGTTTTGATCAATAGACTCAAATTTGAAATCTTCCTCAAGTGACTCGGAATTGCAGAATTTTCTTGGTACCAGAGAAGAAACTTCTATATTCGGAACTACTTCTGGAGATTATGTTCCCTGACAGGAAATATCAAGAACAATTTTTACAAGTGACTCTGAAAGAGAAATGCTCATCATTTGGTGAGGAGAAGCCACTAATTTGTTAATAATAATATGTCCATCGAATCAAGTTACATGTCAATGAAGAATCTATAATATTATGAGATTGACACTTCCCACTTCAAGTTTACGTATATGGTTGACATTTCCAGTTCAAGTTTCGTATATGGTTCAAATAAATAAATAAATAAAAGCAACTTAAGGAATCAATAAATAAATTGACGGATATAAGATAGTTTTACAATTAAAATTCTCAACTTTTCAACTCCTTCTGATTTCTTAGAAGTGATATTCTGGATTTTGGCTGGATAAACATTAATAATCGCTGATGTACTAGAAGTCCCAGAAATTTGCCAACTAACATACCAAAGGCACACTTCTTGGGATTCATTTTCAGATTATACTTGAGGCATTGACCAAATTCTTTCTTTAAAGTTAACCAGTGGGCATCCCTCGTATAAGATCTAACCACAAGATCATAGTCTTCCCATCATGTAATGGAACACTACTATCATGACCCTTTGGTATGTGGCTTCTGCACTTTTAAGATCAAAAGGCATTACAGTGTAGTGAAAATTACCTATAGGTGTATGAAAAGCAGTCTTCTGTGCATTGTTTGGCACCATCTTGATCTGGTTGTATCCACTGAATCTATCCATAAATGAAGGCAGTCTATGACCGGAAGTTAAATCTATGTGCATGTCTATGTTGGGCAGAGGAAACTCGTCTTTTGGGCAGGCTTTATTTAAGTCTCAGAAGTCCATATAGATTCTGATCTATTTGTTTTTCTTCTTCACTAGTACAATATTTTCCAACTATGTAAGATGCTTGATTGGCTTAATGAATTCGGCAGTTTCCCTATCTCCTCTTTTACCTTGTCTGGATGGAAATTCCTTTTCACTTGTTTTATTGGCTTACAATTTGAGTCTACATTGAGCGCGTGACAGACCATAGATGTGTCCAATCCTGGCATGTTCCATGCAAATATATTGTGATACTCTTTAGTAATTTGACCAACTCCTTCTCATTCTCGCTCAGATTGGAGCTAATTGAGATACATTTTATATGTTTCATTCGTCGTTGAGATTCACTTCTTCTAACTCCTCGTTGATAGCTGTGGAACCGCCTTACATGCATTTGGGTGCAAATGATACTTTTTCTTCGACTGTTTTTAATTGGAATTCTCCTCCTGCTCCTGGTCAGTATTTGCACACAAAGATGGTAGGCTATTTATGTTGGACCTTTTCTTAGAAAAGAACTAGGTCCCATAGAACTAGGTCCCATACACCGTCATAAATGGTACACCACTTTCCCATTAGGTAGAACTTACTTCCCACAAACTAAAGTAACTTGAGTTTTTGTTTTAGGTTGTCGGAATGAGCACTTTTTAAGAAATCCAGCTTGCGTTTTGTTTCGACAAGCTTTTGTTGATTAGTTTTCTGGCTTTTTGCCTGTTTTTCAAAGCTTCAGCCGTTGCAGCATGGCAGCAATCGTTCCTTCTCCTTCAGTGGATAATACGTAGAATCGAGCCTCTACCATATGACTTTCTTCATAATGGAATGGGGTAAGATTGGCAGCAATGCGGATTGGTTTCATTCTGATTCTTCGTTTCACACACTAATGACATGTAGAGAGTAACATCCTGTGTTTATTTGAGTAGGGCCTTGTTGATGCTTAAATCTGATCGCCTTTTTACCGACCAGAATCTTTCACCAACGTTTGTGTTATCAACTGTTGCTCGAACCACTGGGGTTGGAATCGCCCTCCTTTCTCTTTCTAGACCTGCGTTCACAAAAACGGATCAAAGACGCCGGTGGTTTTGCCGTAAACCCTCCGATGCATAAGTTAGCTTTCAAGGTAATTTGATTCAAGAATAGTTTCTAATTTATCCGAAGTTTGTAAGAAAATAGCCTGGTTATAATGTGGCAGCGTTTTCCCTCTTTCAATTTTTCTGTCCCTTTCTTTATCGATTTCTCCTTCTTTTATAGTCGTTGTCCCACGTTCCCGCTTAGCCTTCATCCCTCCTTTTTCGGGTGGTGGCCTCTCACGGGACTCTAACTGCTACATTACGGGTAAACGTGGGATCTCGCATATCTCGCAACGGTTCTGGGAAAAGCGCAACTGCCGT
Source organism: Citrus cavaleriei (assembly GCA_030448925.1). Taxonomy (NCBI): domain Eukaryota; kingdom Viridiplantae; phylum Streptophyta; class Magnoliopsida; order Sapindales; family Rutaceae; genus Citrus; species Citrus cavaleriei. The sequence continues at coordinate 77,703 of JAUJEN010000294.1, forward strand.
GATTCTGTGGGATCGTGTTCCCGCTTTTTCGGGAGATGGGTATCGACTCGGCATACACCTCTGGTCGGTACTCGTCTCTGGTCGGACCATATTTGTCCCCGTGTTCTGCTCGTACCATTTGGTTAAGGTGATCCACGCCGGGGCGGAAATAGTAGCACGACCGACTTGGTGTTTTTACTTACTTAACACCAGTCCCCCAGTTTCTGGTCTTGCGAGTGAAATGAGTTAAGAGTAGAAACTAATAAAATGAGTTAAGAGTAGAAACTAATGGTCGAATCTGACCACCCCGGGGCTTCTCATCTGGTCTTCTGTTATACCGGGACGGACCTGAGGTACCATTTTTCTTCCAGGGAGATTCCGACCCGAGCATGGGCCTTAATGAGCATGTCCATTGCATATCTGGGCTTGCATCTAGCCTGGTCTCTTGTAATGGTTAGTGACGTGGCGCTTCCCAACTCTTCGTATTTGAAATTTGAAACGACGGGCTATCCATCCTCGATATATGGTGAGTGAGCTGGCATATCCTATCACTTAAACGCTTCCGTTTCCCCCTTTTCGTTTCAAATCCCTAGACTAAAGTCATCATCATTTTGTTATTCGTTTCTCCGCCGTTAACCAAATCCTTCTCTGAACTTTGCTCACACTTCCAGCGTCCGGAGTATCCATTTGCTGGGTGTTTTCTCACTAGTCATTCCATAGCCTTTAACCTCTTCTTTGGCTATTGTTGATTGGGTTCTGTGTTGCCCCTTTTTGTATTCGTGTACTTGGGTTTGTTTTGGTTTCATTTTGGGACTTCGATATGTCAAATCGGCGAAGGAAGTTGATTGCAGATGAGGGTGACAAGAATCGTGGATTCACACTTGTCAATACCCACCGATTTTTGCATCCTCTCAGAAGCTTCTCCCATGGTAGGGATACCCTTGAGTACCCACGCCCCCTGACCATTTCACCCTCCCATGAATTTGAGCTTGTAGGAAATAGAGGGGGACCTGCGTCGGGCACTGGTGAGAACCACAGTTCTGGGTCCCCAAGTGGTGAGTCCGAACCGACCTCCTAAGAAACGAAACCTTGGGCATAGGGTGGAGGCAGATTCTTACCCTATCGATCACATAGCCTGTGCCACTACCCAAACTGATCTATTCAAGCTTAGGAATCTCTACGACATTCCTGAGGAGGTTCTCCTCAGGGTTCATGGGAGGTGATGTTCCTATCCGGGGTACGTGATACGCACTGGAGAGTTTCAAACTAGGAGCTCGGCTGCCTCTTCAGCGTTATTTTGCCAAGATTTTAGGGGGTATGCACTTGGCCCCAGGTCAGCTACACCTAAACGGGTGGAGGGTTCTCTTATGTTTAAGTGGGAGAGGTCGGGAGCCTTCCTCATGTTGAAGCATTCAGATTACCATGAGCAGCGGCCTGGTACTACTTCATGTCCAATTCTGCGAAGAGAAAGCCAATCACCGGTTTCCCCTCCTCGCTCAAAAATTGGAAGAACAAATTCTTTTTTGCTGGGGGAAATTGGTGTTCAGCAGTCCGTTCGTTGGGTGGTGATATTTACCTTCCAACGCAATTTGTCACCCCAGGTCGTTCATTTTTTGCCTATATTCTTTCTCAAATTGCCACGTATTTGGTTATTTATCCTTGTTTATTTTTTTTAATCGTGGGTTTGCTTATGGATCTCAAGACCGACGCTTGTGTGGAAGCCTTCGTGAACGCTGACTTGCCAAGACCTCCGTCACCAACAAACTTGGTCGGGTTGCCAAGCAGATATCCGGGATGGATAACAAGATCCTCGCCACGATGAGCGTAAAACGGTTTGCCCAAGTAGCCCAAGAACCCTCCTCCTCCGAAGAAAATCGGCATTCTTCCAAGGCTCCTCGCCCGCCTCCTCTACCTCGTAAGAGCGCGGTGAGAAAACTTCCGAGTCCCGAGGTCACCAGTTTGGGACCGATCTTCTCCTCTTCCATCTCGGGATCAAGGTGACTACCTGAGCCCGTATTAGAAGGATTACAAGAAATCGGTGGGGCCCAAGATGGTGAAGGACATCGAGAGTATGAACCTCCGAAATTACCGCTTCGCTCAAAGTGGTTTCTTCAGGCTGGCCACCATGGTTTCGTGTTACAAGAACGTCCATACGCCATGAGAGGAAGCTTCAAGCTGACAATCGAGTCAAGAAGGGCAATCATCGCTTCCGAGAAGTTCGCCGAAATGCAGATTACTTGGAGGAGAAAGTTGCAATTGCTGAGTCCACTGCCTCCAAATTTGAGGGTGAGTTGGGTAGCCTGAAGTCTGACCTTCAGGTAACTCAAAGTGAAAGAGATACTCGACCGCGGAGAAATCAAATCCGAACGAAAGCCGAGGAGAAAGGCAACCACTGATGTGGACGATCAATTTGGATGCCGAGTACGACTGGGGTTGCTTTCTCCATAAGTGTATCATGTCAAGGAAGAATATCCCGATGGACGTAGTGTTTGAGGCCGGAGCGTATATATGGCGAGACCGGCCGCAGATAAAGAAAGGGCGAGGATTAGTGGAGGTCTTTGGATGGGGTGTGGACGGGGGGTCAAGTGGGTCCGTGCCTCCTCCTCCCAGATTGCCGATCTCCCACCTCCGAGATTGCGATCCTTCAGAGGTTGACTCGCTAATCTTTAAGTCTATTTTCAGATAAACTCTATATTTGCATTTGTTTTGTAAACAATTGAACATTTATAAATTTTAGATGTTCTCTATTGGCTTTGTCCGGTTTTTGCTCATAGATTGTTTCTGAAAAATAATTGGACAACTTATCTGATTTTGCCTGCTGGTTCCTTAGTGGACTGAGCAGGAGTAGGCATTTACTTGCCTTAGTAAAATTTTCGTAAAACTGGTTGCTAGTTTTCCTTGACCGAGCCGAAATAAGCACTTACTTGCCTAAGTAGAATCTTCGTAAATTTAGCTGCTGGTCTTCATGACCGAAAGAATTTATTTGCCTTTAGTTTTAGTAGATTAGTCTTTTTTCGACCGAAAGGTATGTGCACTTACTTGCCTTAGAGGTTTTGTAAATTTAGTTCTTGGTCTTTCGTTATAATTTACTTGCCTTGGTACAAGTTTTCAGAATTTACCGGTCTTTCGTTGACTTACTTGCTTAAGTTTTGAATTTGCTGACAGAAGTTTCAGAAATTTATCTTTCGTTGACGAAGCGTGCACTTACTTGCCTTGGTAAGTTTCAAATTTAGGGTTTTCGTTGATCGAGCGTATACTAGTTTCAAATTTAATTATTGGTCTTTTTGATCGAAAGGTAAGCACTTACTTGCCTTGGTAGAAGTTTTAATGGGCTTGCTAACAGAAGGGTTTCATGCTGAATTCATCTTTATTGGAATTTGAATGTATTACAAAAATACAGAATATATACATGCGTAATAAGCCATCATGCAGTTAACAAAGATAACTTATCAAAATGAGGATTTAGCAGAGCACTTTGCTTACTGGAAATACTTCTTTAAGGGCTCGGCGTTCCACGACCTCTTCACATCTCGTCCGTCTGGGTACGCTAGCTTGTAAGCTCCTGGTCCAGTTGCTCGTATCACCCTGTACGGGCCTTCCCATTTCGGACCGAGAGCTCCATGATTGGGATCCCTGGTGTTTTGGTTCACCTTCCTGAGCACCCAATCTCATGGAATCGCCAACGCGTGTGACCACGACATCGGGCCACTTTCCGCTTCCATTTTCTCCTCTAGCAGGTCCAAGTTTAAGCAGATTCGCTGCTTTTGTTCCCTGAAATATTCCGTCGATGTCCCCAATTTACCGCCTCATGTCCAAAAAAGCGGGGTTTTCCTGGGGTTTTGTGAGTTAATACTCCTCACAAGCTCCCTTCTTCTCTCCCAGTATAATCTTCATCAGCATCTTTATCACTTTGTTACTTGTCCGCTTGCACAGGGTGTGTAAGTCCACCCCAAATTCGCAAAATTCTTTGTTGTCAAATTGCCTCCCATTGTCTGTAATGATGGCATAGGGGATCCCGTATCTGCAGATGATATTCTTCCAAATAAAATCCGTTGTCTTTCTCTCCGTGATTTGGCTGAGGACTCCCACTTCTACCCACTTGGTGAAGTAGTCTACTGCCACAATTGCATGTGTCGCCGCTCCTCGGCCCTTAGGTAACGGACCAATCAAGTCGATTCCCCATTGAGCGAAAGGCCACGGGGATGCCATAGTGGTCAACTTTTCTGGGGGTTGTGCAGGAATCTCAGAGAAGCTTTGGCAGGTTTTACAGTTCTTTGCCATCCTTTTCGCATCCTGGTGCATGGTGCATCCTTCGAGTACAAGGCTAAAGTTCTTGCTCTGAAATGATTGCCACATATTCCTTCATGAATCTCCTCGACATAATCTGCTCCTCATCCAAACATCTCAAAAGGGCAAGAACCCCCAAAGACTCTAAGCGTGTATCTTCAGCTTCATTTTAATTTCCTTGCTTGCCTTATGTCATCTGGTAAAACTCCATCGTGGACATATGCGCGAATCGGGTCCATACAGGATTCTTCAGTATTTACTCTCATCACTTATAATTACTCACATATAATTGGCAAGGTCCTACCCGGTAATTTCGATCCGCCATTCTAGCCAACATATCAGCTCGGTAATTTTCATTCCGGGATATCTGCTTCACATCTACTTCATTGAAGAGTTCATCCATTTGCTTCGCCTTATTCAGATAAAGCCTCAATTTCTCTTCCCTTAATTGGAATTGATCATTTTACATACTAAGAATCTGCCGGATTTCTACTCTTTACCAGAAGTGCCCGAGCCCAGTAATGAAGGCCTCATATTCAGCTTGGTTGTTTCGAACTCGAACTTTACAAAGATAGATACCTCGACACCTCCCGGCTTCAGACATAACTCCCGCCTTGGATCCATGTTCACTCCGTGACCCATCAACTATTACCAGCCATACCCCCTTTTTATCCTCATGCTCTGCTGGTTGTTCTTCTTGGACCTCTTCCCCTGGTTCCACACAATCAACCATAAATCGCTGTGGGCTTTGATCGGGCCCGTAGGATGATCAAATTCCCCACGGACCACTTTACTAACCGCCCTGATGCATATGGTTTTTGGAGCATTCACAAGAGGTCGTCACCATCACAATTATCGGGTGAAAATATGGTCGCAGCTTGTCAGCCCATTTCTCCATCAAGGGGTACCTAGTTTCTGCATCTACCAGGGCTTTACTAGTGTAATACACGGGGTGTTGCTTCCCTTCTTCTTCTCGGACTAACATCAAGCTGGTAGCCCATTTTAAGATTGCCAAGTACAAAAACAGCTGGTCACCTTCCCTCGGGGTTGATAGTAACGGGGCATGGCCCAGATACTCCTTCAGCTGCCCAAACGCCTCCTCACATTCTGATGTCCACTCCATCTTTCTCCCTTTCTTTATGGTTCGGAAGAAAGGGTGGCATTTATCCGTGGCCCGCGAGATGAATCGGTTCAATGCTGCCACTTTCCCTGTAAGGCTCTGCACCTCCTTAACTGTTCGGGGGGATCTCATTTCTGTTACTGCCCGTATTTTCTCCGGGTTGGCCTCGATCCCTCGGTGGCTTACTAGGAATCCCAAAAATTTGCCCGAGCTGACCCCAAATGCACATTTCTCCGGGTTTAGCTTCATTTCATACTTCCTCAGCAATTCAAAGGTTTCTTCCAAGTGTCTCACATGATCCCTCGGTTCTCTGGACTTTGTGATCATATCGTCCACATATACTTCCATAGTATGACCGATCAAGGGCTTGAAGATCTTGTTCACCAACCTTTGATAGGTAGCTCCTGCATTTTTCAGGCCAAAAGGCATCACCCTGTAGCAAAACAAACCCATGTTAGTTATAAAGGTGGTGTTTTCCTTATCCTCGCTCCCACGGAATCTTGTATCCCGAAAAGGCATCTGGGTTCGAATGTGACCCATTGAGTCCACCAACTGATCTATCTTTGGTAGGGAAAAGCGTCTTCTGCATGCCTTATTAAGATCCAAATCCACACATTCTCCATTTCGTTGGCCCTTTTACCAAAGACTACATTGAAATCCACTCCTTAGCCTCCCTTATAAACCCCGCTTCTCCACTTTATGGCCTCATACCTTTCCGGTTAAAGCATCTCATCTTCTGTCCACGGCCGCTTCTTCTTGATTGCCAACTTGGGCTACCCCGCCGATCAATTCCTCGTATATCCTTGTGAGACCAAAATATATCTCGATCAGGCAATTTACCGGCTTTTTATCGCCCTAACCAACCCCGATTCGATCTTCACCACTGCCGGGTTGCTTTTTCTTCCGCTTCTCAACAGTTTCGGTCCTTTTTAGATTCTCCTCGATTATCTGTTAAGTAACTGCATGTCTCCTTGGTCAGCAACTCCTTGCCATCCTCGTCGCTTTTTACTACGCCTAACCAATTTTACTCAGATTTCAATAATGCGTAGATACAACGAATTGGCTTATCCTCACGAATCTCCCAAGATCATCCGTGTGGCTTCTTTCCTCTACCACGACAAAATCCAGCATCATCGTTCTTTCAAACGGCTTTGTCCCCACAGTAATCGGGAGTTCGATGATCCCCATGGGAGTTAACCGTCCCCCTCCAAATCCTTTTAAGGATGTATTTGTCCGTTCCAATTTCAAGTCTGCAATTCCCATATCATCAAGGGCCGACTTGAACAGGATGTCAACCGAGCTGCCCGTGTCTACCAATATTCGTCGCAATTCTGTACCAGCCACCGTTGCCTTAATCACCAGTGCATCCTCATGAGGATATAAAATACCCTCTTCATCGTCATCTGTCCACATAATGGGAACTTGCCGCACTTTTGCCTTCTTGGCTGCTGGCAAATTGAAAAGAACTTATTTGCTAGTCATGACGTATTTCCTATAGTTCTTTCGTGCCCTGTTCGAATCCCCAGCCAGGGTTGGCCCTCCTGCTATCATACAGATAGTTGGCTGTTCACGTTCCAAGCCCCTCTCACCTCCTTTATCCCGCGTGTACTGTGATTCAATGACGGGAGAAACCCCATCTACATATTCATCCAAATAACGGTTTCTCACCAAATCCTCCACCTGAATCTTTAAGTCACGACATTAATGGTGTGACCGTGTCGTGGAATTCAGACCGCCTTATCCCGCGGTGTTTTGTTATAGGGGGAGGGTACAACAGCCTCGCCCCGATTCTCTCATACAACTCCATGGGACTTTTAAAGGGTGTATTGTCAGACTGGTTGTCAATCACCGGATGGCTTATCATATCGTCCCGAGCGGATATCATGGACCCGTCCCGCCATGTAGTGCTCGGGTGTTGTGATAAGGATGGTTAGCCAATTCTCGCTGCCGCCCAGAACGGGGCCGAGGCCCGATTGTGTTGGACCTGCTGCGGTCTCTGAGCCATAGGATAAAAGCGAGATCGAGCGGATACTGCACCCATCATTGAAGACTCCCCAGCTCGCTTTCCCGACCCGCTCCCATTTGTGGTTCTCCTTTCCTTTCGTCTCAGCTCCTCCAGTTGTTCACTCTTTATTCTTGCCGATTTTTCTTCTTCGATTTCAATGTCTCTTCGCTTCATACCTCGAATAATTGCACTGCGGGCTTCTCGTGTTATACCATATCCTCACACCCTCCTTTAATCCCCTCAACGTCTGCGGGTGATTGAAAGCTCCCAAATTAAGCACGGCTCGGTGGTATCGCTTTACAAAATCTCGAAAGGGGTTCTTGTTCCTCCTGCTTCATCCTCATTAGTTCCATCATATCATCCTCTGGGGCCACCGCTGCTCGGAACTGTTCGGCCAACTCTTGGCACATCTGCTCGTACCCTCTTATACTTCCTCGTAACAGCTTGCGGTACCATTCTCGGGCTCGTCCCTCTAGTGTCAATGGGAACACCCTACACCTCTGAGCTGGTGTTAACCCCTGAACACCCGTCATGTCGTTGAAACGTTCAATATGCACCAGTGGATCACTTCGCCCGGAGTATTTGAGGTCGGGGAAGCGGAAATCTCTTGGGATTATAGTACCCATGATCTCAGTTGATAGTGGAGATTATTCATCTAGCATTATCCTCCAGCTCGGGGGCTTCCTCTTACCTCAGATTCTCTATCACTTGCTTAATCATGACCTCTTCTCCAATTCTACAGCACGGTCAAGATCACGCTATCTCGATCTCGCTTTCTCAACCGAGCTCTCTCTTCATCAACACCGCCCTCGCCATCGACTCGAGGTTGGTTCTCACTTCATCTACTTGTTCTCCCGAATCCGACCAAAGGCTTCGTGATGCACCCTTATTGGTCCCGGCCGGGATTTCCTCGACTTACGCTTAGGAGGTCAGGTTCTGCCCGACATCATCTCTCCCACGGGGTTTCATAATCCTTCTCCGCTTCGCTCTCAAATTTCATGATGGTCGCGAGTCTCCATTTGTTTCTCCATCCGCCTAATCGATCTTGCATTACCTCTCGGGCTTCATTTGCAATTTCCCGAAGGGTGATTGTCTCCCCTGATTCGTTATCCTCCCTCAAAGCGTCCTTCCTTGGCAAATCCATGTCTAATCGCTTCACTACTTCCCAGAACTACTGATTCGGTAGCTTTTTATCCTTCTCCCCACGGCAAAATGTTGATGCTTAAATCGCTTTTTACCGACTGTAATCTTTCACCAACGCTTTGTGTTATCAATGCTCGAACCACTTGGAATCGCCTCCTTCTCTTTCTAGACTGCTCACAAAATCGAATCAAAGACGCCGGTGGTTTAGCCGGCGTAAACCATCACATGCCTAAGTTAGCAGAAGGTGGTTACGGAAAAGCAATTTGATTCAAGAATAGTTTCTAATTTATCCGAAGTTTGTAAAAATAACGGTTATAATTTGACGTTTTCACTCTTTCATTTTTTCTGTCCCTTTCTTCATCGAGTTCTCCTTCATTTATAGACGTTGTCCCACTTTCCCGCTTAGCCTTCATCCTCCTTTTTGGTGGTGGCTCTCGGACTCTAACTGCATTACTGAAACGTGGGATCTCGCATCTCTCGGTTCGGGAAAAGCGCGCGTGATTCGTGGAATCGTGTTCTGGAGATGCGTACACCTCTGGTCATTGCCTCTAGGGACCATATTTGTCCCCGCTTTCGTACCATTTGGTTGAGGTGATCCACGCCGGGGCAGAAATAGTAGCACGGCCGACCTGGTGCTTTTACTTACTTAACAGGCCTTCCAAAAAAAGAAAAGGTGATATGAAGTTTCAACATCCATCACATGAAACACAGTTAAAGGTTGAAGAGGATCGACTTTCAAATCCAATTGAATACATCCTTCTATAGATTCAGACAGATTTCCAAATTCAAAAATCGTAACATTGGGGCCATAAATTTTTTTTTGGTAGGTATTTTGGCCACTTCCAACACCGTTCTAGAGATAATATTGATGGAGGAACCTATATCCACTAAAGCTCTGCTGACCGAAACTCCATTGATCTCAACTTCTAGAAATAATGGTCGTCTGTAATTAGGATTTATTACCTCAATATCTTTATCAGAAAAGATGACTGCTTTGGTAGATTCGAGATAAGCTCGATTGACTTCTGTTTCCGCATCATAGCACTCTGGTCCATATCGTAGAAACCCCTATTAATGCTTTGATAGCTACTACACATGCCTCCAGACCAAGTCCAACTTGGGGTTATGTTGGAGAGCACGTACTGTAAGATCATTATCAGGTAGGATTTCATGTTCAGCCTTCTGCTTCTCGATAATAACATTTGTCATTGAATCATCATTATTTTTAATGGACTCAGCAATAATCGTCGTAGCTACGCGATCACCATAGTGAGGTAGTAGGTTCATATCTATATCTTGTTCCCTCCCTTGAAGTTGTAATCATCCATGTGCAATTTTTCCCTTGATCAGTCTGAAGATATGGCGACAATGCGCTATAAGATGACTAAATTTTTTATGTAGACGACAAAGCTTTGGATTTTTCTGTTTTGCTTCACTCAACGGTCTTGTTTGTTTGAATAGCTTCAGTATTCTATCCATGATTAGCGATCCACAATAGCTTCAAATTCTCTTCCATGTAAGGCAACTTGGAACATGTCAGAGCCTCCTTTCTTGGCATTCTTTTCTTATATGGCTGGAAACGTCTTTCCGCTATGGCAGCTTGAGGAGCCTGCCACCTTTTTAAAGTAGGTATTGCTCTCGTGGATAGAACAATTCTGCTAGCCTTTTCTAGCAGCAAACTAAAAGTTGAAATGCCGTGATTCTTCAAGAACACTCGCTGGTTATTCACCATATTATCAATGCATATATGGACTAACTCTTCCTTTGATTTGGACTGATAACAATCCAGAGCCAAGTTTCTGAAACGCTTGAGATAGTCTACTAAACCCTCCTTAGGTCCTTGAAGAGCTGCATTCAAGTCTTCCATAGTTATCTGGTCTTTAGTTTGGAAATACTTCTGGCAAAATTTAGAAGCCATTTCACTCTAAGAGCGAATCGAACCAACTTTCAAATTGATGGACCAAGTATAAGCATGACCAGTGAGAGATTTGGAATATTCTCTCAATCGAAGCTCTGGGTCAATAGCATATTGGCCAAGAGTGTCAATGTAATGGTTGATATGTTCTCTGGGGTTGCCCTTCCACACCTCGAACGAGATAAATTGTGAACAGCGGTAGCTTTCGAGATAAGGCTTATGCTTGATCTCTTCTAGACATGGGGGTAGAAGAGAATATTTCATATCTTGCGCATTCTGATTTTGGTATTGTAGGAGAGTCATTACCTCTGCTAAGGTAACATGTGTATCTGACCCCACTTGAGTCCAAAACTGAGGCGTTCTGTTGAATTCTAGAGAAGCATTCACAATTGGTCACATGAATGGCTCTCCTGGAGGAATAGCTATTTGTCCATGGTGAGGAACAGACTCAAATTCTAGAAAGACGACCAACTTCATTCGGAATTTCACCATGGAAGTTGTTGTTTATCAGATTGATAAACCTGAGAAAAGTGAGATTCCCAATATAAGGAGATAAGAAACTTCCTAATCTATGCTTTGGTTTCTCAGATCTAACTTGTGACTCTCCGGTGTCGATGACCATAGGTCACTCCTGTCCATTGGCAAAAGCTTACAGAATTGTTCCGTGAACTTGTAACTCCAAGTGGCTCCTGAAGCTGTGACTTTATGGCTAGACGATCTGTCTCGTTTGAATGGGCGAAGCAACTATCAGAATTGAGCAAAAACAAGCTGAAACACCATGCCAAAGTGGAAAGGCAGCACACGTAAATGGAATTTATCTTTTTTGAACTTCAATTAATGTGAGTATAACTTATTCTACTTCAATTGAAGGGTATTTAAAGGAGAAAAATATATTAAAAGTTGCATAAGGTAGAGTCAATAAAATACAGCTGATTGATTTTTGGTCTGGCTCTGTGACATGCATGTCATGGAGAAAATCTGTTAGTCGCCAATCAGTGTAAGTGCAACTTGCCATAAATAATTGAGTGATGTCGGTGGATTCTTTCCAATTAAATCCGTAAACAAACAATGTCCCCAGTTTTTTTTTTCCCCCAACAATATACTTAAAAGAAATTTTATGGGTAGTATATGCAACTGCTAATCAAACGGCTCATAGTTTAGCCAAACTTACTTTATAAGGGTTTGTGTTTCAGTGGTTTGATTGGATGACTTCCCAGCTGAAATCTTGAATTCTTTGTGATCCTAAATTTTTGGAAATAAAATTTTCTTTTTAATAAAAAAACAAAGACATTAGTTCATTAGAGATTTAAAAAGACATCATAGTCAGAATCATTTACCAACTTTTGTCATTTTATTTTTTTAACAAATTCTTACTCTTTTATCATATTATTTTGAGGGACAAAGATTCTCGCCATAAAAATAATTATGTTTAAAATAGAAGTGCCGTTTAAATATATGATTTCATCAATTCAAACTTAATCTAAATTCATTTTCTTTTAGAATTCAGCCAAAGAAAGTAAACATCACCTTCTTCTTTTTTTTTAATCTATGAAAAAAAAAATGAGTTTTCATTTTAAGTCAATCTCAAGAAATCACCAAGAAACTCTCAAACATCTTAGTAGAACTTTCCTTTTTTAAGTCAAGCTCAAGACTAGCTAGACTTGCTTTAATATACGAGTGGTGGGACTTGGTGGGAATATTAGGTATGGCTTTGCCTTAATTGACTAGACAGCGAGTGGTGGTGGAGTCCTCTACAAACAATTCCCATTAACTATGCCTTCTGTAGAAATGATAATCCTCTGTAGAAATTAGCACTCCACCATCAAATAAACTTGCTATAGACACAGCATACTTACATCCTTTTGGCACGCAGTCGCCAATTCATTCATGATTGTGGAGGCAACATTATACTTGATGATTCTTATGCAGATTTCTTTAGTATGTTGATAAGATCATGTCACAATTGATAAAATAATAACTTTTCCAACAGAAAGGTTCTCGTTTTATTAAATGCATCGTTTTTTTTTTTAATAATTGCAGCTTGTACTTTTCTGTATTTTAACTTTTGTCCTCATTTCAGCAAAAGGAGAGCTTCATGTTCCAGTGAAATCCCCACCCAACTTAAAACAATATTTGATCAAGGCAACAGAGCATATAATCTAATTAGATTAAACATGTTAAGCCAAAAATTGCTAAGCCAAATATTTACATAAATGCTTAAAATCTATAGTTCACAAGCATAGCATTGAAGATTTTGATAACTAGAAACATAAACAGATGGAAGATCAAGAATAACATATAACCGGCTGCTTGAACCTTCACCCATGAACCAAAGTCCAAACGTTTTACTCAGTTATTTAACAATAGTTGTTTTGTACATAAAAGTTATAAACCAACATAAACCTTTCTTTATAATATGAGCTGAACCTCCACATAGATCTTATATTACCTTATGTATATATATATTGCCGACAAAACACATTTCGGCTCTATAGCACGGAACCACCCCTTGAACCATATACTGTACATATTTACAAAGGATAATATTAACAACATTAGCATAAAACCCAGTTAAATCGCTGTTGGAAGATTATGATGTAGAAGCATAATTGGCCAATGATTGGGACCTAGCACCTTGACTCAGCAACAAGTTTTTCATCTCTTTGTAACCCCGGAGTTCTTCTAATGCATCAGCTGTAGTCTTTGATGCAACAAGACTCGAAGATGCAACACTCAATGAAGCAGCATGCTGACCTGAAGGCACCTCAGATATCTGACTAGACTCTTGGTTGCTATTTCTCCATATCTCAGGTCTGGTGGCGTCTGATGAATTTATTGAACTGGACAAGTCTTGACGAAGTGGTGGAGCTTTCTTTAACATGCACACAAGAGCACCAACAGCAGCATCTTGGGATTTCCTGATTGGAAACAATCCTCCAGGCTCAAGTGGCTCGCTCAAAGGTCCTTGTTGATCAAAAGATTCATGTCTGCGAGATGCATGACTTTCCATCAGTGGAACAGAATTGAAAATCTTACAGCAAGAAAACAAATTTTGTCATCAAATTCTGATGCTAGAATTAAAGAAAAAATTAAATTCTACAAATCATAAAAATTACTTCTCTGAATCCCTTTTTCCATACATGTTATGATAATTTGCCATTATTCTTTGAAATAATAAAACTACTTTTCTTCCTCCAAGCACATAAAACCATTATTTAAAGCCTTAATTGCCACATCAGACCATAACAATCAAAATTCTTCTGCTATGGTATAACGTAAATTAGTTAGTCCAATTGCGTAAACTTATAAAAGAGGAGCTAAAACATCAAATAAAGCACTACCAAGGAAAGTAATCCACCGTCTGTAATTTGCATTTTTGGGTCATTAAAAAAAAAAGAAAGAAAAATGAATCCACGCCAACACAATTTATTGGTTTAATCTCATCTTGGAACACATATTTTCACAAAGTCGCAATTGTTAATAATAACCTGCATTATCTCCAGCATCATTTGGCTTCATAAAGCTTCTTAATTTCTCATGGCATAGCATATTCCTTCAAACAACCAATATCCCATCCATATCATCAGTCATCACGTTCCCATGAATTTTGTTTCACACTATTGACCATATAAACGTACTCAATCATAGTAAGCAATTACTAAGAGAAAATCTAACAACGAATAGCAACAAATGTCCCTGTAAGCAGAGCATCAAAAACCATGACTATAACCTGGTTTCATTTTTCAAAACTACAGAATTCAGGATTATTCTGGGGAAGTGAGCCTAGCATCACTTCAATAAAATCTATATTTATTATACTCTCCACACTAAGTGTGTGCATCCATGTTTCACTCTTTCATTAATGCAACTCGTATATTGTTTTTGGACATGGACATACTTAGTTACTAGCAATCTAGGAAAGTGAAGGGCCTTTGGCCATTCAATTATTATATACTAAACAAACAAGTAGCACAGATAGATTCAACATCTTTGACCATAGAAATTCAGTGCAGTCATAAGGATGGCACAAGTCATAGTGAATATCCTACACCCACAGCCACAATACCGATAAGGTCATTATACCCTACACAGTTACAATACTGATAAGGTCAATATATTGACTATTTTGAAGATATGATCATATAAACATAGCACTAGCATTTATCAGTTCAGGACTTCACCATTACACCAGGTAAAGACCTTTAAATTACAATACTGCATTTTCAAAAGCTAACACAACTGAACAAGTTTGTAACTCTCTGCTCTCTCCTCTTATCTTCTTGTGTTATATCTCTATACTGAAACCCAGCCCCCACACGCCAAAACCCCACCCATTCCATTAGCCAATTAAAACACAAGCATAGATTTCAGATGATCCAACTCAATAACACCCCAAAAAATGATAAAACAATATTGAATAGTAGCAGAGATCAAAATCTTTGTGGCCTCAATGATGCAAATTCATAGAATTGTAAAGATCAAACATAATCAATGTTAAACCCTTAATCATATAGTGAACAAATAGCCAGTACAACTTCATTTTAGGAGTAGCAATACAGCATTTATCATCATATATTTACAATCAGAACCTAGCTCTTTTAGAAATGTCAATACCTAAACAAACAAAAGTAAACAGAGTAATCAAATCAAGAAGTTCAAACTAAGAACTGAAAGTAGAAACAGAACAGATAAAATGATCAATTCCTTGCAAACATTTCTCATGTATCAATTTGCAGTTTTAGCAATCATGCCTGAACAACCTATCCAGAATGCCAAAAACTACAGTTTGATAATGTATCTTCTATCTTTATTGTTGATCTGAAGCTTAACTAGATTTCTAGGAGAAAAGGAATGTGGAGTTCTTCCAAAGAAGCTCCTTCATCCAGTGTCAACTTACAGAACGAGGTAGAAACATTCACCAAAACTTTGGTGTCATTTAGAAAGAAAACAAGTAAACTAAAGGTAGAATTTAAGTTAATGAATTTTGACATACCTGCTGCCAGGTTCTGTCACATCAACATCCTCGACATCAAATGGACAGGGAAACTCATCATCAAAATCATCTGGGAAAGACCTGCTGGAGCTTCTAGAAACTGAGATTTGTGGTGAGCCGTGGGATGACAACTTCACCCCAGAAAACCTTCTAGAGTCATCTTTCCCAAGAGTTAGTAACTACAGCAGACAAGCATAAAATGAAAAAGGATTTTATAAATGAAGCAATCACATCTGACATAGAATATCACTTTGATGAGCATACATAATACCTTGTCAATTGTTGCACCAGTTTGAGTTGGACCCATACCTCTATCAATCTTCGATGAACCAGATCTTGTGATTTTAATAGGAGGAGTTGGAGAAAGAGTTTGCCTGCTTGACAATACAGGGGAATTTGCAAGCTTAGTAGCGGGTAAACTGGATGGAGCACAGTCAGATCGATTACGACTCTTCAATGGATGACTTCCAGGAATATAAATTGGTGGTGATGGGGATGGGGAGGGTGTAAAGTTAGGAGAGGGACAGTACTCGTCAAAACTTGTATTCTTCTTATGAACTAGAGATGTTTCGGGTGGATGAGGAGGCAAGCTCATTGGATGGAAACGGCGAGAGTTCATGTTAGAAATTGAAAGATGGGGTTCTGAATGGGTGGGTGATGGTGAGAAAGAAACTGAAGGTGGGGAAGGCTTGTAATGGTCAAAACTCCAACTATGCCGTCTTGAGAAGGGCAGAGACGACGGAGAGCCATGTGACACAGGAAGAAAGGGAAACTTCTTTAAAGGATCTGCTAATGGGCTGCCAACATAATCTGGTATAAATTGTGGTGACATAGGTGTTGATGGCTCAGAGCTTACTTCCGAGATTGATGAACGATACAACACTGAAATGCAAAGCCTACCACTTGAAGTATCGACAGGGGTGAAGCCAAATCGCTGGAATTCTGCCTCTTCTTTACGAGTGAAAGGCTCAACAAAAGAAGATACTCTATGAGCTAGGCTAAATGTGAGAATTTGTCCAGATGAATTGAGGTCACGGAAAATCTTATATGCTGGTAAAAGCCTAACAGTTGAATACAATGACCTCAAAAGTAATATAGATTTCTTATACACATTATGCAAAGTATTACTGCTCGATCTTCTACTTCCAGAACTAGCATCCCTCACCTTCCTACTGTCATATTGAACTACCCATCTCTCCACAATCTTTTCACTCTTAGCCTCACTCCCACATTCCTCCTGATCCGAACTCCAACAAAATGGATACCGTTCCTTCGACGACAAATTCCTAACAAGTTCACTTTTGGGGGAAAGATTCACGGGGTCCCAATCAAGTGGCCTCTGCACTAAAATCACATCAACCACCATTGGCTCTAAATTGCTCTGGTGCCAGAAATCAAGATTCTCTAGCGCAGCAGGGCATTCACGAAGCGCTAGATTAAACCATCTATCTCTCGGCCTCACACTAGATGAAGACGAGGTCGACGAAGACGGAGACGATAAAGCTTGTTCACCACTAAAATTACGCGACGACATATAAGGAGACCTCGACTCAAGTATTATATGCAGGCTTTTAGTATAGAATTCAGTGATAATTTGTTCCATTTTCGCTGCTTCGGAGTGCATGTTATGAGATGATGCCATATTGTAAAATTTAACTATAAATGGCACAAACCTTTTAAGAAAAATCGAGATTAGAACCTTTTATAACTCCACTGAAGGTCATCCCACTGCAATTAAAAAAAAAAAAGGCTCACAGGTATTAAGAAAATAACCAAAACTAATATTAACATCTACCGAGAGCAATTAACACTCCAAATTAGCAGTCATTGACACAGATACTAGAGCATACAGATCAATAAAAATACATCAAAACGAAAATCTAACAACTGGGTCTATGATTTCTTTGTTTAAAATTTAGTGGGTAGTTTCTATTTCTTTAATTTTTATTTAATGGGTTTTTGTTTCTTACAGTAAAATTGCAAAAAATTGCAAAAGCAAACGAGGTTTTTGAGTTCCACTTACCCGTCGGTAAAGCCTCGAAAAGGAGATGATGGTTGATGATGATGGTGGGGGCTTTGAATTTTGATTGGTTTATCTCCTTTTACACGAAGACAACTTAGACGAGAGACTGAGAGGGGGCCTCCTCCTTGTTAATCAAGGAACTCGGAGAATGTGGGGGCCATTAGCTGTGGGTGGTATGACTGATCAGCTACTGTCAATTGCTTATTATCACCGTCTGATCTTGCCACGTTAGCATAGGTGATCAACTGCAATGGATTCTCGTTACTGTTTTGTGGGCATGGGCTGCTTGAGGTTTCTTTATGGGCCACTTGTGGTTTTAACGTACAAATGGGCTTCACAAGTTGAATTGCGAGACTGCCTACAAGGATTTAAGTTAAAATTAAGCTTATTATGAGTTTATGACTAGTATTTAGTACTGTAATGAACAAAATTTCGAAAGGACGTTTTTATTTTAAAAAAGAATACTAATATGCATATAATTTTTTTTAATATTTATTATTTACAGAAAGGATATCTATTCCACTCCCCACTCATGTGAGTTGAATTCCAGATCTCTTGTTTTCAACACAAAGTATGCAACTAATTGACACCAACAATACTATGCATATAAGCTTGCATACAAATTAATAATGTGATGCAAAATGTGTCATTCATTCATTCATTGGTAAAATCATCTTATCAATGATAATATAAAAGTCAATTATTACTGTGGGCTAAGGTAAGAGTAAACCTGGCTTTTTTTTTTTTTTAAGCTAAGTATAATTTATAAATTTAGCTTTATTAATACTTATAAATAAATAAATAAATCTAATAGCCCACCCCATAAAACAATACTAGCTTCGCCACTGATTATTACAGAACATATGGCAATCATTAATTGAAAACATGTCATAACTTTGTGAGCATATCATCACTCATATTTTTGTAATTGTTTTAGTAGAGGAGAAGATTTTTTAGATTCTTCCCTCCATCCTCAACTAGGATTCGAACTAACTAAATAAAATTGTTTAAAAACTATTTACTCAAGTACTTGGGAACTTAGAGTGTGTTTGATAATGTTTTTAACTAGCATTTTTTGCTCTTATTTTAGAGAAGGAGAATGATGTTTTTTGATATCATGTTTTTTAAAATGAAAATTTGTATGTAGTTTGTTCTTAAAACAATATATGAGAATGAAAACAATAATCAGTTGCTTTGTCTAAACATGTAAAAAATAATAACAATGTATTTAGTTTTTTTTAATGAAAATATAGAATTTTTTATAAATCTCTTCAATTTTTTATACATTTTATCTTTTATTATTATAATTTTAATCAAAATGAAATCAAGTTTCATACAACATTAATAATTTTCAGAAAACCTTTTCATAATTTAATAAGTTTAAAAAATTAAAATAAAGTGAAAAATAAAATAACAAAAGTACGTAGAATTAATTAGCATATAACAAAATAAAATTAAGATAGAAGCAATGGCTACATTGAAAAAATAAGATGTAGAATCCTAGAAAAGTAACTGAATAAGGAATTATTAATGAAATAAAATAATAATTAAATAAAGAATTAGTAATGAATAAAGTGGTGGCCAGGATCAACTTTTTTCCCTCGTCCTTTTTGTTTTGTTCTCAGTTTTGAGAACGAAGTCAAGAATTGGCTTTTTTTCACAAAACTTAAAGAACAAAAATATTTCATTCCACAAAATTTTTAGTAACTAATGGAAAATGATCTTATCAAACAAGTTTTTATGTTTTTCGTTTTTAAAAAACAAAAACATCCAACAAAAAACGTTACCAAAAACACCCTTAGTAACTTAAGAGAATACTCTAATAGTCTAATGTTTTGTTTACTACATTCCCTACTCTTATTCTACTAAGTAAACATAACATTAGAGTAAGAATAGAGAATGTAGATTTCTCCCACTCTAGCATTTATTTGAATTTAAGAAGAGAGAGTCTCACTCCATGGGTTCCTCTCATTTTGGAGTGTGAGGGATTCAATTCCATGGGGAGATGGGAGTGGATCTTCCTTTTCAATCATTCTTTATTAAATATAATGTAATTATATTTGTTAAAATATAATTATTAAAATAAAATAATTTTACAATTACTTAAAAAATAATAATATATTTATTTAGATGATATTATTTAATAATATTACATTAATTAAAAATACTAATATTAAACTTATTTAAATATAATATTATTATGTTTAGTTAAAATTATAACTTATTTAATCTAATTAATTATTTTTAAATGATATTATTATATTCATGGAGAATTAATAATATTACTATATATCTATTTAATGTTACTATATAATTAATAATAATAAATATTTTATTTGAAAAAATATTAATTTTGTACTATCTTGTTAATAATGATGTTCATGCGTTTCTCTTATCAATAATATTAATTTACATAATTAAATTAAAATCAATAAAAAATTGTGATTTACATAACTAAGAATATTAGTAATTATTATTAATTTATATAATTAAAATTAATAATAAAATAAATAATTTATTTTACAAATATTTTTTTATTGACTTCGTAATTAAAAATTATAATTTTTTAAATAAGGATAAAACTATAATGTGAAACAATTCACTGTCAACTCAAGACAAAATAAACACAAATGAAATTCTAATTCCTATTTCACACTCTCATTTCAGTATAAGTAAACAATTTACTCCCACTCCCACTCCCACTCCCACTCACACTCCACAATCTCACTCATCAAAATTCCTAATTTAATATGAGAAGTAAATCCTACCTAAAATGTGCTCCTAGCTCCTAATTATGTCATGAACATATTTATTTACTTGGCCATTTTATTTGTCGGTGTTCTTCATCATAAGGCGTCATCTATCGTCAAGCATCTTATTTTCATCCTTAAAGGGTCTCATAATGCTTCCACGTGTCCGTCGCTTTGGGAATGCTATGAACTCAAGTCTTGAACGCTCCTATCTGTTTCAATCAATTACTAAAAGCAGCCCAACATTAATTTAATCCTGGGAAACTAATTAATGCTTTTGAAACCATATGACAATATCAACATATCACTAAATTTCTCATCTACAGATAATGATAGACATACCATTTTCTTTTGAACGACAAGGCCAAGATCATAACTAATTAACCTAAAATGTATGTGATTAAGTTGAATTGAATGTGCAATATCACATTTGTTTAATATGAGCAAAGCGACTACATATATATGATATATCCGTGTGTGTGTTGGAGAGCACAAGGGATAACAACTTAGTGAAGTCCAGCCCATAAACAAGATATGGATCTAAATAGTGATGCTTCTAGCAAAAAATAACAAATAAATAAATAAATAAATGTTCTCTTATTAAGCCTTAAGTTTAGCCAAATCTATGTAGTTCACTAATATAATGAAAGCTTTAAACAAGTAAAGAGAATGAAGCATTGAGCCCCCACTTGTTTTCTAGAGAAAACTTGTTGTTCATTAATTTATATTATTAGAGAATAAGCAAAGGTTTACTTTAGTCTTTAATTATCATTGGTGTAGAAATGCTTTTGAATTGAAGCCATTATAATTTATATGGTTGTTCAAAGATAGATTGGGATCAAATCATTAACCTTTCCATTTATGGATTTATATATTAGATATTACTTTGAAGATCCATGAGATATTATTGCTTTAATTGTTATCCAATAATAGAGGCTAATATTAATTTTATTATCTTTTGGATTGGTGGCAGAAGTTTACTAGCTGCTTGCATAGCGAACAAGATCACTGCCTGATTTCATTGCACAAGAAAACAAAGAGCAAATCCAATAGAACCAGAACTTTTTCTATACTCAGATTCTGTGATAGAAACGGTTACTAATGTTCGACTGAAAATTCACAAGATTTTCTGTTCCCAGGGGACTTGATTGACTGGGTTTCACCAACTTTATTTAGTTGGTCAGTTGAGTTCAAATACTAAGAGGTAGAGGTTTAAAAAAAGAAAAAGAAAAAGACTTTCAAAATGCAAAAGATTGGTATATATACATGGAGCCTATTGGAATTTGGTATGGCATGCTAAATATTTAACAAAGATATATTAGACCATGCATGATTTTATCTTGATTCCGAGCTTTCTACTCAGCAGTTATAGAAATGTAACTGATAGCAAGTAAAAAAGAAAAATTACTAAAAGAATAGTTCTAGATGATCAAACATGTTTTTTTAACCGTATGTGCTAAGCATTGCAATTTCCTACAGCAACTAATCTTAATCAGTTCCTATGTGCTGAGTACATTTTACTGATCAACAAACCTTGAATAATTGAGTCTGATTCACAGGTTTCTATAAGTTCATTCTTCACATTACAAATGATAAATGTGGGTTTCAATGTCTGTTCAGATAGGGAAACTTCTTATTCTTGCTTGGCTAGTGGATAAGAGTAATAAAATTTGAAGATATTGATGTTGATTCATAGAAAGCAACGGCCACAGTTTTGTATATCAAAGCAAGTGGGAAACAGGACCACTTCGATTAGAAAGCATTCTCATCTATATGTATATCAAAGGCTCAGTGGAGGATCCTCATCGTTGATAAAATAATATGAACATATATATTGTTGTATCCAAAATAAAAGCGAGCTTAATATAAATTAGTATTTATATCAATTAAACAATGATGATATATTATGTATTTATCTCAATTAAACAACGATGATATATTATAATACAAGTTCAAGCCTTTTAAATTTTTCTTATATATGTATACGTATTCTGTGTATGCTGAACATCTGCAAGAAGTGCAAACAAAAGTCATTCTTACTATGTCAAGAAATTCTTTCTCATCACCCAAACTCCCCCAAGATTTTATTGGAAAGTTTAACTTACGAAAATTGCTACCACAAAATCCCCTTACCCAACAACCAATCGCAGCCGCTGCTCCTTCGGATGCTATCAATAAGAACTTGGATTCAAGTGTTTTACTGGTACTCTCAGTCCTCTTATGTGCCTTAATTTCCTCACTTGGTTTAAATTTTCTCATCAGGTATATATTAATAAAGTGCTCAAGATTGGCAGCCACTGAATCTTATGCAAATTCATCGACCCCATCTGTCAAGTCATCAGGAATCAAGAAAATGCAATCAAGACTTTCCCTGTAGTAAAATACTCAGCAGAATTGAAGATTCCAGGCTTGGACGCGGAATGTGTTATATGCCTGTCAGAATTTGCATCTGGTGAACTTGTGCGGCTCCTGCCCAAATGCAACCATGGATTTCACGTTCGTTGCATCGATAAGTGGCTCAGATTACACTCTTCAGTGCCCGAAATGTGGCACTGCCTGATTGAAACTTGCGAGAAAATCATGGGTGTAGCCAGGCTAGTTTTCAGGATCTTCAGTGCCAGTGCCGGAAACTGTAAGCAGTATTATGCCATTGGAACCTGAAGGAATTATACGCAATTATGGAGGACTCAGCTAAGTAATAATTACATTGGGAATTCAATTCAGAAGTGTGGGCTAATCAGTAAACAAGACTGAAGATGGAACAGCAATTGGTTCTCTTGGCTGGCCAAGAAATTGGAATGAGGCTCTCATAGTGATGAGAGACAATCTGCAGCTTTTCCTCGGAAATAGTACCTTGAGCCACTTGGAAATTGGAAAAGCCACAGCCCCACAGCATTGAACAATTTGCGATTTCCACTTGGCATTTCAAATATTGTTTCTGAATTAATTGATCATTCATCTAACTTAGCAATGTTTTTACAAAAGTTCAAAAAAAGAAAAAGAAAAATTGTTGTTAATGGTCACTTATATGCCAATTATATATTTTTAAACCCTTAAGAGTAATCTTTGTTGGATAAGCTCCTGAGTCCTTTGTAACCTGTCCTTCCTTATCATGCCAATTATATATTTTTAAACCCATTTATTAGGGGTTTTCTTTTGTTTTGTGTTTTGTGCAGGGGTCTACTCTTTATACAGTATCATATAGCTATAATTTATCACTATTCATCATTGTTTAAAATACGAAGTGTATAAAGCGAAACTTGAATTTTAAAATTTGCAAATGTGCACAAAGAGAATTATTTACAATTCGATTACTGAAAATATAATAGTCATCAGCGAAAAGGTGTTATTTATATCTATGATTTGCATGTTCTTTTGGACTAATCATAAAATTTGAAGTATCAAACAGATCTCTTATTAGAAATCACTAAAATTAGTCTTCAATGAAATTTGAATAAAATAAAGAGATTTTATCTGAATTAAATCTAGAAATGAGAGTTATGATGTTGAAGAAATGCCAAACACACACACGCATATACATACATATACATATATACCCAAGCGTCTACAATTTTCTATCTACTGTTGCGTATCATTTTCTGCTTTTCAAGAGTGTTTGCACATTCTGCTTGAACATGTCCATAACCTTGACACTCTCTACATTGAATTACAAACTACTTGTTAGTCTCAAAAAATTTATTAAAAGGTTTACCTTTTTGTGTGTTTTGGAGCCCTTCGTGGTCATTTCTTCTTTTTTTGCCCATACTTTTCAAGAACTTGTTGAACTTCATAGATGACAAAGGGAGGGATTCACCAACGTTAACATCATCATCATCTGAATCAGCAACATTCTTCTTCTTTACTTCAGCTTCCAAAGCAATGCTCTTCTCCTTTTTTTCAGATGAGATGTATAAGAGAGTTAATTACACCGTCATGTGCGAACGTGTCAATATCTTTGCCTGTGGCTTTAATAAGAGACCTGTCAGGTAAAGATCTCAAAATCTTTCTAATAAGCTCAGTAGAAAATGTTTCTTCTAAAGCGAAAGCTTCATTAGAAATATCACAAAGGCTAGCATTAAACTCAGAAATTGTCTCGTACTCATGCATTCTCAAATCTTCAAACTTAGTAGTAAGAAATTGAGTTTCGAGCGTTACACCAATTCAGTATCTTCATAAGTAGTTTAAAGAATTTCCGAAGCATCTTTTGCAGAGCCAAATTTTGAGATGAACCAGAACTGGTTTTGATCAATACCGTTGCAAATTGCATTGAGAGGTTTGAAATTATACCGAGTCGTGGTGATTTCTTCTGTAGTCCGTGTTTTCATTAATTGTAGGGCGTGTCCATGCAGTTAAAATAGAATGCCAGGCCATTTCATCAATTGACTTTATGAAAGCACTAATCCTCACCTTCCAAGAGTAGTTTCATCATATTCATGCAAATTCCCAAGAATCTCACAGTTAGTCTTAGTGAGTCTGCTCTAATATTATTTATAAGATCTAATTTTATAGACATGTCAATTTAATCAAATAATTAATTAATTAATTTACATAAAGCAGTCAAAACATAAAGTAAAACATAGGGAAGATTTTTAGGCAATTAAAAAATCTTACCTAAACCCCAAAGAACCATAATATAAAGTTGAGACAGATAGAGCCCATTTTTAGCTTCCAAGACATAATCTTACGTATCAGACATGCTATATCAGCATTATTTTAATATCGCAGATCAGACATGTCAGACAGACAAGATCAGACATATAATAATATCAGTTTCGCTATAATGTACGTCTGTATTAATTTCTTTTAAATTTTAATTATGTATTTAGAAAATAATATCTACTAATACTTAGAAAAATACTAAATATATGTTAAATTTAAGAATTTTTACATCAATTTTTTGTTTAAATAAAAAGAATCATAATTCTTTATGTAAAACTAACAAATTTAAGATTTACAATGATAAAAAATTATTTTTCAATAATTCATAAATATATAACCTATTTATTGAAAACATATTTTATTTATTTATTTATTTTAATTTCTCTCTCCTTTTTTATTTTTTTTCTTAGATAATGCTTTTCAATGTATCATTATTCCTCTTTCTCCTCCCTTTGTCTTCTCAGATCTTTTTCTTCTTCGTTCACTTTTGTTCTCTTTTCTTTTCTTCGTCTTCATTTCATTTTCTTTTTCCTCCTTTTCTTCTATTTTCTTTGTCTTCTTCAATTTGTTTTCCTTTTTTCTTTCCTCTTTTCTCCTTCTTCTTCTTCTCTGGGCTTTATCTTCGTCTTCATTTCATTTTCTTTTTTCCTCCTTTTCTATTTTCTTTTTCTTCTTCAATTTGTTTTCCTTTTTCTTTTCTTTTCTCCTTCTTTCTTCTTCTTCTCTGGCTTTATCTTCCACAGTGAAGGCGTCTTCATGGAGCAATGGCTATGGTGTCGCGCGGCACTATAAAAGCGTCGATGATGGCGTCGAGCGATGATTGCCAAGTCGATTTGGTGGTGCTAGATTGGGTGATATGAATTTCATCGCGAACATGCTATAAAATTTTCTCAATTTTATTTTCTTAATTTGCTCTAATACGATGCGGTGTAAACCCGAACCCCCCCTCGGGTTTGGTTTATGCGGATCTGACCGCATTAGTTTCCCAATGCAATACGCCAGTTGAATTTAACGCCAAACATGAGTTAGTATTAAGTTAATGCGAAACAGTATTTTAATACTATGTTAAAAGTGAGATAACAATGAAAATGATATTGTCATTCGGAAGCCAATACATATAAATCACGAGTACAATTCAAGCATAAGAATAAATCATTCCAAATCTAAATATTCTAATTCCAGTTTCAGTATAAACCACTTTATACTACATGAGTTTTTTTCTCTTAATATATTAATTGTATTGATTCTAAATTTTATAGAGTTGCTGTAGGAATTTAGAGGCATCACACATAAAATTTCTTAAGGTTCTGAAAAAAAATTCAAACGTTATAGACCTGTGAAACAGCTCCAGGACTAACAAATCGAAATTCTTAACTAATGTTCTATATATCGAAAAGCTAAATAATTTTCAGATTTGGAAAGGACTTATATAAATATTATTGTATAAAATTTATAGATGTATTTCTAAGATCGTTTGTCCATTGAAAATAATTTGACACTCATACCTGGTGCAGAAATCAACAGTTTTGTTATCTTAGTATGTCTATTTCGAAAATTCATTAAAAAAGAATACTCAAGGAGTTGTAGTGAAACAAAGGTCCTTTTAGAGTTTATTGTCTCTAGTTTTTTAAGATCGGAAAACTATGTTTAAAAATTCTGTTTCATGTGCATGAGTCGTCTAATGAAAAATCGTCATGAAAAGTTCTAATCTTATATATGTCAAAGACATTAAATTACGCTTTAAAATTAAGCCAAACTTTTAAGCATACAACACATAAAAAGAACTATAACTATACTTGTACACCCTTTTTTTGTCACAGCCTATACTTGTACAGCATTATGCCAAAGCAGTGCCAGTGAGGCATTTCAATTTTATCAAACGGCTTGCTGATTATTTCATTTATATTTCATTCATGTGTACCAAACGCTTTGTTTTTAACTCTCATCCACGGTATTTTTCCGAATTGCACCTGGTGACGTGTGCAGCTCCAGCCCAAATGCAACCTTGGATTTAATATTTGCTGCATCCATAACAACGATAAGGACCATCTTGTGCTCGAAATGTTGCCACTGCCTGATTGGAACTTGTGAGAAAATTGGGGGAGAGAAGTACCAAACGCTTTGTTTTTAACTCTCATCCACTGTATTTTCCGAATTGCACACGCAGCTCTTCAAATGCAACCTTGATTTAATATTTTATCCATAACAACGGAGATCACATCTTTGTGCTCGAAATGTTGCCACTGCCTGATTGGAATCAGATAAAATTGTGGGGTATACCAGGCCAGCTCTTCAGGACCATCAGCGCCAGGGCCAGAAAACTGTTGTCAGAAATGTTGGGCCACCATAACCTAAAGGAAGTGTAAGTAATGATGGAGAATAAAAGAAGGAGCTAAGTCATGATATTGGGAACCAATTCAAAGGTGTGGGCTAATCAATCTATTGGTTCTTTTTTTTTGAACCACGAATGCGCTCGAGTTTTAACCTAACCGCCAGACATTTTTAAGCTTCGCATATTATAATTTATATTAATCTCAGTGACGGCTCATAGAGAGTAGAAAAGACTTCGACTAAAGCAGAATTCCATAAGATAAATGAACCCTCGACCTCTCTTAAGAGCCGAGAAATATTGTCAACTACTCACATCAACCAACTTTAATTATCAATCTATTGGTTCTTATTATTGCTTGGGCTTGTGCAATAAATATGTGAATGAAGCTCCTTATGTGCCACTTGTAAATAGGAAATGCCACGGGCATTGACAACCTCCACATCTTTGTCCTGATTTCTAGAATGCTACGCGATAAAGATGATGGCATTTCAAATACTGTTTCAAAATTCCATCTAATTCAAAAAAAAATTAATGTCTTTTTCATTTTACCATTTATTTTATGTTTTTTCCTTTTTTTTTTCTATTTCCTTTCTCTCTTTATTCATTTTCCTTGCATTTTCTTTTTTTTGGATTTGTTGGAATTTAGTGGTTAGATGTTGTATATCTGTCCGTCTTGAGGTTCTTTCAGTGCTGAAGATGGTGCTGTTTTAATTTTCTCATTAGGATTGTATCAGTATTCATATCAGGATTATATACCTATATGGGATTTGTTAAGGGGCTCTAGTAGTTGATGCATTGAGGTTTCGATGGCCCGGGATCTGTTTCGCAGTGGGAAAATTTGCGGCCAAATTTAAACTTCAATTTTACGTTATTAGTGATCGCCGTACTTTCCCTTTATAAGAATTAATACACCATTTATCTTCCTTATTATTTTATAATTAAAAAACCCTCAAGATAAAGTTTATAATTACCCTTATTTTAATTACTTTTATTTACATTTATTATAAATTAAATAAACTATGAATATAAACTAAATAAAAATTTAGTAAAACAAAAGAAATATATGTTAGATATGAGCAAAAAATTAATAATAAATTTTTTTTCTTGTAATTATTTATTTTGTGAACATTTTCTTTATATTAAATATTTTGTAATATTTTAAAAATTAAATGTAAAAAGTATAGGCAAAATATTTTATTATTTATCTTATAATAAATTTTTATTTTTATTCATAATAAATTTTATTTTCATTCAAATTTTATTATAATAATTTTTTATCATTTTATAATAACTTTCGATATATTTATTATAAGTTAAATTTTACAAAATAAATAAGTACAAGAAAATTATTATTAATTTTTTTTTTCTTATATCAAAATATATTTTCTTGTTTTTGCTTAATTTTTTATTTAGCTTATTCATATGATTTATTTTATTTATAATAAATATAAACGAAAGAAAGAATGGAAAAAAATAAGCCAGTAGTATCAGAATTTACGCCATCGTGCTTTACCATTATAAAAAAGAGTAAGTGGCGAAACGATATATTTCGATTATCGCAGTGAAACTTAACTTCCCACATACGTTATTATATATTAGGATTTATGCTGGCTTATTTGTTTCTTACTATTTGATTCTATCATTATGTGGACTTAATAGCAAAATTAATATTATCTAATGTATAAACTTCATACATTAATTGTACAGGGGCTCAATATGGACATTTTACACTAACTTTTCATTTTTTTTTTATTTATAAACTTAAAATTTTAAAATTCTGCAAGGGTCATGGCACTTAATCTTATATGGCCTGCCCCTACCTCGGGATGAGAAACGATTGATTGTATGAGAGTTCATCAAGAGTCTTTTTGAGGATTCCTTTAAGAGAGAGAAATGATTTTGTTGTTGAGTGCTCATGGTTTTTTTTGTTAACTGTTTTATGTTTTGTTTTTTAATATTGTGATGTATTGTCTTAGGGGCTTTGTATTATTTGACACATCAATTTTTGTCAATTAGAAGGGTTTCTTGCATTTATTGGATGTGGAGCTAAGCCAGACCCATAAATTTACTCCAGTGCTAAGTAGTTCTAATGGGTGAATTTTTCTTCCTTCGATTATTAAAAAATTTGTAGTGTCTATAGATATATATTTATGTTTAGGTATATATTTGTGTTTTGTTGGTAGAGGTTACTATTTTTAGGCTTGAATCTTAAGCTCATCTCATATAAATGTATTTAAGTTGGATGTGGTCTAGCAGATTTATATTTTTAGGCCATGTTTGGGGAAGTTGATTAAGTGTAGGTTGGGTTAATTTTTATCTTATATTTGGGAAGCTGCACTTTGATTAGATTAGGGACTAAATTCTTGAGTTTAGTTCTAAAATCATGGATTAGCAATTCCTAATTTTACAAATAGATTTAGTTAGGAAATTTTAAAAACTATTTAATTAACCAAGATCAGTATTTTAATTGGTTGCTTTATATATTATTTGCTAATTTTTTTGATAAAATAAAATAGATTTAAATATGTAATAAATAATTAAATTAAATATTTAAATAGTTTTTAATTTAATTAATTTAATCTAATCTAATTTATATTTGTTCATTATAAATATGATTACCAAGTAACTAATTTTCTGTATATTTAGTTTTTTATTAATTATCTTTTAAATTAATTTTAATGATTATTTATTATTAAATATTTATGAATAGTTCATATTTATATTTAAATGTCAACTAAATGTTATTTAATTTATTTAAATATAATTTAATATAGTCAAATCTTAATACTCTACCAAATATAAAACAATATTTTAAAATCCGATTAAATTTTATCAGCATCTAATCTAATTTAATATTAATAATCAATTTAATTTAATTTGCATACCAAAATGCATACTTTTTATGACATTTATTAAATTTAAATGAAATGCATTCCTTTAAAAAAAATTCAATTTTTAAGCTAAAAGAGTGTGTAAATGATCATTTCATATAAATTGTTGGCTTTTTGTTTGACGAGAATTCTGGTTCTTTCTAGTCTGTCCTTTCTTATCAAGCCATTTATTTATTATTCGAACATGCAAAAAGATTTTACCGTAACTAACTCTTGAAATGACAGTTCTAATGTTCCGACACAGGTGTCGGACCTTTAGGAGTCGAATCTAAAGATTAGTCTAGTTGTATGAGTAGGGGGACTCATTCTATATGTTTTCTTTAATTGTTTTTTTTTTTTAAATACTTGCAATCATTATTCTCCCTCACGCATGTTTGAATTAAGGCCCTTTATTTTCGCTCAAAAAAATTTTTATTATTATCTCTCAAGTAATATTCTTAATTAGATAATTTACGTATATAATTTTTTCTTGTAAGAATATTTTCATTTATTAAAGTAAAAAATATATGATGAAATGTAAAAATATAAAATTTAATACATAAAATTTATTTCTTTATTTATTAATATATTAAAATTTATATTTTTTATTAGTAACATTTATTTTTATTAAAATAAAGATATATTTATTAGAGAACGATAATGTGTGTACACGAAACCAGCAAGCAGAGAGACGACAAAGATTTCTGACTATTAAATTTATTCAACCTATATCACATTCCAATTGTTGGTGACCTGTCTCTATTAACACTTATTAAAAGAAGGCATTTAATTTATTTACATTCAATTTGCCACAGATTTATTTATAACAGAATTTCAAAGATATAGCACTAGACTATTTTGTGAAATATCAACAGATT
The DNA here is from genome assembly GCA_030448925.1 of Citrus cavaleriei. Lineage (NCBI taxonomy): Eukaryota > Viridiplantae > Streptophyta > Magnoliopsida > Sapindales > Rutaceae > Citrus > Citrus cavaleriei. The sequence continues at coordinate 108,657 of JAUJEN010000294.1, forward strand.
TTTAAAAATTATGTCGATACGATTTTAATTGCAATGATAAAAAATCTATTATATCTTTTAATAATTTATACAAGATTATTATTTAAAATTTATATTTTACTAATGTATTATTTATTTTATTTTATAATTCATAATTTTTTTTCTATAAATAACTATAACATCAAAACTACATTACTTTAATTCTAAACAAAACTTTCAAGTGTGTTTACTTTATGGCCTTTTAAATTTTAGAACGAAGAATTTGTCTTAAACCTACGTTTATCTTTGAGAAACGTGAATTTTAACGAGAATAAACGCGCGGCCCACACAATTCGAGAACAAAAGAATTATGACCATTCCTGCAATGTGGTCGAGAATTAAAATAATGAAATCTAATTAAACATATTTATTTTTCATCCTTTAATTTTTTCATATTTTCTAAATTCACCTTAGGTGCTGCAGGTAGAAAGTAAAGCAGAATTGATTAACCTTGAAAGAAGTTCACGTAACTGAAACGGCTATGAT
>JAUJEN010000295.1:0-161641 GCA_030448925.1 Citrus cavaleriei
AGAAGTTATGTATTGCCAGGTTAACTGATTCTGCTTTCTTTTCTGCTCATGGCACCTATGTTCGAATCCATTGTCGTAAAGAGTGTTCTTCCCGAAAGAAGGGCGGAACCGATTTGCAAAGGCATACCTGATGTCGAACGCAAAATTGTGGTCAGAATTTGCAGAAGATTAAGCCGGACTCCACGCTCCATAATCAGAATCAAGACACTAAAATGATATCGCTAGCTGAAATTTCAAATTATATAAACTCAAACCAATTTATTTTGTGATCCGCCATGTTAACAAGCATTAATAACATATATCGAAAACAACTTAATCATTCATTAAATTATCTTTGCTCTTCAATTAGACATCCACTCTTAAAGTTATATCGATTATCAGATTTTCATTTCACATCAAATCAGGAGAGTATGCTAAAGGAAACACTCGCACAAGAGACGAGAATCTCTCATTAGAGGCCGCTCACCGACACCTCGCTCAATCAGACCGTCAGGCCTCTTGCCGCCGCCGGATGAATAGAAACTTTTGCCCAAAGGTACTTTGGAGGCGGGATTTATATGTGATCACTAAACCAAGAAAGTCTCAAATGGCTTTCTCTTCCTCAGCTTTTAATTATCGCCATTATCGAATCTGTATTTGGTTTAATTTTATTAAGAGCATTAGAATGTCAAAGCGATTTCATTATGATAATTTTAAAATTCCAATTCAATTTCTCAACAGACACTTATATTTGCAAAACGAGTCCTAACTTAATCAGAGAATAATATCGAATTAATTCTTCTAGTTGGAAATTGATATATGAGTACTAATTTCAAGAAAACGAATTATTCATTTTCACTTATTTTCCTTACTTTAACAAAACACCACCAATTAAAACTTAAAAGAAACACCATAATAAACGAAAGAGAAAATAATAATAATTCATTGAAAAAATCAAATGCAACGCAAATTGAGAAAATACAATAAATATAAGGAAACAAAGATTTGAGATTGCAAGGATAGCTGGTACCGCAGTAGATGATATCCTGGCTTGAATGTGGGAAGAAAATGCGAATATTAATAATAACTCTGTTGATAGATAAGGTTCATTCTAGATTACGCATGAATTTAAGCTTACAAAATATGTAAAAAAAAGTTTATAAATTATAAAATATGTTAAGAATTAGAGAATGAATTAAAATAATAATTTTGATAAATTATTAAATATATAATATATTTTGTATGATATAAGAAAATCATATCAATAATTCCAAATTACAACAAATTGTTGCCACGTTAATTTAAATTGTGAATTTTTAAAGCCATAAAATGGCTCAACTCAATCTCAAACGCACTTAAATATTAGACAAAAACATTGTAATCAGGTTGTAAGCTTGGTTAATAGCTAATTGCATAACATGGCTTAAAGTACGACTTAAAATATATTCGGCAGCGATGAAATTAACTCTTTATTTGGTCTTAATTTTAATGCCCATAAATAAAAATAATGGCACATTATGACTTAAACAGAATGCATAAATTGTCATTTGTACTAAGTAAGATTGTGAGGTCCAATATTATTTGAATGGTAAAAAAGCAATATTCATAAATATTTCTGTTAATCTAGAATACTTTTGGCTCTCTGAATTTAACCAAGATTTGGAAAATGTAATATGTATCAACACCTAAATTTGTTTAAAAATGAAACAAGATTTAGTTTAAATGAAATCAAATTGGCATTACCTACTCACACTCCAAATGTGAACATAATATCACTCCTTTCGCTCCAGGATTAAATCACTCTTCTGCCTATTACACAGGTATTTAACAAAGATATTTCTCTTCTACTTCACTTCACAATATATATATATATATATATATATATATATATATATATATATATATGTATGTATGTATATATGTATGTATGTATGTATGTATGTATGTATGTAGACATATATAAAGCATATACAGGGAGCTATTCTAAGAAGTTACTGTAGGCAGGAGGCGGAACCATGTATAAATTTTAAATGTAAGTAAAATTAAAACTTAAGAAAATTCCATCTGTGATAAATTTAATATTCAAAATAATATGCACGATAAATATCAATAATAATAATACTATTATAACACTACAAAAAAAATGGTATAATACTGTAAGGTTGAGACTCCAACAAGGGCCAAAAAAGTAATAGTTTATATTACAATACTTTTGTTTTTATTTATCTTTGAAAAATAAAAAGTCTCTCATATTTCATCGTCAAATTTCTTTTTCAAAATATTAATTTCCCAAAATAAAATTTTATGTCTTTATTATAATTTATATGATAAATTTTATAATAAAACTTTTTACTAAGGCAATTAAAATGTTCAAATAATTTTAGAATACACCAATCTCTACTCTAGGAAAAATATTATAAGATTTGACTTTCACGTGCTGTATTATCATTATTATTATTATTATTACGATTTTTACCCTTTTAAATGAAGTTTATAAATGTGATTGATAGATATCCACACGTTGCAAGAACAGAAACATACGCGTGCCACGGCATGGAAATAACAGGATCATATGACTCATAACTTTCTAGGATTGTTAAGAAGTCACTATCATGAATAAAGTCCATTGACGTTCTTTGTATTCTCCATAGGACCATAAGAAATTCAATATATTGGTGACAGAACATGATTACAGATACGAATCTTTACAAGAATCTTGTGGCTAAACATCAAACACCATCGAATACGGAACTAAAAATATATACAGCTGCATAGAGCGTACAATTTCTGTTTACATTGGGTTGGTGTTAAGGATGAACTTGACCGCTCGAACGCAAGAGATCATAATACAGTACCGGGTACTTTAACTATCAGAGACCAGAGAATGGTGCTTAATTTTGAAGTTGAAGAAGCAAGTCAGTTCTTCATTGTTCTTGCCCCTCCATTGTCATCTTAAGTGCAGAGAGCCCTGTAAAACCGTAGCCAGATTACAACACCAAAAATTTATGAAGAAATGATATAATTGTTTGAAGGACATCATAAGGTGTTTTATATTGGTTGATTTTTGCAATAAGAAAAGAATATATATTTTTCCCTATCATTTCTTTCATGAGTCGAAGTAGCCATAAGCTGCACAGTAGTTGTTGTTCAACAGAAGGAAAAGTGAACCTGCAGTTGTTATTAGCTATATTTATCGTAACTCAACTGGGCATCAAGTTATGTTACATGGTTGTTACTAAGATCCTGCCCATTGAAACAAAAGAGTCTAATAAAACAGGAGAAGTTGTATATGCAACAACATTGTATCATTAGTTAACTATCCGCAAGCTAATCAAGAATCTTAAAGAAATGGGCCAGACAAGGAGAAGCGTCGGATAAATTTTAATTAGAACTGCAAGTAGTTGAAACTTTGTTCTTTATAAATGCACCACTTCTTCAAAAAAAAAAAAAACCTAATGATGATGAAAAGACTTATTTCAATATATGATGTAAGTAACAACTATATATGCACTTTGTCATACGCTACCTAATGCACATTTCCAGATGAACAGATGATGCCAAACGAAAGACCTTGTGAAAGTAAATTTAAATTAAAAAGGAAAATTCAACTTGATATAAAGATGTCTATAATGATCTTTATGAAATGCAACTGAAAAATTAAAACCTATAAACTTAAAAAGCAGAAAAATAATTTTGCCATTTATTTCTCCCTTCTGTCTCGGAAACCAATTGCAGCAAAGATAAATAATAGAGTAGAAAGAAGGATTGAGTAAACCAAAAGCGTAGGAAAATACATGGAAAATGGAACAATCAGTTTACTGAAAGATTTTTCTTGTGATAAATCTGAGTGGGACTTAAAAAACCAATATAACCTTACCCACGCCCACCACTTTAACACTACACCAAGGCCTACAACATTGTAATGTGAGTGTACAATTAATTTGGGTGTTTTAACCTTTTCATTGAAAGTTTCACGAAAAGTCGGTGAGTGTCCAAGGTCGGGTCTAAAAGCTATGAATATATAACACTGGTGAAGTGGAAATTTACCGGAGGATAAAACTAGGCAGTCTGGGTGGATACAGTACAAAGCCCCTGCTGCACGATACCTCCTCACAACATGTGGTTTCTTGATGACAGGTACCCCAAAGTAACATTTATCACCACTTTCCCACCATAGAGACAGCTTGACCTATATAAAAATGCAAATAAAAACAGCTTTGATGAACCCAACAATCACATCAAGGAATTGAATCACAAAGCAGCTCTACAAAACCAACTTAATCCATGCAACAAGAAGCTAAAAAAAAAAGGACTTATAGTCGCTGTGGCTCCAGATGAAAAAAAATCTTATCCGATGTATCAAAGAGCCCTAACCAACACTTGGGAATTCTCAACTGAATATGATTTATCAAAAAATCTGAACGTTCCAAACAATCTACAGCTTCATACAGGAACACATTTAGACTAGCTACCAAGCAAGCAGGGTTCATTGTTGATTAAGTAGATTGAACCAAAACCGCAACAGAACTTATGACTCAGCAACGGTTCCACATCCACTAGATAAGAGATTTAATGTTACTTATAATATGTACATTTTAGCCGGGATCTTTTTTGGTCTTTACAGTTTATAAAACAAGAACCTCAATTAGAATAGATGTCATGACCTAATAAATTTCCCCCACACATACTGATCATCATAATTACTCATCTACATTCTCAGTCTCTCAAATATTATCTTTCGGATATGTACTTTTCCTAAGCAATGCTTTATGGGTCTAATAAGGCAATATAATAACGGTTACTGAGCTGAAGCGTCTAGCAAAGTGCTCAAAATGAGTAAATTAAGCAAATAACTGAATCAACAATATCAAGGCAAAAAGATTGTAAAACAAAAGAGAATTTGAAATTACCTGTACAGCTGAGATGTTAAGGTGGTTGGCTTGTTTGCATTACAGGATCGTGGAATTATCTTAATCCTGCTGAATCGTTACAGCGTAGTTTTTCTTCATCTGCAAAACAAAAACTTCAATTAAAGTGAACCCAGAACTTAAAACTCAAAAGAAACAGCAAATACAATCAAATTGAAAATTCAAGGAAGAACAAAGACTGAGATTTGAAGTAACCGACACTGACCGCAGTATTTGGACACCTAAGTATTTGAGGAAGAACGAAGAAGAAAACAAGAAATATAATCAACTGACGGTCCATGGCTTCAGCTTACGATGAAGGATGATGATGATGATGATGATTACGTTCTTGAAAGTTGTGCAACGGAGGTACAAACGAGTGCCCTCATAATGATACATGATGAGATGCTCCAGGATCATATAAATAAAGTGGCCTGCTTGAAGCAATACGATGGTCATTCAGATTGTTGAAAAGTAAAAATAAAAAATAAAATTTGTGGTGGTGCATTACTTACAAAATTAAGATTAAAACTGTCTCTCGGACAATTTTGAGTTTTTATTTAAATGTTTATTTTCTTAAGTACAATGATAGGAATATAATTTAATTTTTATATTTATATTTATTAATCATTAACTTATTTAAATTCTTTTTACTTAATATAAAATTTAAATTAGGAGAATTGCTTAAAAAAAAATTTTTATCATGAGATAAGGTTGTACGTCTGAATTTTTTTTAATGTACTTTGTTGAGAGATCGGTTAAGAAAATAATTTCTTACTTCAAATTGACAAAAATTGTTAGGGTTGAAATGGTGTTGGTTTTAAAGAGTTTAAAATGGGTTTGAAGTTAATTGGTGTTGATTGAATTGAGTTTGGTTGTTAATTCGTAACAAGATATCAGCTGCAAAACGAAATGACCTAAGTTTTAATACGTTTTTTTGTTTTAAGTAGAGCCCAATTATAATAGATGTTTTATTAATTGAATTTCTTGTAAGTAGAATTTTTACAAAAGAAAATTTAATTTTTCAGATTGTCAACAAGAGTTCTTTATTAAAATTATAAAATTATATTAATAAATACTAAAGTTATGAATAAAACAAATGAAATAAGAATATAAAATAAGAATGGGTATTCTAAACACCGAATTTTTTGTTAATTCCTAACATCTACTCATGTTAGGTTTCGATAATCTGAGCTTTTATTAGAGAGAAAACTTTCAACTCCAAAAACCTACTCAAAAATAAACTAAACACAATGAAAACTTCAAAGTAACTTTCTTTACGATTAAATAAACACTTATAGACGCTAAATGCTCATATTGGGAGCAGACCACAGTGACTCAAAATGAAAAACGCCAATTACTAATTGAGATGATCATATATTTATGCAGGAGTTTTAAATCTACAGTAAAATAAAAAAGATTGAGAAGAATCTAATATTTGTGTTGTCTTCATTGTAACGATTTTTTTTTCCTCCAGAAAATAATTTCAGTCCTCTCACTAGCATGGTAATAAATAGTCTTAAGCATGACAAAACTAGGATGGCACCAAGGAGACATGGACTACCTCCGGCCCAGATCCGCATCCATATTAAATCAAGATCCGTGATTCCTTCCAGATCCATTAAGGAATCCATATTTTCGCCTATATCCGTAGTATCCAAAAAAGAAATAAATATCTACATCTCATTCTAAACTAAAAAAATTCTAAATCAACATTTTTAATCTAAATAATTCTAAAATTCAAAGAATAAAAAGTGAATAACTTTTTGTAAATAAAAACTTTAAAATTGCTAAAACATTACAACAAATAAATTATATAATTTATCCAAATATAAATATCAGAAGCTACTTTTACAATTAAAATAATAAATAAGAAAGTAATAAAATATTCTTCAAAAGAATTTATGGTGAGTAGCATCAATCTATAATATCTCATCAGTTCTTCATCATTCTAATATCCACACCCACCCAAATTTCATTCCTACAATATTGGATAAATTATATATAAATTAAATACGATTTATATTCAACGCTTTATTATTTTTATTAATACCATTTTACTAAAATATGTTTTAATAACTATATTCTTTTGAAAAATTATTCTACTAATATAAGAAAATAAATCGTATAAATTTATATTATCAATTGGTAACCTGAATATCGTATATACAAGCCAACATCAATTTTAAATTTACAAACTAACTTAAGTTTTAAGAGTTTTTTAAACGTATCAAGAAATACCTACTACATTGCCAATGTAATAAAATTTATTATCATTATAATCACAATTGCTAAGAGTTTAAAATAAAATAAAATAAAAGATAGCTGATAATGATACTGGATTTCTGAGTATCAGAGGTCCGACCTACTCCCAGATCCGGCCTTAGATCCGACATCAATATCCAACCCTCGACCCAAATTATTTTAAACTCACCCAACCGATCCGACGGATTCGGACTACGTGATCTCTGGATCAAATCCAATCCCATTGCCATCCTAGATAAAATGTGTTGCTATAAAAAAAATTAGAATTTATTTTTCAGCTATGAATTTTTGTTAGGGGAAACAAACAGCAAAACATGGCTTTTACAATAGGATTATTATTGCGGGTTATTGTCCCAGCAACTCAATTTCTTCATTCAAACGGTCCAATTTATTATAAACCATTACAAAAGCGTTAGACATTATAATCAAAAAGGGTATAATTTATCTTAAAACAACCCTTATGTGCTTGGCAAAAACAAGAGATCCTCAAGGACTATATCAATGGAGGAATGTAATCACCTTAATACGAGTACTATCGAGTTTTTAAGCGATTTTTTTTTTATATTTTTGTTGACTTAGGTATAAAATTTTTTTACTTTTTATTTATTGTATTAAATTAATAAAAAATTAAGTTATCTGATCTGACCATTATTGAAATTTTAAGGATTTTTTTTTATATTTTTTAGTGGTAGTGTATAGATAAATTTTTTTTTTACTTTTTTATTTATTAATAACCAATAAAAAATTGCTTATTTACCTGCATACGATCAAATTAAGAGAATCCTCGATCACCGAATCATGAGTGTCATCTTTTTTTTAAATAATATTAAATTAGGAGAAAAATTCTCACTCGCTAGTAACTAACTCTTGCCAATATTATCGTTTAGAGTCATGTGATTGTGAGGCCATCCACATCCAGTTGGGTAATATTAATAGTACGATAACAATGCAGGTATTTGCTATCTTTAACTGCTGATCTTCAGAAGTTATTTGATCTCCACATTTAATTTAGGGATAATCTTTAAAAAATAATTAATTAATTAATTTAACGCTTTTGCCAAATTTCAGGAGAAAATTAAAAATACGTGGTGGACTGGAGATATAAAACCACAATAGGGACTGAACTGCTATAATGCTGCAAATTTTATAAAGAAATTTCAAGAGTTTCGATTTTAAGGAGTAAAGGAATCAGAGTGGTAATTGAGGCTCCGACATTAGCATTAATGTGGTGACGTCTAGTATTTTGCACTCATAAAAGTAAGGGGAATGTGACTTGATTTACTAAAAGTTCAAGGATCAAAAGCCATAATCACCATTCATAGAATCATCTGTGACATCTGCCTGAGAAGCAATGCAACACACAGATGTGATTCTTGCAAGAATATTACAGAATCAAAGACTCACTTGAACATAGAACTAAAACATATACTGCTTGCAACGCAGAGCACGTTTTTTACCTTCTCATTCTGCCGTGTTAGGATGGTTCTTGCTTGACACTTTCGAAGCGTGAGGGATCATGGTTCATGTAGCAGGACTTCTAGTTTTAGCTCAGACACCAGAGCACCAAAACCAATTTGAATTGAAGCTAAAGCTTAAGTCAGCTGGTAACTGTTCTTGCCTATCATTTTAAATATTAGCGTGTGAACCCCTGTAGAAATATAGCCAGACATAAATGCCATTTACTGATACATTTAATTTCGTATTGCAGAGGTAAATGATGCTGACAAAGCGACCTACGAAAAATAGTAAGTTTAAATTAAAAGGACAAAAACTGACCAGATATACAAGATGTCAAAAACATTCTTACACTAGGCTGAAGAGCACCAAAATTTGTAGAATTATGATTGGCAATTATAACTTATCACCCTCATTAGTTTCTACTCTGACAACCAAGACCTTCACTTTCGGCTAAAAAAAGCAGAAAAAGAAATTTTTGTAGTCATTTTTAATCTCACTTCTCTCTCTAAGAACCAATAGCAACAAGGAGAGACTAAAGTACAAAAGAAAGGCTAACAAGGGGGCAACAACATGTGTAGGGACTGAGAAAATGAAACAATCAGCAACTGGAAAGTTTTATTTCATAAATCTGAATGGAACCTAAACATATAGCCTCCACCCATACACACCCTTTAATACCTGCAACGAGGACTGGCCTATCAGTTAGTGTCAGTGTACAATTGCTTTGGTGTTGAGTATTTAATTAAATGTCTTTATTTAAAAAGTTTGAGTGGCTGAGTTGGTCTAAAAGCTCCACGGTATTAATCCCAGTCAAGTGAACTTACTGGAGAGTGTAACCAGGCAGAAAGTCTCAGCGTGGGACAGCACAAAGTTTCCTGCTTCGATGGAGACAAGATACCTCTTCACAAATGTCATTGGGTTTCAGAATGGACCACGAATCTAAAGTACCTAACTTCTATGTAACTTTCCCACCAGAGACAGATGGATCTGTACAAAACAAACAGAACAGTGATTGATGAGCTTAACGACAATCAAGTCAAGGAACAACATGTAATCACAAAAGCGGCCTCATAAACATGTACCAATCCAAGCAAGAAGAAGCCGTGAAATAAGAGAAATGGATGGAGAATGCAAAGGCTACTCAGATGTAAAAATCTTTACCCTGATGCATCAAGAGCCCCAACACCAACAGTTCTGAACTCAGATTACAATCTTAAAGCATCATGTCATGAAACTAACTGGATGCTTGAGAAATGAGAAGGTCATAAACCATGTTTGAGACTCAAGACCAACTGGAAAGCAGGGGTCTGCGCCTATCAATTATGCAGTTTGAACCCAACAAACAATCCATTTAGACTTGAAAAAGATCCTAAATCTAACTAGATACTACAACGAGGTTTGCCATAGTTACTATAGAATGCAACATTTTAATTGAGATTTTTTGGTCTTTGCTTCATGAATTTTGACAGTAAGAACCATCAATTAGAATAATCTTACTAGTTACCACATATACCCATTATCATAATCACTCATTCATCTATATATTATTATATTTGCATTCCATCATTTCTACTAAAATTACCTTCTGTATTTTCAAAAAAAAAAAATTGCTGACGAATATTAAGATCTTGGTATACAATTTTCCTACGCACAACTCATTTTCAAGCATATCCACTTTCTGTTTCTTCTAAATGTGCTCAATAATAATTCCAAAACTTGAAGCCAAGGGTCTGAAAGCACTACAAAAATTTGCAAATTTCCGCAAATAAATAAAATAAACAAGATTGACAAAGCTTAAAACAAAGAGAATTGAAATTACCTGTCATGAGATATTAAAGATGGCTGAAGCTTGCCTGTGACTACAGGATCAGGAATTATCTTAATTTGCTGAACCTTTACAGGAAATTTTCTTTACATCATCTGTAAACAAAACCTCAATTAAAGTAAACCCAAATTTAAAACAGACTTGACAATCCAATCAAATTAAGGAGGAAAAAAAAAGAAACAAAGACTGAGATTGAAGTAACTGACACTGTGCAATTGTATGTGAAATCTGTAAGCTTGAATGGAAGAAACTAGAACATAAAAAGTGAACAATAATAACAACTGACGGTTCATTGAAAAGCTGCGAAGATGACGATGATGACTTGAAAGCTGCAGCTAGTGAGTAAACGAGTGTCTTTCTGATCATGAAAAGGAGATAAAAGCCAGCATCTAAAATAAACTGTTAATTAAGGAAGGTACAATACTTTTAATTTTCTGTTATTCAAACTTTGTGTGGTATGAAGTAAATTTCGTAATAGCCTGTTTATGAATCGATTTTCTTTTTTAAATTATTCTTGTAATTTTATATTTAAAAATCTTAAATTATTCATATTTTTATTTAAAAATAAATGAAAAGGAGATGGGTTTATGATTTTTTTTTCTTTTAAAAAGAAAAAAATTAAGATTTAAAAAAAATTAAAAATAATCAATACCGGGATAATTCGAAATTAACTTTACAAATAATAATAATATGACATTTGTTAACTTTAAAGTGAAAAGTAGTGATGCTTTATTACCGTGAGATATTTGATTTGCATCAGAATTGATTGGACATCTTTTTTTTTTTAATTATTATATGTACAGGTTAATTATTCAATTAATAGATAACATATAAGATGTCATATTAATTAAGATATCTTATTAAGTATAATATTAATCAAATTTATTTATCTATTCCTTAGTTGAATTGATTAGATTTGAGATAGATGATCCAAGGATCTCTCTAGGTGGGGTTGTCAGAGTTCTTCGAATCTCCTTAGTTGAATTGATTAGATTTGAGATAGATGATCCAAGGATCTCTCTAGGTGGGGTTGTCAGAGTTCTTCGAATCTCAATTGAGATTTAGGGTTCTGACTCATTCAAAACAGAATTTGAAATAAAATGTTCTCTCGATCTATTATTTAGATAAAAAATTTGGACATTTAAAAATTTTGATCGGGATCTAAATGTTCAAAAATCTAAATTTTTAAAAAATGTATGATTGTCGGTTTAATGAACTACATATATCTAACATGTTGGTCATGTGTATATAAGAGCTCGTTTTAACAAATAATATATATGACATGTTATTCATATAAGTAGGATATGTTGTTTGTAACAGAATTAGCAGCATATAACAGAAAATTTATGTCATCTAGGATAATTCAAATTTCAATCAAGATTCGAAATTATGAGCAAGAGACGTTTTTATCTTAATTTACAGTTTCGGACAAGATCAGAATTAGTAAATTCCGACCTATCTTGTCTTGTTGCCAAACCTATCTATAGGAGTGGAAATTTTTTCATTTTTTATTTTATGTAGTTTCGGATTTTCGCATTGCCCTTATTGCTCTGACATTTTGAGGCTAGCATTAGGTTGATATGTAGGGTTGTTGTATGTATTCAATATTTACTTTTATGTTAAAAATAATTAATTAAAATAATCAATTAATTTAACTAATATCAAAAGTAGGGATGGCAATAGGCATTGCTCGTTGTGGGTTTGCCATTATCAAACTGCATTCGTAAAAAAATTAAATTATCAAATATGTCCGCAACCCGCAGTGGATTTTTGTTTTAGAAAGCTTTTTGCTTTCATTGCCAATTTTATGATTACAAAAGCTAAATGTGATCGTAACTGATTTTCACAGGTTTCTTATTTAAAATCATGAATATAAAAAATACTTTTAATAATATATAAAAACTTAAATTGTATAATTCAAACTATAAATATATAATAATAGCCTAAAAGATCCGCAACCAATATTCAATTCTAAACTTTATCAATATAGATAAGAAATTAAAATTTCAACATTAAAAAAAATAAACAAAATATATTAATATAACACAAAATATTTATATTTTAGGAAAATTATCATCACTAATATCAATGCCTTACTTCATCTTTTAATCAATATACAAGTATTATTAATAATATTAACAAGTAGATTTTATACAATTATCGTTAAGGCAAAATAAACAAAATCAATTAAAGTAAAATAAAATATTATTAATAAAAATTCTAAAATTTCTACTTATTAAAAGTTTATTGTATATATGTTGCAATAAAATAAGTTAGATTTAGGAATTAGAAACTCTAACTTCAATATATTTATGATTAAATTTTTTTAATGTAATTTTTGTGATTAAAATAAAAAATACTGCGGATTAGTGAATCTACATAGCAGTAGCCTTAGATTTTTTCTGCTAACAAATCGACTCATGAACCTATAAAATTATTTACAACGGGTGAGTTTTTACAATTGGGTTTGGACGAATTTAAGGTTTGAGAGGTAATTTTGTCATCCCTAATCATAGGTGTACGTTTGCCAAATTTTTGTCAGGAAAATATTATTCCAACAAAACGAAGCACAAAAAGCGAATGAATTTCCACAAATTTTACGAAGAATGTCAAGAATTTCAAGTTCCAAGAAGCAGTAAAGGAGTATGTGTTAGTTGGTGGTGTTTCCAGCTTGGCTTGTGTTGTGAATTCTAGTAAAGGGAAAAATTGACACAAAATCAAACATTTACATTGAGAAAATATTCGCATGCATGCACCATCAAACATCACTTCTGATTAATTTGTCCACAGCTTCCACTTGGTCCCCTTTCTTCCGTTTTTAGAAATTGAAACGATGTTTATTTATAAATGTCATGGCTATGTTTGTCAAGGGAATTAGTATTTCAAAGTCTAAATTTTATATATAAAAGAAGTGAGAAAATTTAAATCTTAAAAAAAATTATTGCCTGAAATTATTATCCGAACTCGAACCGAACTAACTTCTGAACCTATTTGGTTAAATTCTCAAAACTAAATGAGATGCAACCAAAATCGAAATCCATAAAAACCGAACCTTAACATAAACCTCCCACCCCTACACTTTACTCAAATTACATCTTAATATTAATTAATTTAATTCTTAAAAAATTATTTTTCTATATCCGACTATGGATGATTTGGTGATAATTAATATAATCTTATTATATGATGCTTTCAACCAACTAATTTCTTATGCCACGTAAATCGCTGCATCAAATTATATTAAAAAAATAAAGTTTGTCCAACAAGTAATAGATGTATAATAATTATTGATAATTTGATGTAATAAATGTTAATATTGGTTGTCAAAGCTTGAACAATCATTGTGCATGGGAGACAAAGGCATCTTGGCCCTCCCCACATGTGACCTGTCAGTGAGTCAGGATTTATGCAAATACAAATTATATCATATTCAGCCCTAATTTGCAAAATGAATAAATAAAGAACTTTTAACGGTTCTTTAACTGTTTTTGGCAATTAACTACCAAACGATTCTGAACTGAAATTCAAAGTTGTACTTATAATAATACCACTACACTCTCTCTAGACGCAAGAAATCACAGTAAATGGATCGCTTGATCCTGAGGACCAAGTTCAGGCAACTGCTGCTTCTCTCGTGGCTTCATAGATCTCGTTCGGTACTTTTCTTTTATTCAATTTTCACTCATTCTTTATAAATTAGTTGAATTTTCACGGTTGGATTTAAATTCGCTTGATTCTATCAATGTGGAGTTTATGTTAGCTTTGATGGTGGTGTTTTGTTATTTGCTTCCCACGTTTGTGATACCAGATATGCTTGTACATTAAATCTAATTATTCCCAGATTTATTTGTTGGTTTGTTGGTGAAGTTCTTAACTCTGCGATGATGAATTGAAAGTTTATTTCTTAAACAATTTCTAACTTTCAAGGTTTACAGTGATATTGGTTTGACTTGTGAAGAACTTGCCTTGTAAAAGTCAATAAGCAAAATTTAAATGCAGTCAAGTTTAAGGTACTGAGCAAATTCTGAAACTACTAATTAACAATTGCGTAAATTTATTAAGATCAACGAAAGTATTTGAGATTTAAGTGTCTATCAATAC
Source organism: Citrus cavaleriei (assembly GCA_030448925.1). Lineage (NCBI taxonomy): Eukaryota > Viridiplantae > Streptophyta > Magnoliopsida > Sapindales > Rutaceae > Citrus > Citrus cavaleriei. The sequence goes on from JAUJEN010000295.1 coordinate 14,536, forward strand.
ATAAGATGGATTTTGCAGGCATTGGTATAGATGAAGCTTGCAATTCTTTTGGTTCAAAACTTCTCTCTCTCTCTCTCTCTCTGTTGGTGTCTCTCATTTGCTTGAAGGTGAATTGACTCTGTTGAGCTCTGAAACAACCAATCAAGGCACTTTGTTGTTTGATCTCTCGCAGCAAAGTGTTTGATACCAGACTTCTGGAGCAGCTAGACATTTTAGTGTCTTGCAGTAAGTGCAGTCTGAAATTTGAAGAGCAAAATGAATTACTTTTTTCAGCATCCATTCTATATACCGTTAATTCTGTAATTTCTAATTGATTCGTTTAGGAAGTGATTGTTTACAATTGCATACTTGGAATTCAGTTCGATCTTCTTGACCAGATAAAGGAATGAAATGGGAGTAAAAGAAAAAGCTTAGCCTATTCAATGTCTTGATCAGCAAAAATTAAGCACTCCATGTGAGTAGGCTTGTCAAACCAGTAGACTATCTAGGCGATAGTTCAGTGAAGCACCTGGGGAAGTTGACTTCTAGTTAGTAAATTTTTACCCTCCTACTTCTTTGTCTTGTTCACTTCAATGATACTGTAAAACCAAGTTTTGGTAAGTATTAGAAAAAGGGTGTAAACTTTATGTTCTTGTCTGTGCTTTTGGGTTTCATGAGGTTTTTGTTACACTACCTATATAATTAACAGTGTTATCATCAGGCCGAAATGTTTCATAAGGCTTTTTAGTTTTAAGGATATAAAGATGGCAACAGGCGGTTTTTCACAGAATAGTTTACCACAATTCCCCATGGGGCTGCTTATAGGCAAGATTTCAAGATGGTGAGGTTGCTTTGGTGAAAGAAATACAGGCTCTTAATCTAGAAAAAAGATGCCTTCTATAGAAATTCAGCTACTGGGCGTTTGCATCCCGCCATCTTCTTGCACCTCTGAGGTTTTCTACAGGAATGAGAGGTTCAAATATCAACTCTCAATCTCTCATGACATTGTGAAACAAAAGGGAATATAGATGACTTCATAAATATTCTAAAAAATTCATACTCAACGAAAATGATTGAATTTGAAATTCATACCTACTTGTAATGTTTATGGGAATTTCCTTCATAACTAATTGTTTAAACTAGAGCTTCTCTGTTTTTGTGAGTGCATGTGTGTGCATGTGTGTGTGACAGAGAGTTACAGAAGCATATTTGTGTGTCTTTATCCATTTGATGCTCTAAAAGATGCGGATTAGTATTCAATAAGATTTTTTGTTTCATTTAGGTAAGAAATTGAACTGTGTCATGAAATAAAAATAAGTTGTTTTAACACATTCAGCAGCGTCCATAATTTCCAGAATTAGATGCAAATTGTTGCATTCCTTCTCTTTCTAATATATATTATTTATTTTGGATCTTTGCTTAAAATCTTTTTGCAGATTGCTAGTATTTGACAACATAGAAAATGGAAGCTTGAAAGAACATCATTAGGTATTCCTTTGAGCATAACTTGTACATGAAAACTTGTCTATGATAGCTAATCATATCATAAACTAATGGCCTCAGGCAGATCCTCTTAAACTCCCTTGGACTGGAAGGCAGGGCTGCAAATTGTCAATTGGCAGCTGCACTGGTATGTTTAAAGACAAAGCTAGGTTTGTGACTTATGCATGAAAAATCTTATCAAATGATATTTCTTTTGCCCTTTAGACTTCTGTATCGAGCTACGGTCTCAGGTTAATTGGATCATTAAGAACATTGACATTATGGAATAGATCCTGTAAGCATACAAAATATTCTAACAAGTAGTTAAAGCTAGCATCCTGATTATTGTTAATATAAACTGCAGGAGTATTTGCTTCTATTCAGTAACCTGCCTATGTACTACGTCTCCATCAGCTCAAGTAGTATCATGTTAGATGAAAACTTCACCGCAAAGGTCAACTACTGCTCTTTCAGTTTCTTCTCATTTACAGCATTCGGCTGACATCCAGAACTGACTTTGCACTACTCGTTCGGCTATATGTAAAAATTTTCTTGTAGCATAACAGATCAACTAAACCCTGATTCTTGGTTTGTTTTCTTATTACAGCTCTCTGGCGTTGGCTTCTTCAATTCCGTCAGAAATTGTGCTACAATGCCTCACTCCTCGTGTCCAGAAGGTAACAACATCATTCTATCTACTACATGGCTACGAGAAGCAACATGTCAGTTGTAACTTATTCTTCCATTTTCCTTTGCAGACTGTTCGAGGCTCAGGACTGCAGCAACATAATATTTCAGCTCGGTGTGATAATTCTGGAGCTAGTAACAGGCCAATCACCAGAGTAGGGGGATGTTGATTTAATCCAGTGGATTCAAGAATATATCATCATCAGCTCCATTCATAGAGTGATAGATACCTAGCTTGGTGTCAGCTATGATTCTAAAGAGCTCAAAAAGCTTCTTGCTGTAGCAAGGTTATGTATTAAAACTAAAAGATAAGCCAACAATTTCAATTCCTCAAATATCCCGCTATCTCCAGAACGAGGTAGATATTCAATGTTATAAGTACTCCAGAGTCTCTTTTATTTGAAGTTTTTGCTTTCTTTTACACGGAAATAAGGCAAGGTTATTAAATCTTCAGAAATATTTATTTTTTGAATTTTCAGATTTTGATATTAAATCTTCAAAAATTATCAGTACTCGCATTGTTTGAAATTAAATCGTCATATATAAAGCTCTACCATAAATTGTGCAGTTTAAAAGAAGGCATTTCATTGCTTTAAAAAAATCTAGTAAACAAAAAACACTGTAAACATCAAAGCGTCCACAGCTTTGAGCATCAGACAAATATGCTATTCAAATTATCTTTCCTTAGTACTGAAAATTAGCTTCATTTTAGTATGCGTACAACAACTTAAACCACTTTCAATGATTGTTCTTCGCCATCATCACTGTTGGGCACACTGCACTCTCTGGGCACCACCAGGCATATCTTCGTCCTCCTCATATGCCTCTTGAGCATGAGCCTGCTTCCTCCGCATCTCCTCCTCAATGTTGACATCATGCAATGTAGTCTCTTCACATTCATCTAGCTCCATGTCAGTCATCCCAGACAATGGCCTCGATGGGAGGATGGCCTCTAGGGCCTTAACCTGATCTGGGGTCAGAGAATCAGGGAATTCGACTGTGAAGTGAATGTACAGTTTCCCCTTCATGAACGGCCTCTGGTACAAGGGCATACCCTCCTCATTGATAGCCTTGTGAATCTGCAAAGAGAATTACATATCAATCATTTGAACAATAATCAACAGAAAACATTAATCTTTCCCGAATGACCAGAACTCAGAGACTACTAATACTAACCAGGCTTAACAACTTCCCCAGGATTGATTTAATCAGAAGTTGCCTCCCATCCAGATGAGTCAGTGCAAACTGGAAACAGAGGGCCTCAGTTAGCGACAAAGTATGCTCATAAAGAGATCTTCTCCTTTCTCTTGAACTTTGGATGTTCCTTCTGCTGAAGTACAAATACTATGTCTCCAGTGACTGTATCTGGCTGCAGAGCACAAACAAAGCGAAACCATCAGCACAGGTTAGAAAAGCCAGCATGAACAAAACAAATTGAACAAACCAAAAGAAACATACCGCTTCATCTGCTTCACCAGGAAGGTAATCTTCTGCCCATTTTGCATGCCCTTCTCAACAATGACCTCAGCACACCTTTTCTCCTGAACAACCTTCTCTCCTTGCACTGAGGGCAGCGATCTTTATCGTTGATGGTCTCACCGGTACCCTTGCATTCATTGCAAGGATGCTGCATCTGCTGAATCATAGAGGGTCCTAGGTGCCTTATCGAGACCTTCATACCAGTGCCTTGGCAACCAGAACACTTCATCGAAGCGCCAGATTTTGACCCTTTACTATTATAATAAACCAATAATTCCCATGTTAGAAACCATTAACAATATTTGCACAAAACAAGTCCAATACGATAAGAACCCAACAAATAACACTCACCCACTGCAGAGCATATCACATTCCAGAAAGTGAGAGCTTCTTCGAGGTACCAGATAAAAGATCCTCCAGAGACACCTTCAAAGGATGAACCACGTCCTCGCCCCGCCTCTGTCTCCGTCCCCTGCTGCTACCACCTGCTCACAATCAAGACAATCATTCAATTTCAATCACCATCAACACCGTAATCCCAAATCCAATATGCAAACTAATAATCTAATTGCTTAGATATTCATTCCTTTACCTCCGAATGGGCTGCCGCCAAAGAAAGACGAAAAGATATCAAACGGGTCATGGGCGCCAGCGCCACCACCCATTCCTTCCTTGAGTGCATCCTCACCGTACTGATCATATATCTCACGCTTCTCAGGATCACTCAGAACCTCATAAGCCTGAGCCAACTCTTTAAACTACAACAACACAAACACACAAAATCCATTCAACGTCACAAGAGGTCCGGGATTCGAACCACGCTCACATCCCACATTCAAAACGTACAAACATACTTGACCAAAAAAGCCATCATTTATTAAAACAAAAATAATGAAGAAAGTTTAGCTAGTTACCTTCTCAGGATCGCCGCCCTTGTCGGGATGATTCTTGATGGCAGCTTTTTTATAAGCCTTCTTCAAGTCCTCAGCGGAAGCGTTCTTGGACACCCCCAGGATCTCATAGTACCTCGTATTATTGCTCTTCTTCGGTGCTCTTCCAAACATCTTCTTTTAAGTTTCTTAACAAGAATCAACAGTTTTCTTAACAAGAATCAACAGAAACGAAACCCAGAAAATTCTTTTCACGCGGAGAACGCTACAGAAGAGGTCCCCAAAAGCCAAGGAATATAACCTGGTTCACAACTTGAAGCAATTGTTGAGTTGGGGTATATTTATCAGTATTAATAACGATGGACGGTTGAGATTTTTTCCTAGTCGGCTGTGAATGTGAGCTTTGTTAAGAAGGGTCTAGAATTCCCTCTCTCCTTCGGACACCCAATAAAAATGGAAATAAAAAAGGTGATAAATAAATATCTACGTTTGGGGGTTCGTTTTTTTTTAATACTGATTAATCGTATTATTCTTGCATTAAATATTTCTATTTATTATATGCAGATATATTACGATATTCTGATCGGAAATACGCTGATTGGAACTTTATGTTATTACGTTAAATTATGAAGTGAACAAATAATCACTTCTGAAGAGGGATGCTCGTATCTGCGAGGAGAAATACAAATATTAAAAAATAAGCGCGTTAGCATAAATCTTTGTGGAACTTTGCGTTAATGAGGCATACCGCTCCAGCGGCCGAAGTGGCTGGGGTTCGTTGGATAATCTGATTGACGGTGGGGATTTTGTTCTAGAGTCTTCTCTCGATGCCCCTCTTTTACGTCAAAAATACGGCTTGTCTTTTGAAAGAGGAAATGGGGGTAGAAATATCCAAATACGAACAGAATTTGGCAATGCTTTCCGAATTTTTATACATATTTGATTGACTTTAAAAGACCATAATCTCATCGAAATATTAGTAAAAATTAATTGAAATTAATCTCATGGAAACAAAACACTTGATTATTTTAAATAATTGGTGAGGTTTAGATTATAATTTCTTGAAATGCAAAATTTATTATAAATATGAAGGTAACCCAATTAGTAAAATGAAGACACGTCCGTAACATACCACTAAGTGCTTAAAGACGTTCAATTAAAGTATACACGGCTAAAGACCATGCCATGAATTCACCGTAAAATATAGTTATTTTTCCTTTTTTTTTTTTTTTTGGAATGATTACTATTTACAGATATTTAAACTGAAATATAATACGAGTATGAATTTATAGTTTAATCTAAAGATTTATCGTGCATGGCAGGAAATCTATGCCAATCAAGAGGTGAGATTTACATTAATATATGAGATATATCGACCCCTATTCATAAACCGAGATGTGGGGCATGTTCAAAATATATTATAACTTAAAAAATTTACATAATATTGAATAGCACCACAACTATAATATTTATAATTTTCAACGACTTTTCATGTTTTTAAAATGTCATTTCTTTAGCCTATTTTATGATTGTGAGTTATTAGGGGTGTATAATAATACATTTTGTAAAATCAAAATAACCAAATAGATTTTATGTTCAGGTATAAGGCATGTTGAAAATTAGCTGGGGGATTTTCATAGTGTCAAAACTCCTATGAAATACTTTTATAAAATTTAAAGAAAATAAGATTCTTTTGGAAATCAAACTTTGAATTTTGAAATTTATCAAAAGTCTGGCGGGGTAATTCTCCCATGTCGTAAAATATGGAAGATGAAAACTAACTTGAGTAGGGATAGTAAAAAGCACGATCCAACCAGAATTGATTAACCCTATTTTAATTTTTAAAACTTTAGTCCAAATTTAAAGGGTCAGGGTACCAAAAAGTCGCTGACTTTTGACTCTTAAACTAAATTTTAAAATAGAAAAATAATATTTAAAAGTTATTAAGCAATACACACACCACATACGTGGTCACAACTACATTTTAATTTTTAAGCATATTTATGTCTATTTCATATTAATTTAGTTATTCTGTATTTGATTTATTTATTTATCGTTAGTTTGGTTAATCTGTTAATTTGATTAAATTGTTACATGTTGTATTGTTGTTAAAGCTAAATAAAAAAATAATAATTTATTCAATTCCTTACAACTAAATTCAACATAAAAGCAGAACACAAAAGAATTATGACACGTGTCGAGTTTGCCCTGATGTTTAGCTTGAAAGATTGGATTTTTTTTAGGGTTATGACCCTTCATTTTGATCATAAAATTAGGCCAAGAGTCTCACTTGGGAACTTGAATCTAGACTCTCACCGTCACCGTCGGTGAAAGCATTGTCTACCACTCAGTTGAGTAGCGTAGTTTTTTTTTTTTTAATTACGTAGAGGTATTGTTCAATTCTATTTCGTATTACGGGGTATAATTGATATTCTGAATTAGATTATTCTTTGGGAATTTTGAATCTTAATATTTAAATTTTAGCTTGAATATTCGAGGGATATCTCTTGGGTAGGGAAAATGCTGCGTAGTAAATTGAGAAATAAAATACCCCCACAATACATTTGTGGGGTTGATCTTCCCTCGAAGTTGAAGGCGACTATTAGCCAAAAAGTATTTGGAGCGTCGTTTATAAAATCTTGAAAAAAAAAATTATTAATCGTATATCGCCGTGACAAAAGCGATGTTCTGGCAAACTTTTTAAGTATATCACATGTCACTAAGTTATTGAAAATCATCAAATCGTTAACTCACGTTAGAAAGTTAGCAATTGTGTAAATTAATTATTCATCTTAAAACTCAAAATGAGGTAAAAGATAAATTTATCCAAAAAAAATTAACGTAAATTTTCAATACATAATTTTTTATTTTTAACAATACATTTATTAAAAATATAAATTATTAATGGTACATATTATTAACAATTATCATAAAAAAAAATCCATCTTATAAAAAAATTATTATGATATATTATTCTGATTATCATATTATCTGGCCAAAAAATTTCGGTTGGAGCTTGGAAGAGTAGATCTTCAAAATTTAGATTAAATTTTGAAGGAGTAGATTCGATTGTAAAGTATCTTTTTTTTAGTAATTATATGATTATCAGATAAATGGGATGACACGTATCGTTTTTATCGATATATATCATATGACGTATCGGTTTTCTTAGGTAAATGAGATGATGTGCTTTTTAAAGATTAGAATTCTTATTATGTCAGTCTTTATGACGATGATTAACGAATTGGTGGCAATGAAATATTTTCATTAATTTAGAACATACGAGTGATATATTTAAAAAATATTATAATATATTTGATACTAATATCAGATAATAGTATATGGCTGATAATTTTTTTTAAAAAATAGATAGATTAATTATTTTTGTAAGTACAGAACCACCACTCATTCCTTTTTGCCGGGATCCTTAAAGTCGGAGGATTCAATTTTTTATCTCTATGCGGAGGAAACATATTTATTACCGTAACATTCTCAAAGCACACCATCTTTAATTATTAGGCGAAGGACTTGGTGGCACTGGCGCTGTAAAATTCCTTTTACGGAGCCCCATTCTCACATTTTCCCACCAACTTTATCCCTTTTTTATTTTTTCAACCGTTTACTACTTTTTCGCCAATCACCAGCCAGTTCTATCCAAGTTGTTAATTTATTAGGAAGCTGACGTGAAACTGAATCGATGATGACACGCAGTCCGTGATTGACTCTCTCTCTCCTTTGGTCGCGTGCGTGATAACGACCGACGCGGCACCACTCTTACCCACCCTCCACCCAAACGACATCGTTTGACCGCGCAAAACCACTCCCTCCCCGGCGTACTTTAGCCGACCCCGGTCCTAAACTCATCGCTCAAGCACGCACACACACGCACTCTCTCTCTCTGCCTTCTCACTCTGCCGGCCGCTTTTATCAAGTAAAGCTTAAGTAAAGCTTTTTGAATTTGACTCAGTGATGCTGATTGATTAAATCATATCAACGGCTGGAAAGAAAGTATCTCCCCCCAGCTCTCTCACTCACTCTCTTTCTCTTTATCTTACCCTTCTTCTCTCTCAATTCAAAACTCTCTTACTTTTTTTCAGGTGAAATTTTAACTTTTTTTTTAAGCTCTTGATCTGTTGATCTACAATTTTCAACTTACCAAATTCTGTTATTTTATTTTATTTTAAAAATCTTCTGAGGATTTTATGACATTTGGTTAGTGAAACGAAATGATAGAAAATTTGGATTTTTTGCAATTATTATTGTGCATTAAATTGTATTTATTGGATCTGTCCTCCGTGGGGGCTTAATTTGTCGATAATTATTAGCGTTAGTAGTTACAAATTTACAATGCGGTTTAAGGACACGTTTGGTTGGTCATAAATGCGAGTGAATTATATTGTCTGTTTAAAGCAATTTGGTGATTTTTAAACTTTTGAGCTCTTTTGGATTTGCAGGATGCAGGGAATGAAGAGGTTGTTTGGGAATTCGGTGTTCTCGGCGCTGGCCTTTTAAATTGGAGTGGTTTTTTTGAAGTAGACGTTGTCTTTCATTGCCGAATTGATTTTGACAGGTTTGTTTTTTGGCCTAATTAAGCACGACCGGCTTAATGATGCTTCTCATTTACCAATTGAATTTAATGATGTGGAAAAGTTGTTTTATTTTCTATGCTGAGTTCTATTGTTAGTAAATCTCCTCCTGATAGAATTCGTAATTGGTTTCTTTAATATTGTTAAATTGGAGGGCAGTTCCTTGTGCTATTATTCCATAGAGATGTAGTTTTTAAGAGAGTGAAGCTTATCATGGAAAAGTTTGACCATCTTAAGAGAGAGAGAGAGAGAGAAGGCTGAGGCTCAATTAACCAGGTAGCCCAGCAATGAAAATGTTATCGATTCTGTAGTTCAATTATGCAGCATCTCAAAATTGTGAAATGTATATTTAAACTTGAGCGTCAAACTTAATTCATGGATCACAATCGACCAATAGCTTCAATTGCTCATATGCTTGCAGCAACGAAATATATTCTAGGGCTCATCCTTCCCCAAGGAGGGGTAGACTTGGGCATGTAGATAGCGGTTTAGTGGTAAGGTACTGTACTGTTGAAGAAATCTTTTTATGTTAGTTTTCACCAAGGACTTCTTATGTGTTCTTATTAGATTGATAGGAAATTATCTTGAAGCATAATTTTCTATGTTCTTCTTATTCCCCGACCCTCCTTCTCAACCATGCTTCTTCAGTTTCTAGTTAGATTTTATATTCAATGAGCTTTGTTTTGATTTTAATAGGCTATTCTCTTGCAGTTCTGTTTCTACTGGAGCTATTTTGGCTTGCAGCATGGTGTCTCAGGAAATGGATAAAGGCATTGTTGGGTTGAAGAAATCAGAAAAGTCACCGTCTTCAGAAAAGGGCGAAAATGTGGGTATCATTATTTTCAGTTCTTTTTCAATATTCACCAACAGCTTTCAAAGTTTTTCAGGAAAGTCGAATATATGGTTGTTATATTTGGCATTCTTGTGAATGATGAAGTACTGATTTTATTTGCTATTCCTTTTGCTCTATATATTTCAAGTAAGACTATCTCTACTTATGTTGTATTCAACCCAATGGACTAGGACTAAGCTTATTTTGAGTTGTTAAGCATCTTATCTAAAACTAAAGTTCAGGATTAAGTCATTATCTTCCGTACTTCTCCGTCTCTCCTTTCTGTTGTGAAATAAACATTTATTTGTTCGTTTTCAAAATAATTAGATGACTGTAATCTGATTACCATATTTAATTTTATCATAATGTTTGATCCTTTTCAACTTGATGGTGTTTTGTCAATGGATGCTTTCCAACGGACAAGCTTTAGACATTTAACACAAAGTAAAACATCATACTAAATGGTAAATGTTTCTAGTTTTATATCTTGTTATGTTTTCTCATCACAGAGGAAAGCAGGAAGCAGGTCTCAGCACCGCAGAAAGCACTCTGTTGAGATTGATCCAGAGAAACTACAGAATGAGTTTGAACAGAATGTTGCTTCACCAGCTGGAGATGCTAATTTAAATGCTGTAGCAGAAGCCACTGGCTCTCCTTCAGATTCACTTCAAGTACAAAATCCAACCTACAATCAACAGGTTGTGAGAGAAAGAATAGGGCAACATGCATCCAAACAGCATTCGAGGATTTTTGGTACTTGATTTTCCCTTGGCGTCATTCAACTGTTTCTGACCAGTAACTAAGAAAATTGTGTGTGATTACTTATAGTTGGATCTAACAGGATGGTTTTGACAACTAGAAATAGAAGAGAGAGATGCAAAATATTTTCTGGGAAATTAAGGTTACCTGCCAACTTTTATTGAATGCAGAAATTCCTTAATTTAAAACAAATTCAACCTCTATGCTTATTAGAGGTAGTAGTTGGAGATTACTTTACAGAAATTGTTCTTCTCCATGGCTAATTTCTGTAAATTCATAGAACTATACAAGCTCCGGTACTTTATTCTGACTAGGACTAAATGTAGAAGGGTTAGTGGACATTTCCTAGCCAAGTTAGTCTCTTTGGTTCCATACAACCCCAGAATAAGAAGCCAGCCTGTAACTTAGATTTGACTGCATAACTATTAATATTACATAGATTATTTTTTAATAAAAAATAGCACATAGACAATTAAAAGAAGGTATTCCCATCGTACCAGTTTCAGACCTTGGTAAAAATTTGAAGTGTTACCAAATATTTTGGACATTTTCCTGTGATTTACCTTTCTGATACAATAGATGCTTGAGAACTAGTGTATATTGTACTCTTCTTGTCTCTGGTTTAATAAGTTCTCTTCATACTTTTTCATATTGTTTAAGCCTAACAATTTTGATCAGAGTAAATGACTTGGTGACATATTTGTTAGGCTAGAAGAGCTTTACGAGCACTGAAAGGGTTGGTGAGACTTCAAGCCCTTGTCAGAGGTCATGCTGTGAGAAAACAAGCTGCAATTACTCTTCGCTGCATGCAAGCTTTAGTAAGGGTTCAGGCTCGTGTCCGAGCTAGACGTGTTCGTTTGGCTCTGGAAAGTCAAACCACACAACAGACACTTCAGCAACAACTTGCAAATGAGGCTCGTGTTCGAGAAATAGAGGTTAGAACTTCAGAGGCGTATAACAATGTTTTTATGTATTTATTTTCTGAAGTTTCCTGTTTACTTTAATGGTTTTATTTGGGGCCACTGGGAGCTTCTTGCTGTTTTTAACGGTGTTTACTTCTCGTTCACAAAAACAATGACCAGCATTGATGAAGCCTAAACTGAATGATTTTGGAAGCAGTGATTAGATACTGAGAATATGGTAGTTTGAGAAGGTGGAACCTGAAAACCTTTTTAAGACTTGGATTCTGTATGTGACTTATAGTTGCATAGTTAATACCAACTGTGATTGTATAATATGTCTGACATTGATTAGTCCTTATGGTAATGAGAAGTGGTTTATAAACTGTTGTTTACACTAGAAATTATATTACAATAACTTGTATCACTATGCTATTCATCAGTGATTAGGAAATTTTCATTTTCATATCGACCCACTTCTATGGCCATTTGAATTCTGTTTGGTTTTCTGAGTGTTGATTTTATGCAGGAAGGATGGTGTGACAGTGTAGGATCTGTTGAAGAAATACAAGCCAAGTTGCTAAAGAGGCAGGAGGCTGCAGCAAAGCGTGAAAGAGCCATGCTCTAGCCCATCAGGTATAATTTTGATAATTTTCTTTCAGTTATGAATCAACCAATTCATTTTCATACAATTAATCAATTGGCATTAGAGTCCCTATTCTTATTTTAATGTTCATTAGCTTCCTTTTCTCTGAAACTTTTCTGAGAGTGTTCAGCATGCACTCATAGAAAGCTCTGTTACAGTCATTTATTTTTCATTTAGTATGGAGGTGCCTTTCTAAGTCAGCGGTGCATCTCTATCTCTCTCCCATATTCGCACCACCCAATCCTGAGTGCTAAATTTTGTAAGATAATTTTTAACTTTTTTCCAAACTCTTGCTTCTGGTGGGTATATCAGTTGGCTGCCTTATCACGTCCTTTGGTATTTTCTCCAATAACTTTCCCCGAGTTCAACTGGCTTCCATATAAGATCAAAATTTGTTCTTCTAGTGGCAGGCAGGATCAAGACAGCAATCTGTTCCCTCCGGATTTGAACCAGATAAAAGCAGCTGGGGTTGGAACTGGTTGGAGAGATGGATGGCTGTCCGTCCCTGGGAGAACCGCTTTCTTGACATTAATCTCAGAGATGGAGTCATGGTACGTGAGAATGAATCAGCTGAAGATAAGAATGGCACCAAACCCCAGATAAAATCTGCTGGCAAGAAACCAATTGCATCTAATCTTCACTCCAGCATGTCTAGTCAGAAAGCAGGTCCATCGCATTCTGATGGCAGTAGTTCTTCACCAGGTATATCGGCAGGCATGTTGGAAGCAACAGCAACACAGTTGGCCAAGCCAAAGTCCAAGCCACCTGTTGAAGATCTAATGGAAGAAGCCAACTCAAGGCCTGCTGGTATCAGTTCAAGATCCCACAGCAACCCAAAAGAGAGAACCACACAATCTGATAAACCAGTGAAGAAGCGCTTGTCTCTGCCCAACAACGGTAGGTTCTCCCCTACCTGCTTTGCACATGAATTTTCTGTGTCCATTATGTAATGGAATTTTTAATGCAATTTATTAACACCTTACTTCTTTTGTTCTAGCAGCTGCTGCTCCCAGGAATCAGACAGGCAGGCCTGGTCGAACTGCCGCTAAAGTGACACCCAGCTCCAATAGACCCATGAGTAATAAATCCAGAATGAATGGCAAAGGTGATTCGAATCCTACAAAATCTGTTCCACAGCCTGTTGGTCTGTAGTTATATGGAAGAGAGGCAAATCCCTTCAGATATTTCCATTTCCATTTTGTATATATAGAGTCACATTACGAGTGCTACACCACACCACATTGCCTGCTTATTTTCTGGTCAAAAGGACTTGGTAGTTTTACCATGGAAGAGTTGGTTTCACGTTGGCAGAGGCTGAGGTTATTGGCTTGAGTTGGGTTTGTTACAGAATAAGATCAGCAGATTTGGTTCCACTGTTTTAATCTTCTTTCGTTGAAGTGTTGTTAATTATGTGATCACATGTTATTTATTTTTCAAATGTATGATATCCAGAGCGGTTGTCCTTCACATACTTAATCATTATCTCTATTTCTTTGTCCATTCTCTGCTTAACAGCATCTATATATTGGATCAGATAACTTAAAATTAGATCAGGGTATGGTGTGGGAGTATTCTCTGTATGTAGAGTATTTCGATGTACAAGTTTATTGTATTTTTTTCATTCTTTTGTGAAAATATTTCTTTTTTTTTTTCCTTAAATTCTTCCTTAGGATGCCAAATTGTCTTCAAATTTTGAAAAAATATACTATATCTTCAGTGGGTTTTATGATTGTGAATAGATAATATTGTTGCAGGTTTTCAGGTGATTTTTTGCTTTTTCCATCATTCCATTCTGGTAATATTTTCTGTAGCAGGGATATGGTAATATTTTCAAGCACATGGGTTTTGGTTTCTTGCATGCATGTAGCGTATTCTTGGGAAACAAAAATATCATGTCACATTCTGCATAAAGAAAAACAGAAGGGATATTTTCACTTTCCTCCCTTGACGTTTGTATTCTGTTTCTTATGTGGTAACTTGAGGAGGGCAAATTAGTAAATTTCCATTTAAATTAACAAATTATTTCTCCACCATTGAAGACAAAAAACTGCTAACTCTCATAGTTTTGCAAAGTTTATTGTTGAGAAAAAGGTCAAGGAAAAGGGATTGGGATTTGTTTGTTTATTAAGCTAACATAAACCAGATTTCATAATCATGCTCTGTTGTTTGTTTCTCAATCAGCAGACAAGACCTTCGCATTAGTATCTGGGTTTTGTTTTTGCATGCATTCAGTATTTAAAAAATCAAATGATTTTGATGTCCTAATATGTCCATACAAAAGCTTAGGAAGCTGCCTTTGGTTGAAATTTTTTTTATGAAAGTTGCATGTTTAACCATTTTTGTCCTTTATTTTTTTCCCCCCACCTTCTGATTAGTATTGAATCATTTGGGTAACGATAATAAAGTTATGTATTCATGTCATTTAAGCATAAGTGTATCTTGGGATAATTGGTTCAGTTTGTTTTATAGCGTGTGACTTTTTCAGGATTACCATTTTTTACTTTCGCTCTAGATTGTTGTTCAATCTGGCAAAAGGCACCATTTAATCTGTTGAAAAGGTGTGTTTTTGTCACTTTAGTAATTACAACACAATTAGATTCATTTAAGACATGGAATGATTATTCTGTGCTGTATTTCAAATTATTAATTTCACGCCTTTGCTTCAGAGATGGCCCTTTTCAATTGTATCAGCATTCCGGCTCATCTCATTATGAAACACATTGTTCCCCTTGATTTTAGCATTTAAAAGCAAATACGACCAACAACTTTAGGTCAGGTTTCTTGCTGAATGGCAACATTGTGAAGGACTGTTATATCAGAAGATGGCCCTCTTCAATTGTATCAGCATTCCCCACTAAAGTTTGTGGGGGATATTTGCAGATGAACTCTCATCTGTTGCTAAACTCACAGTTCCTGATGGTTATGTTTGGCAAGCAGGTTTAACGCAAAGAAGAGGGGATGAATAACGTCAATGCCGAAAAGACTCTTCAAGCCTGAAAATCCTTCATTCCTTGTTGTCATGCTGGGAATTGACTTACACAAACATTCTGCGGCGAGCTTTAAAATGATTTTTGATTGTGAAAATTTCCAGATTATGACCAAGAACAAGAGTATGTATTCTTCTGATAGTTTCAGTATTTAAAGCATAAGTAGGAGTGATCTAGTAAGTGTTTGAACTCTTGAGTATTATTTTAGAGGCTTGTGTTCCGTCCTTGGCCTTAACATTGATATGTTGGTATCACTATTTTTGGAGCTAATTATCGTGGATCAGGAACCAAGAGGATTTACAGTCTGTTGGCACTTCATAGACAACTAAGAACTAATAATTATGCTTGTATTTAAAGATTAAATATAAAACAAGTAAAATCACATGAAAAATTGAATCATGAATTCTTCATATTAGGTGCCGCAGGGGCAATTTTACAAATATATATTTTTTTTTTGGGTAGTTTTCTACATTTAAGTGGACAAAAATTATCTTTTTTATGTACTTAAATAATGGTGGTCAACCCAACGGATACAAAACTGAAAACTTGTGTAGTTTTTATGGCTATTGCCATAATTAATTGGTACTAAGTTGAGCTTTTAATAAACGATCAATCAAGGGGCAGCATGTGTCACACATTGATTGTTTCCATATTTTTAATATTTTAAACTTTTGAAAGGTTAATAATTTTATTAATTAACTAACGTTATCTTCATTGTTTGTTCTTTTTAACATTTATATTCATATCAATTTAATAAGTACATATAAATTACAATTTTAAATTTAATACTGGTCCTTCAAAGTGGAAACTGGAAAGTGTAGAAGAAGGAAGAAGGAAACGTGGCAGTAAAGAAATGTGATCGAAAAGGATATCGGGCAGAGCAGATTCAGCACAGTTTCAGAATCAGAACTGCAGAAACATAACTTAAAAAGCTGTCACAACTGCACATCTGCTCCAAACTTGTGAGTTTGACGAGTTTGACTGAAGGACAGTACTGAACTCAGGATGCTGGTAAGCATAAAACTCTCACAAAGTTAATTGCATTAACTCTTGCTTTCAGAAAAAAAGAAGACCCTAAATTGGCTTATATAACTTGAAACAAGAAACAAAAAGCTCTAGAAGCTCCTCTTGCTTTAGACAACTAAGGGATTCAATGGCTTCTTGCAGGAGGTTTCAGCCCAGTTCGTCAAGTTCTTTGCCGGAGACTCCTCAAAGTTTCTTGAAAGTTGTCCTTCCGTCTACCCTTCGAGACAAAGAAATAGTATACTTAAATTCTTTTCCTTAAGCCTTTCTTTTTCTTTTTTTTCCCTAAAAAGCTAGCTTTTTTAAGTTTTGTATGCTTTTAATTCGCTGAATTTTTTTTTTTTCAACAAAGGATCCTTTGGTTTTGAGTTTTGACCCTTTTGGCTTTGAGGTAATAATTTAGTGAATCTGAGGATTTGAAACTGGGGCTGTTGCTTTCACTGTTATGGTTGGTTGATAGATAGATGGATACCAACTATTTTTATTTCAGTGACTTGGATCTGTGTTGATGAGGAGAGATGGTTGATTTGTTTGATTTATGATCTGGAATTTTCTTTTCCTGTGGGTTAGTTTGTAGATCATTACTATTATTATGGCCGTAACTTGCTTGATAAAATGAATCAGTTAAAACTGAAATGAGCTTTAGTATGACCTATGAAACTAGTCATTGCGTTCTTCAATTCTTGACAATCGCATGTTTCTCAGTAAGAATGAGATTTTATCCGGCTACAAATTTTTCTGTTTACTTAATCATTTAGTTTGTCTGTACTAAATTATTTTTGGGGTTCCAATAGTTTCTGTTTCTTTAAATTGTTGTTTAATGTGGTAAAGTTATGATTACTCTGTGCTGAATCTTTTTACTTGAGCTTGAATTTTAGTAGCTAGACTTGACGTGAATCACTTCGATATGAAATTTGTCTGGAATTGAAATGTAGAGGAGAATAATTTCAATTTGAATGCAAAGGTTATTTTTTCCGTCATCTAATTAGAGGATAATTGTCGTAAGTGACTAATTGCATAAGCTTGTGAAGGGCTATATAAGTTTGCTTCTGCAACAACCTTTTTCATTTGCATTAACATTCCCTTGTTTGTAGCATTTAACAAAACATATTACCATTGCTATTTTAGCTTTCGAACTGCATGTGCATTGGTGATGGTATTGCATTATATCAAAATCATCTTCTTTTCTTTGTAGTAAGAGTACTTGGAGATCTTCTTTGTTTTGTAGTCTCAATATATAAAAATAACAAATTTATAACTGAAATGTTGTGAAGCCCTTTTTCTTGACTCCAAATAAGTTTTGTCCTGTCCTTGAAGGTTTTTCACTGTGGGTATCACTTCCATACAAAATTTGTATATGGTTGAAGTGTGGAAGAGACTCAAATCAATGATAAGGTAGAATTATGACTTATAAGGTAGAGCAAGCATCGAATTGCATGCTGTGTATCATTTTAAATCATTTATACACAGAAGAACTTATAAATTGCATGGTGAAGAGTTACATTCATGAACCTCAGTTGAGCATGCCTTTGCCTAAAACTCTGGTTTTGACAATAGCAGCAGATTTTTTACAAGATTTTTCTGGAGAAGTTTCACATGATACAAACTTTATCAAGTGACAAATGCATTTGCTATAACAGGTTTAGCATGTACTTACTTCACATCCAACCTCATTTAAATGCATTAACATTTAGCTTCGTCTTTCCATGCAAATTGTTCTTTCTCTCTCTGGCTTTAGTATCTTTTCATTTAAATGCATTTCTTTCCCAAATATATCACCTTGTTTCTGTAGCAGTGATAAATGTTAACTAAATTTATGACATTGATCTATGCTGCAATTCATGACAGCAATAGCCTCAAAACGTTGATTCAAATTTTTTTTTTTCCCTGGTTGATTTTCACTCCTCTTTGAATAGATGCGCTGACTTTATTTGCATAAATGTGAAATTCCACGAACGCTTGTGAGAAATTTTGGGCACGAACTTTCTGATGTGGCTACAATTATGGTTCCTAATGGTCGTGTTTGGCGAGTGAAGTTGATGAAAGATGGGAGAAGGGTTTCTTTTGGTGATGGCTGGCAGGACTTTGTAGCAAGTAATTCAATCTCTGTTGGTTATTTTCTGGTTTTCAGATATGAGAAGAATTCAACTTTTCAAGTTCTCATACATGATATGACTGCTTGTGAGATTGACTATCCATATAGTGATGAAGAATCTGACGAATGGAGTTCAGAGTTCGAAGATGACATGGAAAGTGAGGAATGTGTTGAAATAAGCAAGGAGTTGTTTTCTAGCAAGTGCCGATGCCAAAGACAGAAGAAGAGCAAAGTGAAAGGGTTGTTTCGGAACTTACTTGAAAACATGGGAATGTATATCTCTGAAAAGAGTGAAGATTTTACAGTGGAAGAAAGCGAGAGAGCAATCAAGATTGTCAGATCATTGAAGCTGAAAGATCCTTCGTTCATGGTTATCTTTCGAAAACGTGAGAAACCTTGCCGTGAAGTGGTGAGGTTTTTTTAATATAATGCAATTTTTGTGAAGTTTGCCTTTGATGTGTACTTAGATACAACTCTGTTTGGTTGTGCAGTATGTCCCTGCTAGTTTTGCCTACAGGTTTGTGAATCAAAATGTCAAATCTATCAAGTTACGGGGTTCTAATGCAGAGCTAAACCTGCCGAGAAGTGATAAGTCAGTTCGAATCTGGTGGAGAGATAACGGGGGTTTCTACTTAACCAGAGGATGGATGAAATTTTCAACGCACAAGAATTTGAAGGACGGAGACATTTGCATCTTCAAGCTTATCGACAGGAAAGACGTTCTCCTCGAACTTTCAGTTTTTCGTGCCTAATTAGAGTGAATCTAAGTTATATTTTACTGCTGGCGATGTTTGAATTTATAGATTCCAAAGGTTTATCAATTAGGATATTTTACTAATGCGATCTATTTAATTGGGGATTTGATGCTTAAATTTGTTCTATTTAACTGATGCTTTTGGTTATGCGTCTGACATTTTTCTTAACCTTGCTTTCGCACAAGTGAGTATATTATGTGCAAGTAAAGAGAATGAAAATGTGCGGTCGCAGTGTAGACTTACAATTTATATGGGGGCGTATTTATGTTTGACTATAACTAATGGGGTGGATTGATATTAATCAAACGTTAGAAAAAGGAATGGGCCGTCATCGCGGTCAGGCCCAATTATTACAGATTGAGCGACTGAGCCTTCGTCCGTCATCAGGCCCAATTTGAGTTTCAGATTAAGCAACTCGGACTTGGACATTGCACTTCGTCCGTCTCCGTCATCACATTTTGTTGAATCTCATTGATTTTTTAACCTAAAGCAGCATTAAATAAATAATGGGAAAATTAAAACAATAGATAAATAAAATAAAAAAATATCTTTAGCGCGTGTCAGGTGTCACAGACACAGGGTCACACAGCTTATTACCTGTTTGCACTAACAAACTTGTGAGCAATGTAGGATTATTAGATTAACGTTCATCCTCTCGCCGTCCAAAACGCCGTCAGATTTAACGGCAAAGCAATCGTCATCATCTTCGTCCTGTCCAATCCAATCTCACTCTCCGCAAACGCAAACAATTCACCCTCCCTCCCCCCATTGTCTCGGCTCTCTCTTCTCTTTCACTCTTCACTGTTCTCCTGCTCTCAATCTCATCCCCTCTCAAACCCTAACCCTAACCCTAATCTCAATCTTCCCATTTTTTTTCAAAAATTGCTCGAGTAATAATGCTGTCGTCACCATACGTCCTCTCATTCTCCCTCATCCTCACCCTGCCACTCCTCTTCTTCCTCCTCGCCCCGCGCATCCTCCCTCCCATTCCCCTCCCCCGCCCATTCCATCTCCGGAAGTCTCCGGCCTAACCCCTCTTCACGCGCTTCCTCTTCTTCCTCCTCCCTCTCTCCCGCTCCCTCCTCCCTAACCCTAAACTCAAAATCGCCTTCCTCTTCCTCACCAACTCCGACCTCCATTTCTCCCCTCTCTGGTCCCGCTTCTTCCCCAAACCACACCGCCGCCGCCACCCACTCTACAACATCTATGTCCACGCGGACCCCACGGCCAACGTCACCACTCCACGTGGCAGCACCAACACCGTATTCGACTCCTCCAAATTCATCCCCTCTAAGATCACCTTCCGCGCGTCCCCGACTCTTGTCTCCGCCGCACGTCGCCTCCTCGCCACCGCCATCCTCGACGACCCCGCCAACGCCTTCTTTGCCCTCCTCTCCCAGCACTGCATCCCCCTCCACTCCTTCCACTACGTCTACAACTCCCTCGTCACCTCAGCCTCTTTCGATCGCTCCTCCTCCGCCGCCGCGTACGGCAACATTCGGCTCAGTCACAAGAGCTTCATCGAGGTCATCTCCAAGGATCCGAGATTGTGGAAGCGGTACGTGGCTCGTGGCCGCTACGCGATGCTGCCGGAAGTGCCGTTCGACGACTTTCGGGTCGGATCTCAGTTTTTCGTCTTGACGCGTAAGCACGCGGTTATGGTGGTGAAAGATCGGGCGCTCTGGAGGAAATTTAGGATGCCTTGTTACCGGGCGGATGAGTGTTACCCGGAGGAGCATTATTTTCCTACATTGCTGTCAATGCAGAATCCGGACGGGCTGACCGGGTACACGCTCACTCGGGTCAATTGGACGGGTACCACGAACGGGCACCCGTACACGTACAAGCCGAGGAGGTGTCGCCGGCTAATTTACAAGTTGAGGAGTCGAATTACTCCGAGTCTTACTTGTTCGCGAGGAAATTCTCGCCGGATTGTCTGGGACCGTTGATGAAAATCGCCGATTCGGTCATTTTTCGTGACTGATCCGGATCATAAGTTTAATATTCCTGGTGAGTTCCATTGTAAATTTTGTTTGCTACTGTAGTGAGTCGACTCAGTGAGTTATGAAGATGTCAAGGATGGATTCGTAATTTTATTATAAGTTATGACAATTAGTTTATTTTTTTAGGAAATCCTTAGGAAGGAATTTCTAATATCTCAGCTTTTGTGAAAGCGCTCTTTGATTAAGTGCTTGTTTAGGAAACCCATCTTGGGTACATTTTAGGATTTAAAAATGATTTTTGACCAAAAAAAACCATCAAATATCCAAATGCTAGGTTGCTAGCCGATACCATAGATAAACCAAGTGCTGTTTCACTATTTCAGCCAAATGCTGCAAATAAGCCCCTTTTTTAAAAAAATAATTTGCAGAAATTCGTTGGAATGATTCTCAACTTGTGTTATAAGCATATACACTTTTGTCACCGATGCTTTATATGGTACCCTTAAAAGGCTTGTTTTTATTATTCTCCAAATTTACTTTATGTTTTTCTCTGCGAAATTGGGATCTTGTTTTGTTTTAGTGATTTTATTTATTTGAAAGTACTTTCAGTGGCAATTAGTTGATTGGAGTGGGATCAATTTGTGACCATTTTTACAGGTGAAACAAGAGGAGTTTCTGAGGGAAGTGGAAATATAGAGTAAAGATTAATGGGGGAATATGCTGTTCAAGAACGAAAGAGTGCGCGTTCAAGTGCACATAAACATATCAAAACCCCGAAATCTACTGCCCCGACTGTAAGAGTTTTTTTTTTTTAACAAACAAGGGGATCTGAAAGTGATACTAGTGGGAAGTACTTTTTGTCGAAGCTAGCTTTGATTCGTAGGTCTTTCTTGATTGATGCCGACAGGGGGTTTTTTATTTTGTGTATCTGTTGCCAATGGTGATGTGATTCTACGATCCTTGTACATATTGCATATCAAAAAAATCAATGGAATGTTGTTGCATGTAATTGTTAGGAGGCTTGAGAGGAAAGTGGTACATAATGCCTGCTAAGTGAAGTGAATGAAGAAGCCAGGGGTAAATTATCGAACCCCTTTCGGCCTTGGCCTTTTTGTTTTTACAATTTGGATTCTTTGATAAAGCTAGCTTGATAGTTGCGACTTGCTAGCTGCCGACAGTTTTTGATTGAAAATCAGGTACTTCAAAAACATCAACATCCGAATGAAAGGGTAAATAGACTGCTGCTGGCTAAAGCCAGCTACTTTAGCCCTTGGTTGTCAAAGTGTCATAAGTATTATTATTCTCAATAGTACCAACTTTCATACATAGTACAAAATGAATTCTTTCACTATTGCGTTTTGGTAGGCGGTTGGCAAAGCCTGTGAATTACATTTTCTTGCAAGGGAAAAATAATAAGGCTATGGTTATTTTGGAGTAGATTTACGGCGGAGTACGAATGTTAATGTCAGCTACATATGTAAAATGATAAATAGTAAATAAATTATTATAATTTTGATCGTCTTGTTTCGAAGGAGTGTTTTATCTTAAAGGAAGTTCAACATAACTAAATTCAAATAATAATAACCAAACTTGATTGGCCTAAACAAAGCAAGTAGGTAACATTTAGTACCAAAATACCCACCAAATTGATGAGCTCAACAAATTGAATAGTCATGTTCGTTCCATACACCTGGAAAGTTTAGATAGTGATTTTTGTTGCGGCTAAGCTGTTGATATGTTTGACTCTATTTCTTATGGATCACGATTCTTTAGTTAATTCAATTACCTCACATTCCACTAATGCCTACTTTTCATTAAAATAATCATGTTAAATTGTAAAAGGTCACTCGCAAACTTCCGCTTTTTCAAAAATATTAAAAGAACGATTGTGGTTGTGGGTTGAATCGCTGCATTCAGAAAAGCAGCTTCAATTATCGCTAGCATGCAGAAAACGCGGCCCACTAACGCTTATCGTGTTATTGCAGTTAAATTTGTCATTTTCACAAGAATTATTCCAAATTCGCAGAGTTTACTCACTCTTGCGTACATTTTTTTTATATTATTAATATTTAAATTTAGCTAAAAAAGGTCGATGAAAGCAATTAATCGAATAAGTAATTGTGACATAAAGGACTTTATACTTCAAAAATTTGAAATCCAGCTTTGTAAACGTATGATATAGAATTCAATCAATTTAACTATCGTATCATTTTAGTAAACAGATCATATCACAAATTGCGACATTAAAAAAATAATTACACATGGTAGAATAAATTATAATAAATGTTAAAATTTACAAATGATAAGAAATTATCATATTCGACAAAGGGAATAATCATATTTAACCATTAGCAATTCAATAAATTCATTTCAAGTTCCCACACATAAAAGGCTTAACAAAAATTAAGCTAGGTCCTTAGCTGAATTTCATTTGATAGGCACAAGCAGCTTAACTGCTTGAGAGAAGTTTTTAAAGAGTTGTAAGTACAGATTCCACTTCCATGTTAATATTTTCCACTTTCTTGCCACTTGGCAGTTTCCGATCAAAGCAATACAAGATTTCTTGGTTAACAAATTCGTCTACATGAACCAAATGGAAGAAACTGAGAAGCCAAAATGGTTCCCTCGGCCTTTCCCAAATTTTGGGGTCCATTCCTAGTTCCTATTGCCCAAATATGTATATGGATTTTGGTTTTTGGGTAACTGTCATAATCATATTTTTTGAATTGAGACATAGCTTCTCTTGGCACAGAGGTACAGCCTCAAAGTTTCTTTCACCACTCGCTTGAGGTTTTTGAGGCTTATCAACATCGCTTTCAAGAACCTTTCCTTTGTTCCCAACACGACCACTTATTTATTCTTGTGCTTTCTTCATTGTATTTATTTGGATTCCTAGCAAGCTTTGCCGTTGCCTATATCATAGTTGTTGGTGTAGTTTCGCAGTTCAACTCCACCTAAAAGTAAATCATGGTATTATATAATATATTGATTTTACTATTAGGGGGTTTATCAAAAATATTAATGTATATAATAAACAAAGTTTACGACTCTTCGAGCATATCTTGAAAATCTACGATAGTAAAGACGAGGTCTACTCCTATTTTATAGTATTCAAAATAATTGTTTTCATTTTCATTTTTTGAGACTTGAACCCTATTTGATTGAGATGAGTTTATCATCCAACTCATGACAACTTCTCTATTTTTCTTTTAGATCAGTGTGATTATATATGGATATGGTGCAAATTCAATAGTTTCAAAGTAGCTAGTATTAATGCCAATAAATTGTGTTAAAATTATAGTAGTAAATGAAAAACAGAAAATAAATAAGAGTGCTAAATTACCACAAGACATGGTAGCTTCAACTTGTTCACCTGTGAGTTGGAAGTGCATGATCAAATCCACTTTGATTTCTCTATATATTCAGCAACACATCTAATCATGTTCTTGTGTCTGCCTCTTAATAACGTTGACGCTATCATCAATTAATTTTTGGCAAAAAGAATCCAATTCAGGAAAAACCCTCTTATGCTTTCTATCTGGCCGTCTAAATATTTCAATAATCGAACCAAACTAAGGTAAAAAAAGCAGAAGCCACACGGTTCCCATCATTTGAAGAGCATCCCAAAATCAACTGATAATAAAATCCCCTTGTGCTCTTTCCAAAAGCAATTCTACAAAAAAAGTTCCCACTAAAAGCCGAGAGCTTCTCACTAAGAATTGCATAATTGAGTAATAACTGATAAGAGTCAATGAGAAAACCCACCTCTTCTTTGCTAATCAACCTCAGTGATTGCAACCTTTGTGTAATAAAGAGCTCAATGTTGCATATCTTTCGCAGCTCCTCGTAGTAATCATTGTAACGCGCATAATTTCTAAGATTGTTAGTATTTTTTGAGCACCCATTACGCAGCAGCACTTTGCTTAATGAATCTTTAAGACTTTTTTGCTGAAATAAATACGAGTTTTATGCCTTTAATCTTGCATTTCCAAATAAACACATATTTTAGGTAAAATTTCGAAATTTACCTTGATCACCCATGAATCCGAACTTGAAAGCTTGTTATGGAACTTTAACCGAGTTGCTACAGCCTTGATCCAGCTTCAGAAAGCTTGCTTCCTTCACTTCAGCTCAAGATTCGGGTTTTCCTCTTGATTTACTGTACACACACGGGAAAGGAGAGGGAGAGAGAGTGCCAAAATTAATTAATTTGATGAAGTTCTTAAATATGTGTTAATCTGAAAATTACTAAATATAACACAATTAAATATATATATACTCGTATAGAGTATGTAAATTAAATAATATTTGATCATTAATAAATGAATCATTAAAATTCTTTAATATTTGACATCACGTATTAATTGAAATATAAGCAATTAGAATGATTTATCATAATATGATAAATAAATAACAATCTCCCACTTAATGGCGGAAGTCATTCTAATGATAGTTTTAAAATAAATGAAATAAATATTTTGAAAACAAAATTAATCAATATGTATATAACAAAATCAAATCCTCAAAACATAAATAAGTCTAAAATGTGCCATAAGTATCAAATCATATGTACACCGACAAGATACTCCACATAACAAGACACCTATAAACATGTGACTATGTAGTAGTATACAAGTATAATTATGGAAATAACGTGACAATGTGATCAATATGCCCATTTCCACAAAGTCCACATGTCTAGCAAAATGAGACGAAAACAATATGTCTCCTAGACTATCGCTTCTTCATAACCATAATAAAACTCTATCAAAATGTCTCAAGAAGCGAGCTTCCCTTTTTCATCATAATGAGTCTAATTTCGACATACCCTATACAGTAATATATTATGGACAAATATAACCTTTAATTGTGTTATTTTAGTTCATAATGGGATGAACAATTTGTCTAACATGAGGGGTTAATCTTTATTTGGAAGTTAACACGCTCAATCATGGCATGGTGCGTGCACCTCTCTCTCCCTCTCTTTCCCGTGTATATAGTAAATAGGAAAAATCTTCGGTGAAGTGAAGGAAGCAAGCTTCATCAAAATTTATAACAAGCTTCTAAGTTCAGATTCATGGGTGATCAAGGTAAATTTCGAAATTTTACCTAAAATATGTGTTTACTTAGAAATGCAAGATTAAGGGTATAAAACTCGTATTTATTTCAGCAATTGGTATAAGATCTAACAACATTCATAACATGAGCATTGGATGATGATTCAACAGCACAGGGAAATAAATAAATCATATATAAGCCATCATATAGAGTGCCAGAACCAACTAACTTTGAATTGCGAAATAAGTAAACTTTTTTATCACTAAAACAAAAAGTATAGCCACATCTATCCAAAATAGATACAAATATTAAGTTTCTCCTAATAGAAGAAATATAAGATGTATCTAATAGATCCAAAAAATAACATGTGGCTAGATGTAGTTTAACAACTCCTATGCTTTCAACTTTGGCTGTAACTCCATTGCCCACATGAACTATCAACTCCCCTTTATTGGGCTCCCTCCTGCTTCTGAATTCCTATAAGGAATTCGTTATATTAATGGTTGCACCAGTATCCAACCACCAAGTATCATAAGGAACATCAACTAGATTAGATTCAAAGCCTACAAAAGCTACAAGAATACTTTTCATTTCCAACCATGCTTTGAATCCCCTGCATTCAGCTCTCTTATGCCCAAGTTTCTTACAAAAGTGGCATTTTTCCTTAAAACTCTCAGAAATGGAACCAGAAGTGGTAGAAGAATTACCACGTGAAGTTTTCTTTCCAAACTTTTTCTTTTTGAAAAACTTATTGCTGCCCTTTGAAGAGCCTTTCTTCACACTCCCATTCTCTTAAGTAGTTGCCATCATGGTAGTGTGAAATTTCCCCTTCTTCAATGATTCCTCTTCTTAAACCACATAAGCAGTCAACTCAGTGATATTCCAAGTGTGTCTCTAAGTATTGTATTGACTTATCAAATTGCCAAACTGTGGTGGAATGGATTCAAGGATTTAGAAGACCAAGTAGTCATTAGGCAAATTGACATCCATGTCCTTTAACTTCTTATGGTAACTGGTCATCTTAAGGATGTGCTCTCTCACCCCAGAAACACCATCATATTGGGTATTAGCAAACAGCCTCAAATAGTTACCATTTTTTGCCTTATCTACCTTCTTGAAAGTTCTTCCAACAGCTGCCAAGTAATCTTTGGCCTTATCACATGCAGGGATGTTATCTCTAGTTGTTCTATCAATAGTGTATTTCATTGTATCCAGACAGTGTCTATTAGATTCATTCCAAGCTGACCACTCTGCTTTTTCAGCAGCAGTGCTCTTATCTGTGGGCTTGGCTAGTTCATCAACTCTTAATGCCAAGTCTTTGTTCAATGTAGACATATCAAACATAACGGACTCACACCAGTCCTCATAATTTGTCCCAGTTAAAGACTTGACGAAGGCAACTTGGAGAAAAGAAAGAATATCTAGAGCTGAGGAATCAATAACCAAAAAAAAAAAAATTATCAAGCATGCGAAAACAAAATCATGCTATAATCAATAACTCCTCATTCTAAGTTTCTCCAATAGCAACACAATATGTTAGACATCCTTTAACAATATAGGCGTGCACTATCTAAATATAAAGCAGGCAAGTTGAATATAACACCAACATTAACCTATTACCGACAAGGTAATCAAGCCACTCAGTAAAAAATACCCAACAAATCTCTTTATCTACCTAAGCATTCTACCAAGTAGCGATTTTCCGACAGGGCAGTATCATCACCCGTATGGATCTTGATAATAACAATAACAATCTATCGCATAATCCATAATTAATAATTATAAATGGCATTGAATTGCAAAACACCAAATAATTTATCACGATTGCTCCTACGACAAGTAGATACACAATCCCTCTAAATTGTAGTTTTGCATCATATATACATTTCATACATTAACAAAATTGAAGCTAAATGAACTTTGTCAAACACAATTAAAGTTTCTACCAAGATATTAAATCAAATAAATATCTACATGCCTCAATGAAATGTATGAATGTTATGCCCATAACATCCAACAATGATGGATTATTTTAAATTTAAAATTCTAAAAAAATGCCAAAATTGTAAGATATTTGGACTACAATGAAGAATTTTCAGAGTTATAGTTACTGTTTTAAATATTAAAACTTTTGGCCCAAATTGTAAATAAAATAAAATAAATTTTGGGTCATAACATAATTGACCCAAAAGTCAAGGCACCAAATGATATTTTACTATTATGACAAGTTTGCAAATATATTGGGATATAATGACATTTCGCAAAGTTAAGGGATCCAAACGATATTATTCCACAATGTCATCTTCAACCTCGGGATGTTCTACAGTATAGCTACAGTAAGCTTATTCATATCTTCCCAATTTTGGCCACCAAAAATTATGGAAAAATTATATTTTTACTCCAAAATCATCACTCATGTATTATTTAACAACCATTTGCTCAAATATGCCCAAATTCGAAAAATTCGAAATTAAAGGAAAAAGTCCATGAGTGAGATTTCATCAACAAATCGACTATGGTTTACAAGGAAATGCACAACCATGGGCTCTGATACCAATCGTTGAAATAAATACGAGCTTTATGATATTAATCTTACATTTTCAAATAAACACATATTTTAGGTAAAATTTCAAAATTTACCTTGATCGCCCATGAATCCGAACTTGAAAGCTTGTTATGGAGCTTTAACCGAGTTGCTACAGCCTTGATCCAGCTTCAGAAAGCTTGCTTCTTTTGCTTCAGCTCAAGATTCGGGTTTTCCTCCTGATTTACTGTACACACACGGTAAAGGAGAGGGAGAGGGAGAGGGAGAGAGAGGTGCACTGTACCCATGCTACATATTCGTAAACAGTAAATTTTTAATGGGTTTAAGTGATTTAAATACTGTGGTTAAGCGCATGAACCCTTATGTATTAGTATAAAATTGTTCATCTCATTATAAATTAAAATAACATAATTAAATATTATATTTGTCCATAATATATTATTGTATAAGATTGAAATTAGGTTCATTAACACAATATTTAATTACTTAATAAATGAGCTTGTTAAAATTACTCTTTAATATTTGACATCAATCATATATTAATTTGATAAAATATAAAAAATAATTAAAATAATTTATACCAGTACATATAATGTGAGAAATAAATCAACACTTTTCAGCTGCTTGTGACAATGAAATGACGCCTGTTGGTAACCCACCAAGTTGAATGAGCATAATTGATAAAATATTTGATCATGAGGCAAGCCACCAAGCAATTGAAGCAAGTTGCCCATGAGTGGCAGCTTTGGAGCCTTGGAGGGACTGGAGGAAGCTTCTTCCTCTTTGCTTTTAGCTTATTATTCATTACTGAAAGCAGCAGATGAAGGACTAGAAGAGTGAACCACATAGCTAAGTTATCAATGGAAAACATTTTTGCCTCTAGCTTTCAACTTGTACGTCTCCAAGGTTTGCATTGACAAGTCTATTTATGGCCAAAAATAATAAAGGGACGGACTATATACGAAGAAATTCGAACCCTCTACTTTAAGGATAAAAGAAACGAGATGTTGTTCAACTCAATTAAGGAGATGTTGACTGATTTTTATTAACATTTACAACTATTTGGCAGTAGACATTCATCAATATTTAAATATGCCAAATTGATATATAGTCGCTATAATTGTGACAAAGAAATTAAAAAAAAATTATATATAGGATGAAATGTGTGCTTATTCATAAATTAATGATGAAAAGAAAATTTAAGTATTGTTTTAGATATTCTATATATTGTACTTAAGCCTGATATGACCCTATTTACCCTAATGTGACATTGTATTTTAGGTCATTATTGATCCCTTAATAAAAGACATACTTTCCTCTCATTAAATAAAAATGATGAAAGACGAACTTTAATAGATACGATTGTGATATCAAACTAAACAATGATATATTTGATAAAATATATATGTTAATTTCGTTAAGATTTACCAAATCTCCTTTATATGTTATGTCATTGTTATAAACAAAACTCATATATATGTTAATTTAAAAATAGTGTATTAGATAAATTACAATCCGTCCTGTTTTTTCCCCATTGAGCCAACGAGTATTTTCTCCCATTTGGTTCAGGTAGAAGAATGTGTCCTCGATTGCTTATGGCAACAAAAGATATACAACTTACACTTGCAAGTCTTTTGCATTGCTTGGATTGGAATTGGCCTTATTGCATGTGGAAAACATTAACATGGAAGTGTAACGTGCTCTAATAGCTCATGCTTAATAGAAAAACTTAGGCTAAGGAACCATGTTTTATGCTTGTATGTGTATGTGTGAGGAGTTGAAGTATTTTTAGAATAAATGGTTGCGGTCGGGTCAACTAATGATTGGACAATTGTAGATACCCTTACCCCATAATAAAGTGATTATCTTTAAAATATTTTCAAATTATTGTAAATTTCAACTCATTAATTTTTAATTACCATTCAAAAGGACTAATGGAGACACGTTTATAAAAAAAGAAAATATCTCTTAACAATAATTGAAAAGTAAATTAAAATTTACAATAATTTGATAGGTATTTTGAAAATAGTCAATTTGTTAGGGTTGCATCGAAATTAACCTATGATTATATGGATTTTATTGCCTCAAAATGTTATACTCTTTCACTGGACATTAATTAAATAGGCAAGACCAACAGAGTCGGAAGAAGATTTTTGTTTAAATGAAGCAATTAGGCATCTTCTAGGCAGAAAATGTTTGAATAACAATTATGTGCTGCTGATTCTAAGGTTACAAAAAATATAATTAGGATCATACTATCAGCAACATGTACTTAATACTCTTTTGACATTCAGCAACATGTACTTAATACTCTTTTGACATTGTAAGCCAATGGCTGTGTGGGTGGGAAATAATAAAAAATAATATATGCAGCTCGAACACTCATCTTCATGAATCTGCAACTTATCCGAGATTGAATTTGAATGAGGTAAATATTTCTTGTGGTTCAGATTCCATTACAATCCTTCCTCTTCTGATATTTCTTCCAAAATGAGGATATCTTTCTTGGCGATGTAACTGACAGAAGCGAAATTTGCAACTTTCCTCTGATTAAGACACTCATAAGCAAGGTTGGTGATGCCAAAGTAGAGAGTTTTTTGTTGGAATGCATTGATGGCACAGTCAAGTTGAAGGGAACCAAAGGAGACCTATAAAACCCGTATCCAAGCCCTGCTCCAGATCCCGGTTTGCCTTGTCTCAGTGCTGGATTTCCTGAAATTCCCACATCAAAAATCATCTGAGGAAAACAAGTTTCTGAAAGAGACAGGCTAAGAACCACATAAAGAAAATAATAATTAAACCGTCAGGGTTTGGAGAAACTAGGCTAGTTAGAACAAGCACAAGCAGAACCTAACAAGAAAAATTCTCAGTCGCAATAAGAAAGTAATGAAAATTTCAGAGTTCAGAATAAAAATTCCAGAATTTATGGGTACTGACCATTGTTAGTTTGGACTACCCACTAACAGACAACTGAGTGTTTTCTTAAAGAGAGGAAGAGAAATGCAAGGTTTGGGGCCATATAACATATCTCAGTCAAATTAAATTTCTGGGGTAAAAAAATGCTGATTCACCATGAGTAGTCAGAAGAACTATCACAGTCAACTCTGTTTCCTTTCCATGCTTGGAATTTAACTAAGTACAATCACAAAAAGGAAAATGGCACTTTCAAAACTGAGACTTCTGAGATGAATTTTATCAGAACAAAGATCAAATGTACCAGCAGTGCCTGTTTCTTCAGCAAGGAAAAGAATGAAACTCACCAGGGACAAGGCGACCAGAGCCTAAATCAGTTCCACAGTCCATGAAAACAGCACCTTCCAGCGTGTTGTTCTGAAAACAGTTAAAAAGGATTTTGAGGGTCAGTGATAGCCCAGCAACAAACTGGAGCTAAAAATAAGTAGCAAATTTCAAAGTATCCTAATGAGAAAGAGCAATCATTTGCTGAAAAGTAAGTTCTATGATTGATCCTAAAAAAGCCTATCAAACAGAAGTGTAACCAGCATTTTTCAAGGCAAATAATGTGCCAAAACATAAATCATCTTCTAACAGGGGTTTTATGCAAGCAAAATGTACTGGGCATGAGGCGTTAAAACAAGCAAAATGTAATCAAGCAACATGCAATTGCTAACAAAATAAGCACACACTAAAATCCCTGCTTCTATTATACATGACAGTCATGCTCTAATTCATAATTTGACAACAGATTTATGCTGACCACATAGCAGTTTACAAATCTTTGATATGAGATTTCAATGATTCCCGTTACAAAATTTTTCACCAAAATCCAGCAATATTAACAATATCATAATTAAGAACTAGAAGACACACCAATTTTACAAGGCCAGATATCAAAGAGAATGTAACAAATTGAAAACAAGTGATTACAAGTTTACCCCACTGAAGTAATGACAAGGTAAAGCCACTGCATACCAGAGGGAATGTCAGTATTAGCAACCAGACATGATCTCCCGGATCCAACAGCACCCTCACCATACCCTCGCACACTACCAAGACCCCCAATTGCAAATGCTTGATAAGGAGCCATGTCCCCTACAATGGAGCCACCTGTCAGGCTGTAACAAGAAAGGTCAGAAAAGCAAATAAAAGCAAGAATATAAATGTTGGTTAGATATCAATGACACAATTGAAGCATGTGGAGACATGGATAAGTGCACCTGTCTTTCAAAATGTGTTTCATGGAACCTGAGTCTGGTTAGGCAATCCCTTTTAACAGTTAGTCATTTTACTAATTACAAATCGATGCTTTCTTTTCAAACTTCTATGGTATTTCTATTTGCCCATCAAACTATCCTGTCCTATTTCTGAGAAACAACAATATAGTATGTGTATTTCATCAAATTACTAACACTTCCTAATATGCTTATTATGAGCATCTCTTAAGCTTCCCAGAACTACTAAATTCAGACTCTTGCCTTCCTATGTCCCTGCTTTTAACTATTGTTTACCAATAATCTATGCTCTAATAACAGAGAATAGTTGACCAATGAAACAACAAAATATTGATCACCTCGTCAATAGAAATGCTGGTCCAAGTTTGACGCCCTTTGATGTAACAAATTTGAACCTGTTGAAGATTAATACCACTTGGATAGAACTGGAATCCCCTGTTCTATTTGCATGCTAAACTGTAAACAAGGGAGACTCAAAGTCAGCGGAATACAAATCAACAAACAGAATGGATATGTCAAACTGCAGGGAAAATGCTGCACTATGGATCAGCAAGTAGAGATAGTTTACGAGAGAAACTGCGATCATTTGCCTTAGCATATCGAGATTCTTGCTTTAAAACTACCATGCTGTCGTGGTTACTCCGCTGCACAAACATCATAAGGACTGTTAAAAAATCAGTCCACTATATTGTTGAGAGAATCAGAAGTACAAATCACAATCACCTGCAAGTCACGGGAAATCCATCAAGATCTCTAGTTATAGACCGCCAATCATCATTCACAGGCGAACATGCTGCAAAGGCTAGCGTTGATTATTTTCCATGTAGAATAAATACATACTGAAGAATTGCGGGTGGACACACTACAAGAAAAGGATACCTAGTAGAAACTATGAAGTGATAAGTAAAGAGTCTTCATCAAACCTCAAATTGTAAAATAGTTGTTTTGCTACATTTTGAACTTATAAACTTATCCAATCCAGTGATATGAGACAAATTCACTCCTCCACTCCCTGAAGCGGGAGAAATTGTCTATTAGCACACCATGTACCCCCACTTCTGGTGAAAGAGAATGCTGGGATAATAATTTACTGAATTATAACTGATTCATGCTAAATTCCAGCTGAATATCAAGTTTAATTTAATATTATCATCTGTGATTTCATTATTTAACCATCTTGATTAGAGTTCTTTACAACAATACAATCCAAATGCAAATTGTTGGTAAGAAAAAAACAACCTGAATAACAAAACACTGTTGAGAAGCCATTGACATGGCCTCCGATAAACAACTAAAACATTTGAATCATAAGACCCTTATCCATGATACATCAAACTTCTCACTTCCACCAAACAAGTTTGGATGTTTGATGCAAAGACTGCAATGAACAAAATTGAAACAATTGTTACAACACTTCCCTTTCTGTACATACACGTACTCATCAGTAAAACTAAGGATAGGAAGATTGTGTTTCTAAAACTCATAATCCATTTATTAGATTTTTACAAAAATGAATGAAAAGCAAGCAGTAAAGAGAAACAGAAGTTTTTTCTTACCATGAATTTTAGTAATTAAGCGAATACAAAATTTTAAAATTTTGCCCTCACATTCAAGCTACAAATTACCAAACAGACAGGCATTACTAAAAGAAAATAATCCAAAAATAAGAACCCAGAAAGCCCAATAACCATTCATCGCCTGATAAACAAAAATTCAGACAAATAAATAAAATAATTCGCACCTGCCGATAACAAGAGAAAGAGGACTGCTAGTGTTCCTGATAAAACAACAGTAATGAGAATTTTTCATTTCCTTCAAATAAATAAATACCAGTATAAAAATAATAATAATAATGAGATGGGCAAAAAGAACCTGGGAGGAGGAAGCATCAAAGAAGCACACAGCTTGTGAGTGAAATCGACGTTAACATCAATCTTGGCTGCAAGCACAAGAACAAGAACGAAGACATTCATTCAACATTATATGATAATTAATCAATAAAATAATAACCAACAATATAAAAAATCAAGATTAAACAACTGACCTTTTGCCAGCATGGATTATCTTCTGAGCGCCCATAGCGACATTACTAGGTGATGGTTATTCATAAAACATAAATTAATTAATTAATCAAATGGGAAGGATTTGTTTTTCCGTTTTCTGCAATAATGAATGAAACAATTATCAAGTTTAAGTGTGCGACCATGCAAAATGTTTTGTGCTGTGTATGTGTGTGGTGCTCTGGGCGAGCGTTTTGTTTTTGGTCTTGGCTTGTGCTGATGGGTAAAGAAGCTCTAAGTTCCCAAGTTTGATATCTTCTTTTGCTTCTCCTTTTAGTTTTTGCCCGCACGTGCAATGATTACTCTTTTATAAGGATAAAATATAATCACTTTTAAATTATTTTACGGTTAATTTTGAATTTTAGTGAATTGTCTTTTCAGATTTCTGAATTAGTATTTTCTAAAAATAAAAATAAGAATGAAAATGATATTTTGCGGTTACTGTATTTTGAATTTAAATATGCGTTTGGTATTATTTTATGTATCATGTATTTAAAAATTAAATATATTGTAGGCATAATTAAGAATAATAAAATCAGTGAATATAGCTTGGTACCATTTTCAAAAATAAATTTTACTAAATATTTAAGCCATACTTATAATTAAAGAGTAATTGTTTAATTAATACATACACAAACATACCATAAATAATTTAAACAAAATAATTATAAAAAACTAAATGATAATAAAATTTAATTATAGTATTAATTGAAAAAAGTTTTATATTATCTTTATTTTTACACTATAATTAAAATACTACAATACCTATGATTTAAACAAAATAATTATAAAAATTACGTAGGCGTATGCATTAAATTGTTAATATCTTTGCGTAAAATTTATTTTATCTCTTATACCATTCATCTTTGCAATTTAGATTTCATATCAAATCATTCATAGAAAAGAATTCAAATAGAATAATGTTTAATTTACAATATTCATATTTAATCAATGATGAATACAACAACAATCAGTTATTTACAAAATGAATTAATACAATGGAATCAACCCAATGAAAACAATGTGGTACAAGAGGGGGGAAAAAAAAGGACACCGGGCAAACACATATCTTAGAGAAAAAGTGATGACAAGAATCATTCATAAAAAATAATCTAACAGGAAGTGTTTCCTGTGTAATAAATAAATGGCTGAGATTGAAAGTATTGCCACCAAAATTGCCATGAGCACATGCTTTCGATTATGATGCCCTACATCTTGCAATCTCAAGGTCTTAGAGTTTGGGACCATGCCTTTAATATTGCTTGCTATTTAGAAATTAAAGCAAATTATTATCGTCAACAAGGAAATGGGAGAATACATTGATCAATGTTCAATCCTTAGAACCACTGAAACTACATTTGAGATTCAGGTGCTGTTGAATGCAATAACTACCCATGAAGTGAGGATGGTTGATGAGACATAAGCCATCAAGTGAAAAGTGCTTGTTCAACAAACAAGATGGAAAAGCACCAATTACAAACATAACATAAATAACATCAAAACCAAATTGTCCAAAACACGTGAGCTGAAAATAATATATGGTATATATATATACATAGGTTCCCAGAGTATTTCACATCCAATCACAACCATTTTGTTGTAATTTCAATGCATTCAGCAGAAATTAAATTGAAAAATGAAAATCATCAGATAATAACAAACTATATGTTCCTAGTGTATTATTTATACAGTAAACCTGTAAAGCTTATGCAAGTACCTCGAAAAGATAAACTTGTGATCGTGAAGAGTGAAGACATAATGAGAATCAATATTATCATCATCATTGCGATCACTTTCTTAAAACGCTCAGGATATGCAAGCCCTCTAGTTGTAAAAAAATAGATTAATTCAAATGAGTATCTGCCATTTGAATTAATCAAGCGTATTTGACAAAAGTCATTCTTTCTATCCCCAACCAACTATATTTCAAATTTTAGCTATTTATTTGCCATTGCACTATTTTTTAGAATCATCATCCCTCATTCATCCAAATTCTTTGCAACCCAAGTGAATTAATGTGCTTATCTCTTATTCTCGATAATAAGACTTTCCAAATTGTCATTGTAATATGTTAATTGCTTCTCGGTATGATATATCTTTAACGATGGCTTGATATTGCAACAAAAAATTCTAGTTATTCCAATTGCATGTATCAACAAAATTACCTTTCAAAAGGTACAAAACTCGAGAATAATCCAAAATCCCACTAATACCAAAATCCTCCCATCAAGGTCACATGAAATGCAAGTTTATCCTTTTGTAGCTATTAAGTTAAATCCTTGAAAATTGCATGACAATTAAAAAAAAATGAAAGCCTTACCCCATTTGAGGTGTGGCTGTTTATTGAGTTGAAGAATTCCATAATTAGAAGTATAAAAAAATCTAGCCAAAAGATTTGCTAAACCCACGGCTATAACTTGCTTTCTCATAAGACACCAACACCAAATCCCATATCCATAATAAGACACAGAACCAAAGCAAAAATGAAAGGTTTCTTCTTCATTGACGACATTGCCATTTCCACTCTTATTATTTCTCTTACACTGCTTTTCTTTTCTCATTCCTTAAAGCAAGGACAAGTAAAGCTTGGAAATATAAGAATAATGAAATCATATGCACAAGATAAATAATAATTAATCAAAATTTACCCAAATAGAAGAATAATGTAGCCAATGTGATCCTCAACATATATATCTATTGTCGAGACAACTTGAAAAAAGAGCGAGAAGCAACAACACCAGTCGAGACGAGCAGAATAACTACTTGAAATATTTATAATCAATGGGTGGATATTTTAAAAAAGAAGCAATATGCAGCAGCAAAAATTTTTATTTTTGTCAAATTCTAACCGAAAGTAGCGCTAAGTACAAGAAATGAAATATTGGGAAAATGCAACCACGTTTGGTACATAATCATTTACAAATAAAGTTAACTAATGATGTTATGATGATTTTGGTAAATATAACATACTAAACTAACTATATGTAGTGTGAAATCACCTTAGTTTCAGGCGTAATTATTTATTAAATGCTTTAAAGATATAGCTTTGAATTAAGCGATCCTATGCCATGTGGCTTTTGTAATAGTGTATGGGTATACAGATTTAGCTCCTTTATTTTTTAAATTTAGTAACCACCACTCAAAACTTGAATTTTTGTTCAACATATGATTAGGACATGAAAAAATCATGATGCAGGCATAACTTCTCAACTACACTAAGCATACGGGTTGGTATTTCAAAATACCAATATCCTACTTTAAAATGGTAAACTCATGAAATGAACACCCTTGCATGAGTCCAAGCCCAATTGAGGATCTCATTTCAAAAACCTCTTGCAAAATAATTAAAATAATGCAATTTAATGTTGCTTTTAAGTTTATTTTAAATATTGATTATATTAATATAGTGTATTAGAACACAACATAACAAATCGACTTCAATGTCTAAAGGATGTTAAGCGTCAAGGTTAGTTTAGATTGTTGTTCAAAAGTGCTGAGGATTTATTCTAAGATTAGGGTCTTTAATGCTTAGAGCGTACTTCTTAATATACTATACTTGCGTGAGTATATATATTTATCATGATTAATTGAAATAAATGTGGCAAGGCGAATAATAATCTTGGAATGGAAGGGCCTCAACTATCCGCCTTTTTCTTTGGCATGCGAAGCAATAATCTTGGACAATACTTTTTGCTCTTACCATTCTACGGATCCAAAGCTTACAATTGCAGTAGACATTTTGGGACAGACATTTCAAATTCTTGCTTAACATTAAATACATGAATCCTCTGGCTCCTTAATGTGTATTTTGAACTCAAAAAATAATGTCTTGGGCCCTTTCCGGTAAAAAATATTTTACTTTAAAATTTGAAAGAGTCCAACTTTTAACACTACTTTTAATTTTTTTTTTCCTTAAGATACCCCAGTTTAATTTATAAAAATATTTTAACCGAATTTTGGATAAATCTAATCAAAACAAATAAGGTATGTTTTTAAAGATTTTGCACTAGCGAGTCTAGGTGTGCTTTTGAGGCGAGATGGCAAAGTTTAGTGGTGAAAATGGATGAAATCCCAAAAGTCTCAACACTCTTTGAGGTTCGTAAAAGTATAGCAAACCGAGGTGAGAGGTGGAGTCACTAATGATCATGCTAGGTTTGGGGTGATTGTTATGGTGTCAAGGCTGTAAAATTCTTAGATCTCTTTCTACAATGCAAGCTTTATATTGCATTCACTAAACAAAAATCGAAATTAATTAGAAACATAATGAGTTATAATTAGAATAGATATTGTTTGGGGATAAATAGAGTATTAAAAATGAAGCGCCACGTGTCGATGCAAAGGTTATGTAACTATTAGTTATTTTCTGGAGGTACCCGACCTACACTATTAACTCGGTACCTAAGATATCCGGCCTACACTATAAATTCGGTACCCAAGGTACCCGACCTACATCATTAGCTCGGTACTTAAGATACCCGATCTACACTAGAAATTCGGTACCCGAGGTACCCGACCTACACTATAAACTTATTACTCGAGATACCTAACCTTCAAAGAAAAGTCTCCAAAGAGTCAGTCACGAGAAACGCCTCTATCAATATAGATTTTATTAGCCGGAGTCATCAAAACAAGGTTGGCTTACACCGGGTACCCCAGATGCTCCATAGAATTTTTGAGGTACAAAACAAAGGACAAAAATGTTAGGAAAAATGTTCGGAAAATATCAAGAGATAGATAGGCCCCAAATCTAAAAAGGATCGGCTGAACACGTGTCAAAAAAAATAAGGAATCGGGTGAAATCTGCTACAAAATAGGAGATAGTGCGAATCGAAAAGTTCGATATTATGAGTTGGGACCGCTTTTCTCGCCATGCTGCAAAATTACAGCGGAATTGCAGAGGTGCAGACCACTCTACTACGCCTAGCGTGAATACGCCCAAACTTGTTCTCATATTTTTAAACACCTAAGCTGCCATACGCATGAAAATAAGAATATTCTGACATGACAGAGCGCCAATAATAACGCCGGGTGTACACCAATTTTCATATAAATACTAAGGTTGAATTTTATCAAGTTAACACACACAACACGAAAAACTAAGGTTTCTTGACCTCAAAACCTCCATTACCAAGTTATCTCTAACTCGAGATAACCCAATTACGACTTGAGTCGGAGTGGTTCTTGACCACCCCGGCTCCACCTCTGGCCTATTTTGGTTGTTTGAGTTTGAAGGCGATTTTCACCGCACCTTTAATCGGACCCCTTCATATCATGCCATCTCAATCCTCCTTCACTCCACAAAAAGCCTATACAGCCCGCACGTGCCGAACAAGCGAGGCACCCCACTCCCCAACAAAAAATAAATTTATTGTTCTTAGATTGGTTTTGTGGTTTTTTATTCATTGGCCCAAAATCAGCCGAAAACAGATATAATCGAAATGAGGAATTAGAATCAGAATAATTTATTTACTTGAACTTCAGGAATCGTAATTAGAATGAGCTGTATTACCATTTATGTGTTTACTTTGTCTTAAAATCAAAATTAGAATGAGTTAAATTGTAAGAAATTACTATAAAATCCTTAATTAATTTTTATCATAATTATTATTTTGTATTTTAATTATTGTTATTATTATTATTATTCAAAAATTGATTATTAATAATAATTATCATTAATTATGATTATTAACAATTTAACAAAAAAAATTATTATTAATTATTGTTAATAGATTAATTAATTATAATACTTTTTATTCATGTTATTAATAATAATAATCTATTTAAAAATTATAATTATATTTATATTTATAATAAAATAATTATTATAATTATAATTTATTTAATAATTATTATATTTTTTAATTAAATGAAAGATATTTTGAGAATTTAAAATTATGGGGGGCGAATTGGTACTCTAAAGATTTTAATGAAATAAAACAGAATGGAAGGGGCTTATTGAATTTTTATAATGAAGAAAGGTTTTAATACTTAAGAATAAATTATAAATAATATAGAGGATAGGGGGCTAAATGTAAGTTTACGGGACATCTGTAAATCAGCTGTAACCGCGATTAGGACCCTAAAAGATAGATATTTATTGCTTCACTGACCGCATGCCACTGTACACGTGCATGGCTCTAACCACTATTTTTGAGTCTCGATTATACCTCTTGAAGTCGACTTCTTTACCAAAACTGTTCTTTCTCAGAGAGCATATCTTCCCAACTTTCTTCTGGTTTACATTTCTTAGCCACGTGTCCCCATCTGATAGTCCAAATCAGCACTCAAATACAGGTTATATGCCTTATCAAAGTGAGAATTCGATTATTTTTTTAGTTTAATTTCCTGTCGATTATTTGTATACAGGTTACGCCAATGGACTTGGCTGCATACAAAAGTCCCACAAGGAATATCAACCCTTTAGCAAACTTATCATTTATGTAATAATATAAAACTACATCTTTCAAACATTGCATTGAAACATAATCACAGAATGCGCTTATGGTCTTACAAAAACATGCGCTACGTACTAGCAAGATGTTATTATTGTTACAGAATATAGACACATATTGCGGTTCCATGCATGCTTGTTGAATAATTTATGGATGACTCCAGCTGGACCTCTCGGAAGCCATGAACCAAAGCGGATTGTCAGAGCAAAGGATCAAAGAAGAAGCATTCATTGTTCTTCATCTCATTTCTCATTTTAATTGCCCTCTTACCACATAGAGTTTTCTAAAGATGTATACAAAATTATTAGATGAATAAGAAGATATAAGTTATTAAATAGGCCCCTTTCCTTCAACCATTTTCCAGTCAATAAATTATAAAAAACAAACGCAAATAAGTCAAGTCAATTTTCATCTTGAATAAGTCGAATGCATATATATTTTTTTCCAATATTCCTATCCTAAATGCGAATCCATAAAAGAGGTTGCTGACTTAATTTTCTTGTTTCTCACTTTATTTAATTTTTATGAATTTGTCTCACGATCAATTAATTGAAGAGTTTGGTGGAAATTCAATTTACTATAATCAGATCAATGTAATTTAATTATTTTTCTTTTTACTTGATGTCATGAAAATTATGAATACTTTGTAGAATTTAGAGGATTAAAAATTCTAA
This sequence comes from Citrus cavaleriei, assembly GCA_030448925.1. NCBI lineage: Eukaryota > Viridiplantae > Streptophyta > Magnoliopsida > Sapindales > Rutaceae > Citrus > Citrus cavaleriei. The sequence goes on from JAUJEN010000295.1 coordinate 56,557, forward strand.
TGCATATAATTTTATTTTTCAAACTGAATAAACATATCATTATTGCTTCTTAGAACCTATTACTTGTATTTTATGTTTCTGTCTCTTTTCATAATTTTTTTTTTTACTTGAAAATGTTAATAATCATAATAAATTAGATTGAATTAATAATTTTTGCCTCTGTGATATAAATAATCGGTTTATTGGATTTTCTTCTCTTTCATTGATTTTGCAACTGTGACTTCTGAGTCGGGTTAAGGATTGACAAAAACGTTGTAACCCACAAAGCACGCATAATTAATTAATGAGCCACTAATTTCTTCTTTCTTAAAATAAATTTTTTGCAGAGAGATTGAACAAAAGGCTAATTCTTGGTAAAGATCAGAATCAAATGGGCGGTATCTATCACAAATACAAGTCAAGCCACACAATTTTTCTTGTTATACTACTTATTGGCACTTGTGATCCTTGAATTATCAAACGAATAGTAAGAACACTTCAACATCCGTCGTCATAAGGACAGCAATCCGTCCTCTCTTTGATGTAATACTTGGGCAATGTACATTGACTTTTCATTAAAACAAGCATTGTCCAATTAATTTGTAAGTGGACTTTCCCACAAGATATAAGGGTGGGCATAAACCAGTTCGGTTCGGACAGAACCAAACCGAAACCGAAATAAACTAAACTGAATTATTTTGATTCAGTTCTGTTCGGTTTGGTTTAGATTAGGAATTTTAATAAATTTTCTTTTATAGTTACTAAAATTTTGTACTTTTCATTTTTTTTCTTAATTCAATTTAATTGTAACCATTGCAATTCATGATTTATACAAAATATTAATGTTATTTATGGAAAAAATATATTTTTTTTAATTTTAAGCATTGAACCAATTTATTCAATTCGGTTCATTTTGAACCAAATTGAATAAGAACCTTTCGATTCTTGAATTTCTCAACCATTTGGTTAATTGAACCACTATTACATCATCTGCTCTAATCTCTCCCAATTGGGAGGCTTGCATTAATTAGGGAGACACTAGAAATCTACACAATAAGAAATTGTTACGGGGTATTGTATTTAAAATTCTACAGTGAAGCGGGCGTTGTATTTAAAATTCTACAGTGCCAAAGCTATTGGCCTTTAGTCTTTTGTCATTAATTATTACTTGTTAGAAAAATTCAGATGTGTATTTAAAATCCACAGTACTTACAGTTAGTAGCTAGCATTTGGTCTTTTGTCAGTAATTATTGCTTGTTAGAAGGCAAATGATAAGTTACATTTGACATAACTTACACCGCAGACATGAACATTATTTTTTTAATTATTATATTTTGAAATTTTAATCATAAAAATTACATTAAAATTTTATAAATATGTGTAAGTTAAAGTTTTTACTTGTGACCTAATTTTCCTAATTATCAATCATAACCTAACTTACCTCAGCTACATGCCCTGCTCCTTATATACATACATATATAGAGGACCAATCATCTCAACTACTTAGCAACTGATGATCTAACAACCATTTTTATAGAGCTTCTCATGTAGTGCTCTTTACTTCTTAGAAATAGCTTCCTCTGTTGGTCGCCTCGTATGCTATTTACCCCACCAACCCACCGAGACATTCCGTTTTGGTTTTGGACCCCATGACCTCAATAATGGGAATCGCCTCTTGGAACAGGCCTCACATCCCTCCACAGGATGCAATTCTTTTCTTTTTACAAGAAGGGGTCTGCTAACTAATGGAAACTCTCTCTCTCTCTCTCTCTCTCTCTCTCTCTCTCTCTCTATATATATATATAAGGTGCGAGAACCCTCATTTATTTTAATGCGGACATGCTATTAAGTTATACGATTTTATAGAGTTATTTTTCAATGTATTATAAAGTCATGTAGTTTAATAGTGTTTTTCATTGATTTAATTAAGCTATATGGCCTAACAGCATGTTTGCATTAAAAAAAAAAAAAGAGGGCGCCCACACTAGAGAAGGATTTTCAATGTTCTATAAAGTTGTGCGGTTTAGCAGTGATCTTCACAGACTCTATTAAACTGCATGGCTTAATAATATGTCTGCATGAAAAAAATAAAGGCACCTGCTCTAGAGAATCACTACACACACACAGAGAAATAAGCTTTTAATAAGTCAAAATTTTAGTATTTTCAAGTTTAATATTATTAATATTTTATTTTGATTTGATTAATTTTATTTATTTTACTTTAATGACTTAAACCTAATGATTGCTTACTAAACTTGTGTTTTTATTTGTTTAATTGTTAATGGTAATTATCCAAAATTTACTTATTAATATTGTTGACAATACTTGTATATTGATCAGCAAGGCATTCATCATAGTGATGATAATTTTCCTACAACAGAAACATTTTATATTAGATTGACATATTTTGTGTATTTTTTTTAATGTAGAAACTTTAATTTCTCATTTACATTGATAAAATCTAAAATTGAGTATTTTTATATGGATTTTTAAGCTATTGCTAAAACTTTATAGTTTGAATTATACAATTTAAATTTTTATATATTATTGAAAGTACTCCTTTAATGTTTGTGAGTTTAAATTTAAATCCCATTTAAATCCCACAAACAAGGGTGGTGTCGTTAAGCAATGGCCCCGATTACGGCACAAGGGGATCGTGCGTGCCCAAAAAAGCCCATTAATTTTTTTTCCTTTAAGCTCATATGTTCAACGTGCCTAAAAGCTCACGTGTCTAGCTTTTTTTTTTAAGTTCATCAACCTAATAATAATAATTTTTATTAAGAGAACAATTAACATTTTATTATCAATTTATCATAATTTCACGACTATATATTTAATTTCACAATAACCAATCATAATACATCAATACATAAATTTAATTTCGTAGATCATAATAATGATTAATTAAAATTAAAATTACAATCCTGTAATAACAATTACAAGAAGTCACAACTACGAGATATCAATTATAACAAATCACAGGTCACAACTTATCATAAAAATATTTCATTCATAATTTATTTTTTTGTGTATAAATACGAAAAATATTTCATTATGAAACATATCTCCAGTAACTCTTAGCTAAGTTATGATTTCATAAATGAAATATTAATTTTGTAAAATTTTTTATTTATCATTTATAAAATCATTATATTTATAATTTTATTTATTAAAATCATGATATTTATTTATTCATTTAACAAGTATTTTTTTTCATAACCCTTTCATCAGGTTACCCGCCTTTTGTTTAATATATTCATTGGACCGTTGCACCTGTACTCTGTTTCAGCTTAACTTCGTTCCCATTCGTTGGATTTAAAATCGCATATCTAATGATCCAAAATGGCATGTTTGTTACAGAAAATGTAACATGGTGCCGTATATATAGGATAATGGTCCTCTCGATATTTACATGCTAGCTAGCCTCTAGTCTTTTGTCACTAATTATTACTTGTTAGAAAATTCATTGTTAATTTGTCATGAAAATATATATGGGATCATATATAATTTATATTTAATTTAATTTGTTAAAGACATTGCTACATTATACATACCTAAGTCCCACATGGAATACAAACCAACAAAAATTTCTTTGAAAAGCATACAAATAAAGGGCTTTATACACTAATAAACTCACTTACCTAGATGGGGTTAATGAGTGATCATTAAGGCCCATGTCCTAAGGCTACCCTCCATTGCACTTCTTGGAAGGCTGCCACTAAGGTCTCCCTAAGTGGGAGAGTGATAAGTGTATATTTTTCATATATTGTGCTATTAATTTTTTCATTTTTTTTATTTTGATCTTAAATATTCTAGTTATTTTAGTTAATTTTTAATTTAATAAATTATATTTTATTGTGTTAATTTTTATCTTAGTTTTTTTTTTTATTTTGTTATTTTAGGTATATTATGGGATTAAAGAGAAATTTAATCGGAGTATTTAAGAAGAAATCTACTTGAAGGAATTAGAAAAAGAAATAACTGAAGATTTTTGGAAGTCAATTAATTAATTGATGCACATTTGAAAGCATATGGGATTTCATGGAGATTAATAAAGATTTTGAGAACAAGCATGTATAAAATGGAAACATGTTTAATGTGCATGGCTTTACAAGTTGCATGCAAGATTCATGTTACCAATTCAAAAAGATTTCATGCATAAGTCTTGCCTAAACTAAATTGCATGTGCATGACATTATATATGAAAAGCAAATTGAAGAAAAAAGAAATTGTCAGAGTGGGCAGGCATGTTCATGGCAATTAAAGGAAGCAAATCAATTGCTTTAAATTGGAAATAAAATCCAATGAGGATTAGGCCAACCATATGCATAATAAAAAACCGACCTTTGGCTTTTGATAGAGAATCGGCAGCCAAGAGGAATTGAAGAAAGAGCAGTGGCAAGAAGAGAAGAAAAAAATAGAGGAGGCAGCCGCTTGAATTAATCTCTATGTCTGGTTTTATTAATTCTTTTATTCCCAAATCAATTATATTAGGTTAGATTTTCTATTTGATTGAGGGTGAATTCAAAACCCCAAACATGTCATATGATTAATGTTCAATTTCTATCATTCAATTTAATTAATTGAGATTGTTTATATTCTTCTATAATTAAAGTTTATGATTTTATTCTTGTTTTATTTGAGTGGCCAATTAGATAGGACTTGAATAAATTTTATTACTAGATTAAAATTTTTGATCCGTAATTGTCTTGATATTTTAATCATTAGTAGCAGGTTGGAATCAATTATTTCAATTGGAGAACATAACCTAGGTTAAATAATCTGTGCTTGTGTGTTTATTGCCTAGATCAACATAATATCTTTCTCTACTTAATGCTTCCATTATCTTAAATTTAAAGAGCTTGTTTTAAATTATTTAATGGTTAGAGATTAGGCGAAGAGCTTATTTTGCCTAATGACACTCTAAGGAAAGATTGAAACTAATAGAGCTTATTGTTGTTTACGATTGATAGTTTCAGTAGAAATTGATAATAGAGTTGATAAATTATGTGCATGTTTGGTAGTGGCGAATGATCCTTTAACCAAAGTTTTCATCATTATTATTTTGTTCTCCTTTAATTAGAGTTTTTATTAAATTATTTTTTTTTTGTAGTTTTAATTTCTTAATTTCTTGTTATTTATTTATAGATTCATAAAACCCCCCTTTTTATTTATAATTGGAATTTTCTTTAGTTACATTAATTTATAATATTATTACTATTATTACTACTATTATTTTATTTTAAATCCTGTTTTAGAGTTGATAATAAATACAACTGGCATAATAGAATCAATTTTTACTCACTCTGTACTAATTATTGATATTAATAATAAAATTTTAAATTTAGTGCACCCTAATGACACTACCGAAGAGCCTGCGTTGCAATTTGTTGTAGGGGCTTGCGTTCGTGCGGCCCAGCCAATTCTATACGAAAATTATTTTCTAGATCTTTAGCATGTGCCTTGATCTTATAAAAACAAGTGTTACTAGCGGTCTCACTTATTGTGTTACTGTAGATATTGTGTTTCCATATGCAGCATGTTGAATTGAATTGTTTATGCGTACTTACAGATGCAACCTGCAGGAGCACTAAAGGATGGTTGCTAAAGAAGAAGCATCATGCAATGTTGATAAGGATCATCATGCATATGGCAAGGATCAAGACCATCATGACCTATGCAAAATGGAAAGAATCGAGATTATTATAACATTCACGTATAGTAATAATCAACGACATTATGTCATACACAAGAAAAAATATATCAGTATATTAAGAATATTATGTGCATGTTAATCAATGACATTATGTCATACACAATAAAAAGTATATCAACGACAATATTATAACATTCACATATAGTAATAATCAACGACATTATGTCATACACAATAAAAAATATATCAGTATATTAAGAATATTATGTGCATGTTAATCAATGACATTATGTCATACACAATAAAAAGTATATCAACGACATTATTATAACATTCACATATAGTAATAATCAACGACATTATGTCATACACAATAAAAAGTATATCAGTATATTAAGAATATTATGTGCAAGTTAATCAATGACATTATGTCATACACAATAAAAAGTATATCAGTATATGAAGAATATTATGTGCATGCTAATTTGGAATATGAATCCCTCATTTATAATAACGTTTGATCTTTTTTTTTTCTGTTAGGAAAATTATCATTGCACCACTTTCATTTTGTCTTATGTTCATTCAATCACCACAAAATTCTAATATGTTCACGACACCACCTTTCTTTTTAAATTTGTAGCAATTAATCACTTTTACACTAATACCATTAAATAATTTAAACGAAATGATAATTTTATCTTATAAAAGTTTTAAAAAATAAAATTATAATTATAAAAATATTCTGAAATTTAATAAAAATAAATCACGAATAAAGATGCTCAGGTCATTACTGAGTCAGAGCCAGTAATGATATGTAAAAACCTTAAGGGCCTGTTTGGTAGCGTTTTCAAACCTCTATTTTCGTTTTTGTTTTATAAATACAATTGAAAAACACGTTTGGTGGGCTAAACTCAGAAACAGATTATAAAACAAAAAATTCGGATTCAGCTTTCCAGTTGTAAAGTTGAAAACGTGTTTAATGTGTTTTCAAATGAATTTACAGTTCACACTAAAGAACAAACTGCAGAACAAATCTCAAACATCTGTGGCTCGCGTTCTCTTCATCAACAGCTCCCAAAGTTCCTGATCTAAACTCTCCGCACTTATTATCACTCTCTTTTTCCTCTTTCTCTAGATCTACAACACATATCTCTCCTTCTAACTCGATCTTGTCGCTTTGATCTCTATTCATTGTCTTCACTTGGTATTTGCTCCATACTTCCAATCTTCGCTACTCTTTCCGGTTCGTGGCTGCTCTTTGCTCATTCATTCTTCGCTAGATCCTGCTACTTCATTTGTTCTTTAGATCTCGGCTTTCTTCACTTGCTCTTTGCTCCAGCTACGCCTATTTGCTGCAATATGCTCTTCCACTCGCTTGCTGCAACCATTTACTGGTATATTTCTTTCTTTTTTCTATTTGGCTGCATTTTGAGTGTAATTTTTTTTGTTTAGCTTGGACCCATATCATGTTCAATTCGGCAAATTATTCAATTGGGCAAATTGGATGTTGTTATGTTCAATTAGTTTTTTAGGCAAATTAATTGGGTGTAGTTCTTGATTATCTTGTGCAAGATTTGCTCTGGTTTTAAGTGGCATGTTCAATTCGGCAAATTGGAAACTGTTCTTGATTATTTTCTTTGGATTGTTTCAGATTCCAGGTCGTAGCAATGAGCTTATTTAAATTGTTTCATTTCATACCAAAAAAGCCTATGTATATGAATAAAGATTAAATTTACTTCTTCGCTAGCTATAGTTGCTTTTGTGGAGCTTTTTGATTATTTGAATTCTGTGAATTCTTTGTTTTCTTTCCCAAATGATTCCACTCTATAAAATATATACTGTGCTTGGCTAGAATTTTCTTTTAGATAATTGCATCCTGTACATTGGCTTAACCTGTCAAGAATGAGAATGATGGAAGATGCCTATCTTGGAAAGAATATATTGAGTTACATAGTACCGGTTCCAAATAGAGAGGCTTATGCTTTTTTTTTTTTTTTTCATTTCTTTGTTTCTTTTACATGTTATCCAGCTTTAATTTAACAATATTGAATTTTGATTTTGCTTCCGTGTGGATGCTTGGTAGATTGAAAGTGAGAAACTATCTCTTCAAAGGTTCGTGATAAAACCTACAATGGAGCAATATGAAGTTTTAGAGCAGAATTAGTGTAGCTATTTGTATGCTGAATTACAGGTCTATCATTGGATTATTAGAAGCAATATGAAGTTTTAGAGCAGAATTAGTGTAGCTATTAATTTAACAATATTTGTATTCTTAATTACAAGCAATTACTTTGATTTTTTTATTCATTTTATGAAGTTGTGATTATTAGAATTTGGGATAGGGCTTCTAATAAGGTTTGGACTGTCAAATTTGGAATAACATTGTACATTTGAAACATGTCTTTTTCTACACAAACATGCCGACATGCACATACACACCATGATCTTTCGAGTAACATTCATTTTGTAATCTATGACTTGTTGCTAAAATTACTTTCATGTTATGTTGAATTTAATTAATATTTGATATGTGTTATTTTTTAAAAAAATTTTTTAAGATATGAATCCACATGATGTTGATGTTGAGGATAAGGCTGATTGGTCTAGCCGGACCGAAAATGCTTTTATTCGTATAGTGCATGACCATGTTAAAAAGGGTGATTTACAAACATCAACCTTTACTAAGAAAATTTGGACCACTATAAGTGATCAGTTATTTGAACAATCCCACAAAAGATTCAATGTAGGACAACTTAAGTCCAAGTTTAATAGGTTGCGAAAAAACATCAAGAGTTTTCTAACTTAGTAGCTCATACTGGGTTTGGTTGGGATCCTATTTCAAATACGGTCACAGCATAAGAAGCTGTTTGGGCTGAATATATTAAGGTAAAATTATATTCATAGTATATTAAATAGTTTCGTATAAAATTAAAGTATTATTATTTGGTTTTATACACTTATTTTTTTTTCTACAAAGAGTGCCTGGAGTGAAGCCATATCGTAAAAAAGGATTAGAGCACTACCAAACCTTAGGGGAGATATTCAACACCACCACAACTTCTGGCCATTTGCGTTTTTCATCTAGCCAAGTTCCATTGTCCTCGGATGAGGATCGTGAATTGGAAGAGAATTTCCTTAGTCATGGAGTTCATGTTGATATTGAGGATGACGATTCAATGGAACCTCTTTCTGAGACTAGGACAGAAAAAAGGCCTCGTCGGCCAATTGCAACTGAGCGTGGTAAAAAAAATAAGAGTGAGTTTGACAGTTACTTTAAAATGGCTAGTTCAGTGATGAATGCTAGAATGGAGATGGTTAAGTGCAAAAGTGCGGAGTCAACTTCTCAATGTGTTGAAAAATGGTCTATTGAAGAGTGTATTGAAGCTGTGGAGAAATTGGGAGACATTGATGGAGATACATACAAAAAATTGATGGATAAGCTAGTGCCCAGTATTGAGTGGAGGAAAGCATTTCTGAGCATGCCTGAGCATAGGAAAAAATATTGGTTAACTAGTTTATAGTTTGTTGTTTAAGATATAATGTGTTTAACTTGGATGTTATTGGTTGTGAACTGTGTGCTTATTTATTTTATAGTTTGGCCTTTATAATACTTTTATTTGTTGAACTTTATGTTATTTTTATAAGTTGAAATGTGTTTGTTGAACTTTATGTTATTTTTATAAGTTGAAATGTGTTTGTTGAGCTTTATTTTATTTTATTTTTGTGAGTTGGAATTTTTTATTTTTTTAGATCAATTATCATATACTTGAAATATAATCTAGGTTTTTTTTTTAATCAGATCAAAAAAATAAATAACAACAACAATGAAGATGATGATATTGACAGTTTAACGGATATTGAAGAAGAGGTTTTAGAGGTAGCCATTGCTATAAAAATTTATGAGAAACAACAGCGTGCTATTAGAAGGCAATGCTATACAGGATAATTGTCTGGAATTGAATTTATTCAAGAGTTGTTAAATGGTCATCCAGACAGGATGTATAACATGTTTCGAATGGATAAAGAAGTTTTTATTCAATTATGTTATACACTTGAACATTTACAGTTATTGGAGAATGATAGACATGTTTGTATCAAGGAGGCTGTAGCAATGTACTTGTATATATTGTCCCATGGTGCTGTTGTGCAGGTTGTAGCTGAGCGTTTTCAACGTTCACCAGAAAATGTGTTTACACACTTTAAGCGTGTGCTAAAAGCATTATGTCACTTGGCAAATCACATTATAAAACCAAAACCTCAAGGGGAAGCGCCATCAGAGATTAGAAACAATCCAAATTTTTTTTCCATATTTTGAGGTAAGAAATTCAATACACGTTACTTCAATGTTTATGTGACATTAACATTTGGTTAGTAAATTATTAATTTTTTCATATTTTCACAGAAGTGTATCGGTGCAATTGATGGAACCCACATTGCTGCATGGTCACCAGCACAGAAACAGATATCATATCGAGATAGAAAGACTCAAGTGACTCAAAATATCATGTGTGCATGTTCTTTTGACAAGATATTTACATTTGTATATACGGGTTGGGAAGGTACTGCCAATGACTCAAGGGTGTTTATGGATGCCTTAAATAGACCAGAATATGGGTTTCCACTTCCGGAAGAAGGTAAGAATATTGATGTGTGTGTGTGTGTGTGTGTGTGTGTGTGTAATTTTTTATGTTTGGCTTTTATTTTTTAATTAAGTTATGTTTTATTGTTTCTATATTTTAGGATATTACTGGATTGTGGATTCTGGATACATAAATATGAATGGATTTTTGACACCATATAGAGGTGAGAGATATCATTTACGTAATTATAGAGGACCAGGTCGAGCACCTAGAGGTCCTCAAGAATTGTTTAATTATAGACATTCATCATTGCGCAATGTAATTGAGCGATGCTTTGGTGTTTTAAAAGCGCGATTTTCAATTTTAAGGGACATGCATAATTATAGTTTACGTAAGCAACGTCTAATTCCAATTGCATGTTGCGCTTTGCATAATTTTATTCGACGAGAAAATGCAAGTGATAAGTTATTTGGGGACTTTGATGTGCGAGTTACTGCAATGATGAAGAGAGTATTACTAATATTGATTTATCTCCGTTGTCAGCATGAATCTACAAGATGGAATTATTTTATGTGGCATGATTACATACGTAATGTGTATCATGTAGTTTTTATAATTATTTTGTTTAAATAATGTGTTGTAATATATATCTTAATTATATAGTGTAAAAACAATGACAATGTCAAACTTTTTTTAATTAATGTTAATTGTTAAACTTTATTATCATGTAATTTTTTTATATTAAATTTGGTTAAATTATTTTTTTGTATTTGTGTCTCTTACCTATTTAATTATTTTATGACTTTTTATATTATGTAAATGATTTGTAAATACTGTTTTTGAAAAAGATTCTAAACGATATTCTCTGTTTTTATCATTTTCAACGATATTACTTTTTTTTAAAATATGGATCTGAAAAGATACCGATATTTAAATTCAAAATCTGATAAATAAATACTATTTTTATTTTCGTTTTTATTCTCAAAAAATACAGATTCGAAAATAATATCAAACAGGCCCTAAGTCTCTTTCTACAACGCAAGCTTGAAAGTTGAATAGGACAAATTCAATGGGTGAGAAAAGTCGTTACCCATTTTGGAATACTCGTGAACTGATATTGGATTAGGAGTGCGCTTGAAAGTCATTTTAGTAAATTCAAGCGCCTAGTGAACACTCATTGGTGACCCCCATAGACGAGGTTATTTTGGTACTTTTTCCTAAAATCACTTTATGGTGACATTTGTAAGCTCTCTCTCGAGCTAACTTTATTCCTCGCCTTTTCCTCATGGCAGAATCTGGCGTTGGGGTCCTACGGCCTTTCCAATGAGCAGCTGTGAGAGGCTGATGTGTCCCAACCTTGTTGCTTGCTCAACAGATCTGCTCCTTGTTGGCTTCTTCTTTCTAGCCTAAAAAGTAGGGGTGGCAAAACGAATAAACGAATCGAATTCGAATCGTAAACGAATTGGGTCAAAATTCTATGGATTCGGATTTGATTCGTTTATTAAACGAATTGAAATTTTAGGATTCGGATTCGATTTGTTTATTAAACGAACATTCGGTTCGATTCATTTAATTCATTTAATAAAATTGATAAAGGAATCGAACCAAATCCGGATTCGTTTATTATTCGTTTATCCTATACGAATCCATAACGAATCGAATCAAATCAGGATTCGTTTACGATTCGTTTAGAAAATATAATTAATAAACAAAATTAATCAAATCTATTCATCATGTATGCCAAATTCTAACCCAGCAATATTCCTAATACACAATATTCCAATACACAAAATATTAACAATACAACATAATAAATTATAAATTCTAAAACTAAAAAAAAATTAATTCAATATTTGTGGGGCTTCTTAATAAACATTTTTCTGAACTCATCATTGGATTTGGGCTTCAAATCTTCCCCTTCCTCGGTTTTTGGTTTAATTGCAGGAAAACCAAGTGGCCTGACGTTTCTTGGCACTGCAAATGTGTTTTTCCCTTGAGCTGCACGCTGTCACCACGGCCTCTAGACTGTTTGGAAGTCTCGATGGATGATTCTTTGGATGCCGATGTCCCAGCATTTCCAATTTGCTGGTGAGATTGTGCTGCAAGTTACACTCAAGTACTTAGAAAATGAAAATTGCACAGCCCCAAAGCAAGAACAAGAAGGAGATGAAAGCAACAATTATTCCATGTTATATGATCTAGTTGCAATCCAAAGCTCCGAGGGTCGCGCTCGCCTGGGCACTGGTTCGGGTCGCGCTCGCCTGGGTTTGCTGCTGCTGCACCGCCGCACGAGTTAGCTACTGCTGTGGGTTCGAGTGGCTGCTAATACGTTGCACGACTGATGCTCCTGGGTTGCTGCCGAGTTGCGGGCTGCACTCGCGTGGCTGCGTCCCTCAAGTTCAATCGATGATAGATGAACGATGGTGGTTGTAATCGTCGGTTCGCTGTGAGTTAATGACAGTGGCTACCGGCGGCTATTTTTGTTGCTTGATTGCTTCACTTGGTATGAGTGGGTGAGTGTGATTCGTGTGAGAGAGGTAGAGAGCAACGAGAGCGGCGGCTGAGTGAGGGGAGAATTTTTAGGGATTTAGCTTTAGGTTTCCGCTACTTTGTTTTTTTGTTTTTTTGTTATTTACTTAACATTACAATATTAACCTTCAAATTTTAAAAAGCTTTTAAATAAATTTAAGGATAAAAAAGTAATTTAATTAAACGAATAATAAACGAATTTTAAACGAATCGACCCATATTAGATTCGTTTATGACTCATTTATTAAACGAATTCTAAACGAATAAACGAATCTAAATTTTTAAACCCGCATTCGATTCGTTTAATTAACGAATCGAATCGAATTCACCCATTTATTAAACGAATCAATTTTTTCAAACCTAAACCTATTTAATTCGCATCGAATCGAATCGAATAAATAAATCCTGACCCATATTGCCACCCCTACTAAAAAGATAGATATTCATTCCTTTCCTCTTCGCGGGCCACTGTACACGTGCATGGCTCTAACCACTATTTTTGAGTCTCGATTATACCTCTTGAAGTCGACATCTTTACCAAAACTGTTCTTTCTCAGAGAGTAACATCTTCAACTTTCTCCTGGTTTACTTTTCTTAGCCACGTGTCCCCATCTCATAGTCCAAATCAGCACTCAAATACAAGTTATATGACTTATCAAAGTGAGAATTTGATTATATGACTTGGCTGCATACAAACGTTCCACAAGGAATACAAGCGAACAGAGGCCCTGCCAATTCTAAACTAGATATTAATTGTAGGGCTCACTGTAATTAGATAAAAAGTTCACAAAATCACCCAAAACGTCGCTTTGGGTGTGTGTGTGTTTTGTTTTTGTTTTTTTCAACCCTTTAGCAAACTTATCATTTATGTAATAATATAAAACTACATCTTTCAAGCATTGCATTGAAACATAATCACAGAATGCGCTTATGGTCTTACAAAAACATGTGCTACGTACTAGCAAGATGCTATTATTGTTACTATATACTGCAGTTCCATGCATGCTTGTTGAATAATTTATGGATGACTGCCAGCTGGACCTCTCGGAGGTGGTGGTGGAGCCGGTGGATGATCAGTCACACGACCTTGACTTCGACCAAAGGATGGTTGCAAAAGAGGAAGCATTATTATGCAGCATAACTCCAAAAGAAACCACAGCAGATTGTTCCGCTTCATCTCATTTCTCATTTTAATTGCCCTCTTACCACATAGAGTTTTCTAAAGATGTATACAAAATTATTAGATGAATGAGAAGATAGAAGTTATTATATAGGCCCCTTTCCTTCAACCATTTTCCAGTCAATAAAAAATAAAAAAACAAACGCAAATAAGACAAGTTACATCTTGAATAACTCAAATGCATATATATTTTTTCCGATGTTCCTGTCCTATGTTTGAATCCATCAAAGAAGTTGCTGACTTGTCTTGTTTCTCAGTTTATTTAATTTTTTGTAAATTTGGCTGACGATCAATTGTGAGTGAAGAGGTTGGTGGAAAAATCTAGTCTTTAATTTACTATAATCAAATCGGTGTAATTTAATTATTTTTCTTTGTACTTGATGTCAGGAAAATTATGAATACTTTGTAGAATTTAGAGGATTAAAAATTCTAAAGCATATAATTTTATGTTTCAAACTGAATAAACATAGCATTATTGCTGCTATAAATAGCTCACTTGAACTTAGAACCTATTACTTGTATTTTATGTTTCTGTTTCCTTTCATAAAAAGTTGTGTAAAGATCAGTATCAAATGGGTATCTATCACAAATACAAGTCAAGCCACACAATTTTTCTTATTGGCACTTGTGATCCTTGAATTATCAAACGAATAGCAGGAACACTTCAACATCTGTTGTCATAGGGAGAGAAGTCCGCTCTCCCTTCGATGTAATGCGCGGGCAATTTACATCGACTTTTCATCAAAACAAGCATTGTCCAATTCATTTGCAAGGGGGACATTCCCCCCATTCTTGTCTCATATGCACAAACCGGTTTGGTTCGAGGGCAGAACCAAACTAAGATCGAAACGAATTGAAACAAATTATTTTGGTTCGGTTTTGTTCGGTTTGCTTTGGATTAATAATTTTGATAACTTTTCTTTTATATTTACTAAAATTTTAGACTTTTCACCTAAATTTGTATTCTTCTGTTAATTCAATTCAGTTGTGACTATTACAATTCATGATTTATACAAAATATTAATGTAAAATAATTTTATAATAAATAAATATGGTCATTTATTGAAAAGTAATACTTTTTTATTTTAAACAGTGAACCAACTGGTTCTCCAATTTGTTTTGAACCGAATTGAATAAGAACCATTCGGTTCTTAAATTTCTAAACTATTTAGTTTTTTTATCTAAAAACTGAATTCAGAAGCGAACTGAATACTAAGCCCTAGTGTCATACTTATCATATTTAAATTTAAAAATGTCACCGTATCAATAAGGTGATATGGAGATTATCGCACCTACTTTTTATGTATGTATCTTCATTATAGAAAAATATATGTATATATTCGGTGCTCCTACTCAATGGCAAAATCAACATTCTTTGATGGACACCAAAATGATTAAAGTATGTATAACTTCAAGTTGGTTGTGACATAAAATTGGTGTTGTAAATAGTGCGTTCGTATATTATAAAATACAAATATTTCCACTAAAAAAGAATTATTACATACATATATTTATAGTGTTTTTACTCAATTAACTATTATACTATATGATGTAATAGTGGATCCGCATGAAATCCCCATTTGGTATTCAGGCCTCAATATATATTCTTCTATATTTTTAATTCAACAAATGATAATATGTCACATTATTCTAAAACTGGGTATTATATTTAAAATTCTACAGTACTTAGAGGCTACTAGCCTCTAATCTTTTGTCATTAATTATTACTTGTTAGAAAAATTCAGATGAAGTATTGTATTTAAAATTCCATGTACTTACAGGCTATAGCTAGTCAGCCTCTAGTCTTGTTTCATTAATTATTGCTTGTTAGAAAATTCAGATTTTAATTTGCCATGAAAATATGTATAGGATCATGATCCTCTACGATACTTATAGGTTACAGCTACCTAATCTTTAATCTTTTACAAGGCTGGCTTTAATCAATTGGGACCTTAGGTAAAATTTTATTTTAGGTCCTCTAATATTAAAATATCAACTCCCACAAGAACATTAAATAGTTCAAAAAACTCTGACAAGAACATCAAGTAACTCAAAATTCAACTATATTTAATAATATCTTGAATTACAAAAATTATCAACAAGATTCCAAAAAAAAAAATAGTACGAAAGATGTCTATTTATTTCCACACGAATATTAACTAACTTTGTCTTCCACAAATTTCACCTCCTTAAGATAGTCTGCATCTTAATTAGCTACAACCATAATCTTCCTATGAACTTTAAATCACTGCTCCTACCTACTATGATCCTTGCTTGTTGCAAGCCATCACTAATGCAAATTACTAATCAATTAAGTTGTATTCTTCTTTCTTTTTGTGATGCAAAATTATTAATTAAAATGTTATATTCTAATTTAACTAACAAATATTTTTCAATAGCTAATATAGCTAATCCATTTAATTTTTCTTGTGACATTGTAGTTCTTAAATAAGATTTTATTAACTTTAATTTATAAAAACTTGTCTCAACAAAAGCAATTGTTATAGGTATTGTAAATAATATTCTACAAGTAAGAAATGCATTTGGAAAAGAATCTACTTTTTTAATATAATTAAGTATATCAAGTGGAGTATTTCTTTCAATATGTAAAACTTCTTTTAAGACTTTTAACTCCGAAAACAAATATAATCCATCAATATCATAAAACATATCATATTTCAAGATATTTTCAAGATTAGTACAATAACATTTCAAACTTTCATCATCTAACGATTTTAATTTTTCAAAATTAAATAAAAATCTGAAAATATTTTCGTAGAATTGAAGCTGCTTGAATCTATTGCTGATTGGAGAAATATCTTGATCTATTACATATACAAAGTAATCAATTCTAAAAGAATCTTTGGGAGATAAAATTCTCTCTTCGTTATTATTCTCACTAAATTTATTTTTTCTACAAATTATACATTTTTCATGAAATTTTGGTTCTATTTCCATTTCATTTGCAATCTCTTTAGATGAAATCATAGTAGAGACAAAACCATTTTCTTTGTAATCCTCGACAGATGTACATAAGACCTCTTAATTGATTTATGACAACATCAATTTGCATATCTTCCTTCTGTAAACTTTTACTAATAGTGTTCACAACAAATAATATATCATACCAAATAATCATACCTAATAAAAATTTAAAGTTTTCCATTTCATATGTTGCTAAACTTTTAGCTTCGCTTTTTATTTTAGGATCTTCACCAATTTCTACCAATTGAAGTAAAGCATCTCCAATTTGGGGTGCTTGAAATCTTATTGCTTTGACACTTTCCATGCGACTCTCCTAACATGTTTGTGACAATGATTTAACAATTAAATTAGGTATATTATCTTGTAAAAATTTTCATCTCTTAGGTGAAGAAGAAAATAGTGAATAAACACGTTGACCAACTCCAAAAAATGAAATAACTTTAGGGCAAGAATTAGCCACATCACAAAGTACTAAGTTAATACTACGATAGCCACATGGTATATAAAATGCTCTGAGATTTATTTCTAATGATCTTTTTTGCACACCTTGATTTTTTTTCCTTTCATATTAAATCCATGATCATATCCTTGTCCTCTTATGTTATTAATATCAAGTTCAAGAGTTTTAATTACATCCACAAGTTCATTCAAAAGACCTTTTCTAATGGTATTGTCAACATATAAAAATCTTAAAAAATATTATTCTACCTTGATTAGATTTGTTGAAACATACACACATCTTAATATAAGAGACATTTTTTCTTGGTGGCTTGCATTTGGAGTATAATCAAGTATAACTGAAAAATACTTTGCTTCCTTAGCTTTGTTAACAATTGAATTTTTTTTATTTTATTTCAAGTGCTACCATCAATACCAATTCATTTTGTATATTATTTCCAAGACAATGATCATGAATTTCACGGATTTTAATACGTCGAATATATTCTTGCATTGTTGGATCAAACTCTATAATCATTTCAATTAAACTTAAAAAAAATTTAAGTTCAATTATTTCCAGCAAGATGCTAAAATGCTAAATTATTTTTGGCAAGATTCATTACAACAACCATAATTCTTATTAGTACTTTTTGTCAATGTTCTTTTTCTTTGTCAATTCTTTCTCGAACATCTTTATCAATCATTTTTCTTTTCAATAGTCTTACTTCTAAATCAACCCATGCATTCACATTGGTTTTTTTGTGACTTTTAAGTTTAGAATAAAGATTTTTCCAATCTCTTGTTCCTTCATCATTAAGCTAATTTTTGCTACAATTTGTATTGAGTAATTGCAACAAAAACAATATACTTTGTCAAAATCCATTGATTATATTAACCATTTTCTATCATGTTTTTCTCCATTTGGTAATTTTGACATGAAATGCAGTAGAGAAATGTCTAGGACTATCATCTTTGGGGAAAGTTAAATCATTCTCTCTATTTGGGCCTTGTTCTACTAAAAGATCTCTTAACTTTGTTTCAATATTTTCCCATGTTCCTAGATTATAAATATTATTTAAAACAAATAAATTTCCTACATCAACTTTGTCTGTATTTTTATTGTTATCATCTTAAATGTTGTTTTATTTCATTCACTGTTTCATCATTTTTTTAAGGGAAAATATCCACCGTCCACCCGTTTTTTACACCTTTTTTAAAAATACACAATTCTTTCATTTTTTGGCTGGAATCCACCTAAAGTTTCATTTTTTTTCACTTTTCCACTTCCGTTTGGAATCCGTTAAGAAAACTAACGGAAATTTAAAAAAATGACCATTTTACCCCCAAAACGAAAATTACAATTTCACCTTAAAAATTATAAAAAATAATCAGATTAAATCTAATAATTTTCCCCATCGGTCAGTAAAGAAATTAATTCCACAACCATCAAATACAAGTTTTTTTTAAAAATATGTCGGTAATTAGAATGCTAAATTATAACAGTAGTATTAAAAATAGCTCAATCTCACAAACCATCAATTGAATTTAAGATAAGTAAAATTTTATTATTCATTGAGTTATAATCTCTAGTAGTTAAGATTTTTTTGTACTTCATTAACGTACCAATAATGATATTCATCATTAAATCTTATTATTTTTGGCATTTTTAGGGTGAAATTGTAATTTTCGTTTTGGGGGTAAAATGGTCATTTTTTTAAGTTTCCGTTAGTTTTCTTAACGGATTCCAAACGGAAGTGGAAAAGTGAAAAAAATGTAACTTTAGGTGGATTCCAGCCAAAAAATGAAGGAATTGTGTATTTTTGAAAAAGGTGTAAAAAATAGGTGGACGGTGGATATTTTCCCTTTTTTTAATTCATTTGAAATTTGTTGTTCTGGTAAGTTCATTATTTATAGAGTTGGCATCTTATGGCAAGTCTAGTTAAATTGGAATTTTAGTTATCACATATCTTGTAATAATGATTAATTTATAATTCCCTAATTTAGTGAGATTCCAATTTATTATGAATATTTATTTCCTAATTTAATTAGATGTCTAATTTAGCAAGTTAATTAATGATGAGATTCTATAATTGACGCATTAGATCTATTTACAACAAGAAGTTGGTTCAAATAAGAAGTTTATTAAATGCTCTAGATGTTTCTTGGGAGACAAACAAAATAAAAAGATCAGATTTATTCATATTAAGATTCATAGGAATTATAAGGAAAAGAAAATCTTATTTAGAAAGAATCCAATCCTTTTAAGACTTACTATTTTTGTGAAACCCTAGTGCTTATATAAAAAGATGTATTTCACAATTAAAGGTATGCAACATAGAGTAAAAAGTAGAGAAGCAAAATTCGGCCTCCTCCTTAGAATCGAATTTGGCACATAATGTTATGTTGATTTGTTTTTATCTTCTTTCATCTCTGTGGAGAGTCTATGTGGATCTTATATAACTGACAATAAAGAATTGAATGATTGCTATTGATCACTTTAAGTGTCTTAAAGATCGTGGATCAAAAGGAGTAATGATTATTTAAGAGAAGCGATTCAGGTTGAGTAAAGTGATAAACCGTTAGTGAGAGTCTTAAGTATGGTAAATTTATAGGTTGTAACATCTCAACTTAGTGAATTATTTTTCATCTGGGCGTGGCCTTGTAGATGTAGAATTGATTAATCCGAAAAACGTAAAAATCTCCGTGTCATTTATTTTTTGCAATTTATTATGTTTTTTTAAAAATTAATATTTTTTATGTGGATGAACAGTAACGTGAACAATAACAGTGAACATTATTTTCAAAATTTATTTAAGTTGTTAATTCTAGGGTTTCAATTGCCTACATCTATTTGCAATAGATTTAAATTCATTTTATGTTCAATAACTAATTTTCACTTAAATTTATATCTTTTTTACTAGTTGTGACAAATTTATCAAGAGCTCATTTTTTAGATTGGACTAACTTTTCTATTCTCCTCTCTTTTTTTTGGTAGCTTTTCATATCCTGATGCATATTTTCTAGTTGACATGTTTTTCAAATCTATAAAGCAAACAAATAAACAAACAATATTTCTTTTCTAGATTATTCAAGCCATGATCAATACGAAAAATAAAAAAATAAAATAAATTTTAAAAGGATAAGAACGGTAATAATTAAAAATAGAAAAAAAATAGAATGATAGCACTTAGAATTGAGCTAATTCACTAGTTGAGATGAATATGATGATGGAAATTAATTTTGTAGCGAAACATAAGAGAGCACAACAACTTTGTGCTGAAAGTATCCTTAATTCAATGTATATCGGTTTATAGATAATGAGTTTTTAAATATATTTTAATAGAATACTAAAAGTTAGCTCTCAAAAATCTAACGTTACTAATTTTTTTGAGAACTATTTTTGGAAAGGGAAAGCATTAGTTTTTTTTTGGAAATAGTAAAAAAAAAAAAAGAAGTAACATTCAAAATAACTATTATACCATAAAAATATATCTTATATTCCAAGTAAAGATTATCAAATAAGAGAGATAACTATGAATGAGAGTAATAATAGGGTAAAGCTAAAGAATTAGTCTCTTCTATTGTAGAAAAAAAAAATATGCCTAACTTAATTTTTTTAATCTTAAAAAAATTAATTATACTAATTAACAAATAAATGCCCAAAAAATTAGGTTTTCCTAAATACAAGGCCCTAAGCAATTGCCTAGTTCTCCTAGTGCTAAAGTCACCACTGATCTTTTGTCACTAATTATTACTTGTTAGAAAATTCATATTGTTAATTTGCCATGAAAATATACATGATCATTTTCTAATCTAATTTTTGTAAGGTTTGCAGGAGATTAACGCCTTTGTAATTTTAGTTTTGCGATGGATAAATTTTTTGAAATAAATTTTAGGCCATGTAGCATTAGTAAAGATAATGGGTTTTGACTTTTTTACACTATAAAACTCATTTACCTGAACTAGGTTTTGTGCACTTATTATTCATGTAAATATAATTTTATTAATCATTTTATATATACTTCATTAATTTAAATCAATATATATACAATTTTAACGACCTTTGCCTCTGGTATTGGCACTACTAACTGATGCTAAAACAAATCTCATCCTTTCTATATTTAAAACTTATAAGCTTCAAATCTACAGAAAAAGTAGATTTTAATACAGAAATTAACCCCCAAAAAAAAATTCATAAGCTATCATAGATTAAGATGGCTAGCTGGAAATAAAACTAACACATATTTACAAATATTCTACGAGCAATATTAAGCATCCTAACATCGAAGTCTTAATTTGAGTTTCAACTGATATGATATTAATTTATTCAATGATAATTAAGTAATTTTATAAAATATAAAATTCATCATTCAATAGCTGAATAAGGCATGCATTAAACTTAACTTGGGACTCAAATATTAAAATCCTTAACTTTATTGATAATAATACTACACCTAGATGGAAATAAAATCACCAAAAATCTATGTATTTGGGTGGAAAATTGGAAATAGAACACTTTCAAGTTAAAAACTAAAAGAAAGTACTAAAATTAAAAAGAGGGTGTTAACAGGAGAGGAAGTAGAAGCTTCCTCCCCCTGAAGTATATGGATGCTTTTGCTGTGAAGCAAAGATGAGCACAGAGAGAGACAAAAAGAGAAAAGTGGCTTCTACTTCTTATAAGATTCCACTTAAATTTGCACAAATAACTATCAGGCAACTAATCCAAATAAGTGAAGCTCTCAAAGGACGAATATACCAATAAAAAATAATGTTTTTTTTTTTTCACGTATGGAGACGACGGCGAAGGCAATAGACAATCTTTGATGTGACCTGTTGTACGACCAATGGGTGGATATTTACGAAGAAGCAATATGCAGCGGCACATGTACAACGTTACAGGAAACAATAGCTGCTTCATCTCCTCTTCTCTCTCAATCCTATAGATCCTTTAATTACTTCAATTTTGCTGTATCCGCTGGCTGGCCGTCTCTTCGAGATCGTGCAAATTTGAAGTTATATATAGATGTTTATATAGGCCGTTTAATTGCATCCAGCCATCCATGCGTTCCATTCAAAAACATGGAACACAAATAATCTAGATATTTTGGCTGAAATTCCAACCCAAAAATAACGCTGAGTACAAGAAATGTTGGAAACTGCGGCTACTTTTGGTATTGTGCCATTGTTCTACGAAATAAAAGTTAATTAACGATGTTATGATAATTTTGATAAAATAATAAAG
This sequence comes from Citrus cavaleriei, assembly GCA_030448925.1. NCBI lineage: Eukaryota > Viridiplantae > Streptophyta > Magnoliopsida > Sapindales > Rutaceae > Citrus > Citrus cavaleriei. The sequence goes on from JAUJEN010000295.1 coordinate 79,146, forward strand.
ATCAAACAACTGTATACAGTATAAAATCACCTTAGTTTCTACATTAAGTATTTTACTAAACACTTTAAAGATACAATTTTAAATTAAGTGATCCTATCTAGAACTAAACTCACATGAACTTTTAAAAATATATAGGTATAAGATTTAACTCTTTTTATTTATTTATTAACCACCAATCACCCTTTGAATTTTTGTTCAATATAAGATCATATCATGAAATAATCATGGTGCAACCATAACTCTTGAACGACACTATAGCATATGGGTTGGTATTTCAAAATACCAATATCTTAACCTTAAAGTGATAACAAACTCATGAAATGAATGCTCATGCCCATGAGTCCAAGGCCAATAATTGATGATCCCATTTCAGAAACCTCATGCAAAGTGATTAATAATGCAGCCTAATCCTACTTTTTATTATATTGACAAGTATTGACTGTATTACTTTATATAATACAATGTGCTATACAAACAACATGTCAAAAGCGACTTCAATGTCTAAAGGATGTTAGAAAGCTTTAAGATCATTTTAGTATTCCTGTTCAAATAGCGGTTTTGTTCTTATATTCTAGGAAAATATTTTTTTGTGTTTTTAGAGTATTGCTCCTTCACTATTCAAAACTTGCCACATGAATATGAATATTATCATAATTGATTGAAGCATACATATTAATATTAGTATGTCTCATCAAAAAAAAAAAATTAGTATGTTACAAGAAAAGAATGGAAAAGTAGCACCCAAGACCTCTCCTTATTCTAGAAGCATTTTGCCTTTTGCAAATGACACGTACTGCCCACATACATAAACACGCAACAAATGTTTCATATAAATTTTAAGGGTACTTTTGGAATTCAAAAAATAATGTGACTTTCTAGGCTCTTTTGGGCCAAAAATATTTTACCTCAAAATTTGGAAGAGTCCAGCTTAGAACACCTCTTCAAAATTTTGTTTTGTTCTTAAAATATCCTATTTTCATTTATGAAATACAAATTTAAACATTAAAATTAATATCTTTCCATAAAATTTCACCTTTAAAAAAGTTATTTTTCTATTTATAAAACTCATGCAAATCCTAAAATTTTTAATTTTTTTCATTTTTTTATATAATTTCTATCTCTATAAATCTAAACTCTTATAATTTTTTTAAAATATATAGAAGATAGAGGTAAAATATTTGTTAAAATAATAACTTATTTAAGTGGTTAAATAAGGTACATATTTGGTATAACTTATCTAATGGTTATAAGTGCTTATTTAATTCTATAAACTCTTTTCAAATTTTTTTTGGTTGTTGTTTAGTCATTTTTAGAATAGAGTTTTTGAAAATTAAGTAAATTATTTTACCTCCAATAATAAAAACTTAAATTTTGGACTTTAGGGAGTAGATGTTGAAAAGCTTATTTAAAATGTCAAAATATTTAAAATAAATTTATTTGATAATCTTATTTCATTCCTTTTATAATTTAACTTTTAAAAAATTGTTTGTTAAAATAATCTTATAATTTTTAATAAAAGTTCTCATTGATAACCAAATAATTAAAAAAAAATTGTGAAGTTCTACTAATAAAAGTTCTATTTAAATAAGTTTTAATTGAAAAATTATAAGAAACCGGCTGAAATTCTATTCAAAATAAGAAATGAATTAACTTAACATTAGTTATTTAAATAATTTATGTGAAAAAAACAGTGCTTTACAAGGGATTTTAAGGGCCGTGAAAAAATGACCCAATTTGAAAACTAATAGCCCGAAATATGAAATAAAAACAAGGCACTCCTAAAAACAAAATTTTTAAACAAATTTGAAGGCTGCTGCTGCTGCTGCTGCTGCATACACATTCATCAACCTTTTATCTTGCCACCGGCCCACCGCCAAGGGTTCTAGCCGTGTTATTGTTATAATAATATTGCCGGCAATTGTCATTCATCCTCATCACTTTCTTTTAATCCCCTTTAGTATCTATCAGCCACCAGCATAGATAGCATCCGTCGATTAGGGTTTCATCATCAAAACGACCAAATGGGGAAGAACGAAAAGACAGGACTCGGAAGAGCCCTAGTGAAGCACCACAATCACATGATCCAAGAAACCAAGGAAAAGGGCAAATTCTACAGGAAGCAACACAAGAAGGTTCTTGAATCTGTCACCGACGTCAACGACATCGACGCCGTCATTCAACAGGCGGAGGAAGCCGAGGCCTACCCCGTCCCTATCCCCCTAATCAATTTGTGAGTTCCCCCTATTCTTTTCTTTTTTCTTTTTTTCATTAATCAATAAATGAAATTATAAAGTTTAATCTAATTTTTATAATAATAATGGGTATTTAGAGATGAGGGGTCCAGGGGTAGTACCAGAGAGATGATGATGACGGCGGAGGAGAGGAAGGAGGACGAGGCGTTGCACGCTGGCAACCTTAGAATCGACCTTCGCAAAATCCCTCTCTAACTTTTCAAAATTTACAACTTTAATTTAATATTTATCTCATTTATCATAAAAGTACCTATTAAATTTTAAAAATAACCAAAACATTAAGTATTTTTCTTTAACTTCCAACCCACAAAAAAATTGTTATTTTGAGATTCTTGCACGCTAACTCTCCTCACACAAAAAAAAAAAAAAATAGAAATTATTTTATCTTATTCAGTTTATCAAAATGATTTTTCTTCAATGAATCTTATGACACTTAAAATTCAATTTGATGTTTACATTACATAGGTAGGTTCTAATAACAAATTTTCAAAATTGAAAGAGATTGATAGGCTAACAAGAAAAATAGTTGATACTAAAAAAGATAAATTGTATTAATTGATTTATTTATTGATAACATTAGCATTGATTTTACTAGTTGTCATGACTACAGTAGTAAAATGCATTTTCAACTATGGATTTTGTGAAAAATCTTCTGTGACATCAAATTAGAGATTAATAATTGAGTAATATTATTGTTGCACACGTAGGAAAATATTTATTTTGTATTCTTGATGATAAGTTTATTTTTTAACGTTTTTAACATATGAAAACATGTCGAGATCAATTATAAATGTATTGAATATATTAATGAATTTTTATTTTTGATACTTGTTACTTATTGACCTTTTTTAGATTACATTATTATTTAAACTTAGCACTTACTAAGATAAATTTCTGGCACCGCCACTGCTTTGAACTGTACCATAAAAGAATTATTAAGGAGAGGAACAAACTTCGGACTGTGTCATGATAAAATTATTAAGGAAAGTCTCAATCGATAGAAGAGTTATGATCAATTTCTAAGTATAAACATCATTAGATCTCTAATTGTAATATATCAAAATATAAAATAAAATAAAAAACTATTTGCAACATCATTATTCTTATTCTAATATCATGTTTGGATGTTACCAAATAAAACTGAAACTCTTCAAAGCGCACATCTCAAACTACTACAACTTATAACTACTTTTTTGAATTGAATAAATATCATTAATCTAAAGTTCTCCTAGTTCGAGGATCCAAAAACGAACACTATGAATTCAGTGTAAATTGGGTTTGGGATCTTGAATGACTGTGAAAGTTGGAATGCATTTTTTTTTAATTTTTGTGCATTTTTTTGGAGAGAGAAATTGTTGTTTAAATAAATATTATCTTCAGAATTAAAGTGAGTGCTGATAGCAGCAAGTGATTTTATAGTATAATTTAATAGTGTTTACTTAAAAAAGAGTAACAATAGGATTTTAGAGATGTGACAATAGTATTCCAACTCTTAAGCAAATTGCAAATGGTGACAAAATCACCCAAAACGTCGCTTTGGGTGTGTGTGTGTTTTTTCAACCCTTTAGCAAACTTATCATTTATGTAATAATATAAAACTACATCTTTCAAGCATTGCATTGAAACATAATCACAGAATGCGCTTATGGTCTTACAAAAACATGTGCTACGTACTAGCAAGAAGTTATTATTGTTACTATACATTGCAGTTCCATGCATGCTTGTTGAACAATTTATGGATGACCGCGGCTACGTGGCCCACTCGGAGGTGGTGGTGGAGGCCATGGATGATCAGATATAGAACCTGGCGGACGAGCAAAGGATGGTTGCAAAAGAAGAAGCATTATTATGCAGCATAACTCCAAAAGACACCAAAGCAGATTGTTCAGCTTCATCTCATTTCTCATTTTAATTGCCCTCTTACCACATAGAGTTTTCTAAAGATGTATACAAAAGTATTAGATGAATGAGAAGATAGAAGTTATTATATAGGCCCCTTTCCTTCAACCATTTTCCAGTCAATAAATTATTAAAAACAAACGCAAAGAAGTCAAGTCAATTTTCATCTTCAACAAGTCAAATGCATGTATATTTTTTCCAATATTCATATCCTAAATGCGAATCCATAAAAGAGGTTGCTGACTTTTCTTGTTTCTCACTTTATTTAATTTTTATAAATTTGGCTCACGATCAATTAATTGAAGAGTTTGGTGGAAATTCAATTTACTATAATCAGATCAATGTAATTTAATTATTTTTCTTTTTACTTGATGTCATGAAAATTATGAATACTTTGTAGAATTTAGAGGATTAAAAATTCTAATGCATATAATTTTATTTTTCAAACTGAATAAACATATCATTATTGCTTCTTAGAACCTATTACTTGTATTTTATGTTTCTGTCTCTTTTCATAATTTTTTTTTTTACTTGAAAATGTTAATAATCATAATAAATTAGATTGAATTAATAATGTTTGCCTCTGTGATATAAATAATCGGTTTATTGGATTTTCTTCTCTTTCATTGATTTTTCAACTGTGACTTCTGAGTCGGGTTAAGGATTGACAAAAACGTTGTAACCCACAAAGCACGCATAATTAATTAATGAGCCACTAATTTCTTCTTTCTTAAAAGAAATTTTTTGCAGGGAGATTGAACAAAAGGCTAATTCTTGGTAAAGATCAGAATCAAATGGGTATCCATCACAAATACAAGTCAAGGAAGATGTTATTGTTGTTACTATACATTGCGGTTCCATGCATGCTTGTTGAATAATTTATGGATGACTGCCAGCTGGACCTCTCGGAGGTGGTGGTGGAGCCCGTGGATGATTAGTCACACGACCATGAGGTGGGAACAGCGGCGATGGACGAGCGAAGGAACGAGCAAAGGATGGTTGCAAAAGAGGAAGCATTATTATGCAGCATAACTCCAAAAGACACCAAAGCAGATTGTTCCGCTTCATCTCATTTCTCATTTTAATTGCCCTCTTACCACATAGAGTTTTCTAAAGATGTATACAAAATTATTAGATGAATGAGAAGATATAAGTTATTATATAGGCCCCTTTCCTTCAACCATTTTCCAGTCAATAAATTATAAAAACAAACGCAAATAAGTCAAGTCAATTTACATCTTGAATAAGTCGAATGCATATATATTTTTTCCGATATTCCTATCCTAAGTGTGAATCCATAAAAGAAGTTGCTGACTTAATTTTCTTGTTTCTCACTTATTTAATTTTTATAAATTTGGCTCACGATCAATCAATTGAAGAGTTTGGTGGAAATTCAATTTACTATAATCAGATCAATGTAATTTAATTATTTTTCTTTTTACTTGATGTCATGAAAATTATGAATACTTTGTAGAATTTAGAGGATTAAAAATTCTAATGCATATAATTTTATTTTTCAAAACTGAATAAACATATCATTATTGCTTCTTAGAACCTATTACTTGTATTTTATGTTTCTGTCTCTTTTCATAATTTTTTTTTTACTTGAAAATGTTAATAATCATAATAAATTAGATTGAATTAATAATTTTTGCCTCTGTGATATAAATAATCGGTTTATTGGATTTTCTTCTCTTTCATTGATTTTGCAACTGTGACTTCTGAGTCGGGTTAAGGATTGACAAAAACGTTGTAACCCACAAAGCACGCATAATCAATGAATGAGCCACACAGTTTTTGTAAATATCAGAATCAAATGGGTGGTATCTATCACAAATACAAGTCAAGCCACACAATTTTTCTTGTTATACTCTACTTATTGGCACTTGTGATCCTTGCACTACAACAGAATAGGCTTTTCATGGCATGGGAAATATGCTGTCAATGGGATATGACGGCAAAAACATGCATGCCGTTGATCCATGAGCCGTGGAATGCTATGGGTTTTAACGGCCAACATTCAACGCTATTAACTATGCTATAGAAGGTATTACACGGTGAAGGGTATCCATCGTTGATAATTTCATCAATAGCCATCATTACTCCCCGTTATATCTTTGGCGCCAATCTTGTTTTAACCATCCACAACAATAATAACCAGCCGTGGATTGTTTCATCAACGACCAATACTACTCCCTGTCTTTTTTTTTTTGCGCTAAACATAGTTCAACATTTAACGAGAAAAAGAAACTGCTGTGATAAAATGTGATAGCATGGTTAGTACATGCCGTTGTAACAAGTTTTAACAGTGATAATAAAATTTTGCTATGGAATATTTATATAACAGTCATTACTATTGAAAAAAATCAATTTTACCATATAATTAACCTGTTGCAATTTAAATTAACTTACTATTTAATTCCTCGATAGATTCCTGATTTCATTTATATAAATAATGCATTCATATTTTCTAAATAAATAAAGTAAACATAAACACGATTGTCCAAACAAAATTGTATTCAAATTTGTGTACACATGGTGTCCAAACAAAATTGTATTAAAAAAAGAAAAAAAAATCTGTAATGAACAATCTGATATAAAGAACTCACTGTCAAGAAAAGATGGAAAACATAGCCATTGTTTGAAAAGAAACTACTGAGTACTAAAAATAGTATCCTTAACATGAACTTAAATTAAGCAACTTGATCAAGTCCTCTATGATGAAAACATTTATTATTGCGAAAATAATCCTTACCCAAGAACTTCAAATTCCTGCAACAATGAGAATTAAAATATTATGTTCTAGTTTATAAACTCCCAACTTTTATTTTTTACGTATATATACATATGACATTCTATAGGTAAAATATAATTTAAATTATAGCATTACCTTTACTTGAGTTAATCCAAGGTGGTGTACTTTATAGGCCATGCAATTGTGCTCCCTTTTGCATCACCTAAGTTAAAGAACTCTTGAGTTGGTTGAACCAGAGATAATGATGGCTTATTCACTTCATCAACCCATACTTTGTAGTAATCTGGTCCAAGTTGAACATGGTGGACCAATGCCTCAGGATTTGTTGCAGCTATCATTCCTTTTGCAACCACTTCCCCAGTACCCAACCAAATTAAGGGTTTACAAGTATCACCATTAGTTGGAGTATTTGGAATAATTGTGCTATCTTCAAAGGACTGTCAGAAAACAAAAAATTATATATCAAAACAAAGTAAAAATTTATTTTTGGAAAATCATAAATTTATATATAAAACATATGAAACCAATAAAACCTGGGGAGTTGGTGCAAGATTATTGTCCAAGTTGTCATCAATGTTAACATGGTCCTGTTAAAATATAAAAATCAAAACAATATTATATGAAAAAAGTAAATATGATGGTACAATTAATTATTAATTTAAATATCTTACCTTACTAAATCTTCTCCTAGACATGAAAAAATTTTGAAATTCAGTAAATCGATCACTTAGTTCTTTCAAATCATTCTCAAGCTTCTTTACTTTGCGGTTGCCTTGACCTGTGCAGCTACTTTTGAAGGTGTTACACCAAATCCCATACCTTTGACACAGCCAGGACGCTCATCACCTTTTAGTTTTGCAATTCCATCATTCTTTAAGGAGGTTTGATCCTCTTCAGTTGACATTGCAGAAATTTCTTCAAGCTTTTTCTAAATGAACATATATTACAAGATACTAAGACTATATTAATGGAATTTCATATCATATTATTGTTATATAAACCAAGCAATTGTATTCATTAGTACCATTGATTCAGCAGCAGCCGCATTAATCATGTGACTTTAGACCTGTTATCTTACACTCTTCTACTGAAACACAATTAGCAATATTAGAGCTATAACCATCAGGTACCTTTAGCTCAAAAAGACGCTTACAAAATATTATTTTCTCCTCCTTTGACAATGTGAATGATGCTGCTGGTAATGTAAGTTTATTTTCTTTTAAATTAGTCTGCAAGTCTTGTCTAATGCCCATTGTCACTAAATCTCTACGAGATTCAATTCTGTCTTTTGTTTTTCCCTTTATGTTCAGTAATGTTCCAATTATACTATCACAAACATTCTTCTCAATATGCATCACATCCAAGTTGTGACGCAAGTCTAACTCCTGCACACAATAAAGTTTTTTAATTCATAATTTAACTCAAGAAAAAATTAAAAGAAACTAAAATACTATTTAGTATCTATTTTTCAATTATCTTTAAAATTTTCTATCATTAGAAAATTGCTTCAAATACTTATAAACAAAAAACCAATTTAAAAATGACTAAAAACAACTCTTAGACAAATAAAAGAAATGAAGTATTAAACAATGATAAGAGATTACCTTCCAATAAGGTAAGTTAAAAAAAAATTGACTTCTTCTTCCACATACTTTTTGGTTCATTTTGCCTCCTGCTTCTCTTTTTCTTATATTTACCCCAATTGTTTTGAATATTATTTAAGGCAAGTATAATGTCTTCACCCGTCAAAGGTTTAGGAGGCCGTCTTGTTTCTTCATTTCCATCAAACCAATTTTTTTTCTCAATACGCCATTCATGTCTCGGATGTAAAAATCGTCTATGACCTCTATATACCATCTTTTTACTATTTGCTAACCATTCAGAACATACGTTCGGACCACATATAGGACATGCTAACTCTCCTTTTGTAGTACATCCAGCTAAATTACCATAAGCCGGAAAATCATTAATTGTCCACATCAAAATATCTTTTAGTTTAAAAGTAGACTTATTCAAAGAATCATAAGCTGGAACACCATTGTTCCACAATTCAATCAAATCATCTATTAATGGCTCCAAGAATACATCGATGTCATTCCTGGTATTAACAATGTCAACATTATGTTCTCCTCAGATATACATACCCATGGAGGGAGGTTATATATTACTAGGAAAATAGGGCAACAACTGTATACAGAGCTAAGATTACTAAAAAGGTTAAACCCATCAGCAGCAAGCCCAAACCTAATATTTCTTGGATCAGATGCAAAATTAGACCATTTCTTATTGATGTTATCCCATGCCACTGAATCAAAAGGGTGTCTCATTTTTCCATCTGAACTTTTGTTAATTGAGTGCCACTTCAATTGTTCTACTTTTTCACATGACATAAGGAGAGAAGTTCGCTCTCCCTTCGATGTAATACACGGGCAATTTACATTGACTTTTCATCAAAACAAGCATTGTCCAATTCATTTGCAAGGGGACATTCCCCCCATTCTTGTCTCATATGCGGTAGGCACAAGCCGGTTTGATTCGAGGGCAGAACCAAACTAAGATTGAAACGAACTGAAACAAATTATTTTAGTTCGGTTTTGTTCGGTTTGCTTTGGATTAATAATTTTGATAACTTTTCTTTTATATTTATTAAAATTTTAGACTTTTCACCTAAATTTGTATTCTTCTGTTAATTCAATTCAGTTGTGACCATTACAATTCATGAGTTATACAAAATATTAATGTAAAATAATTTTATAATAAATAAATATGGTCATTTATTGAAAAGTAATACTTTTTTTATTTTAAACAGTGAACCAATTGGTTCTCCAATTTATTTTGAACCGAATTGAATAAGAACCATTCGGTTCTTAAATTTCTAAACTATTTAGTTTTTTTTAATCTAAAAATTGAATTCAGAAACGAACCGAATACTAAGCCCTAGTGTCATACTTATCATATTTAAATTTAAAAATGTCACCATATCAATAAGGTGATATTGAGATTATCTCACCTACTTTTTATGTATGTATCTTCATTATAGAAAAAATAAAATAAAATTCGGTGCTCCTACTCAATGGCAAAATCAACATTCTTTGATGGACACCAAAATGATTAAAGTATAACTTCAAGTTGGTTGTGACATAAAATCAGTGTTGTAAATAGTGCGTTCGTATATTATAAAATACAAATATTCCCACTAAAAAAGAATTATTACATACATATATTTATAGTGTTTTTACTCAATTAACTATTATACTATATGATGTAATAGTGGATCCGAATGAAATCACCATTTGGTATCCAGGCCTCAATATATATATATGTTCTTCTATATTTTTAATTCAACAAATGATAATATGTCACATTATTCTAAAACTGGGTATTATATTTAAAATTCTACAGTACTTAGAGGCTACTAGCCTCTAATCTTTTGTCATTAATTATTACTTGTTAGAAAAATTCAGATGAAGTATTGTATTTAAAATTCCATGTACTTACAGGCTATAGCTAGTCAGCCTCTAGTCTTTTTTCATTAATTGTTGCTTGTTAGAAAATTCAGATTTTAATTAGCCATGAAAATATGTATAGGATCATGATCCTCTACGATACTTATAGGTTACAACTACCTAATCTTTAATCTTTTACAAGGCTGGCTTTAACCAATTGGGGCCTTAGGCAAAATTTTATTTTAGGTCCTCTAATATTAAAATATCAACACCCACAAGAACATTAAATAATTCAAAAAACTCTCACAATAACATCAAGTAACTCAAAATTCAACTATATTTAATAATATCTTGAATTACAAAAATTATCAACAAGATTCCAAAAAATAATAATAATACGAAAGATATCTAATTATTTCCACACGAATATTAATTGACTTTGTCTTCCACAAATTCCACCTCCTTAAGATAGTTTGCATCTTTATCAACCACAACCATAATCTTCCTATGAACTTTAAATCACTGCTCCTACCTATTATGATCCTTGCTTACTGCAAGCCATCACTAATGCAAATTACTAATCAATTAAGTTTTATTCTTCTTTCTTTTTTTGATGCAAAATTATTAATTAAAATGTTATATTCTAATTTAGCTAACAAATATTTTTCAATAGCTAATATAGCTAATCCATTCAATTTTTCTTGTGACATTGTAGTTCTTAAATAAGATTTTATTAACTTTAATTTAGAAAAACTTGTCTCAACAAAAGCAATTGTTACAGGTACTGTAAATAATATTCTACAAGTAAGAAATGCATTTGGAAAAGAATATACTTTTTTAATATAATTAAGTATATCAAGTGGAGTATTTATTTCAATATGTAAAACTTCTTTTAAGACTTTTAACTCCGAAAACAAATATAATCCATTAATATCAGAAAACATATCATATTTCAAGATATTTTCAAGATTAGTACAATAACATTTTAAACTTTCATCATCTAATGATTTTAATTTTTCAAAATTAAATAAAAATCTGAAAATATTTTCGTAGAATTGTAGCTGCTTGAATCTATTGCTGATTGAAGAAATATATTGATCTATTACATATACAAAGTAATCAATTCTAAAAGAATCTTTAAGAGATAAAATTCTCTCTTCGTTATTATTCTCACTAAATTTATTTTTTCTACAAATTATACATTTTTCATGAAATTTTGGTTCTATTTCCATATTTTTTTCTACAAATTATACATTTTTCATGAAATTTTGGTTCTATTTCCATTTCATTCGCAATCTCTTTAGATGAAATCATAGTAGAGACAAAACCATTTTCTTTGTAAGCCTCGACAGATGTACATAAGACCTCTTAATTGATTTATGGCAACATCAATTTACATATCTTCCTTCTGTAAACTTTTACTAACAGTGTTCACAACAAATAATATATCATACCAAATAATCATACCTAACAAAAATTCAAAGTTTTCCATTTCATATGTTGCTAAACGTTTAGCTTCACTTTTTATTTTAGGATCTTCACCAACTTCTACTAATTGAAGTAAAGCATCTCCATTTTGGGGTGCTTGAAATCTTATTGCTTTGACACTTTCTGTGCGACTCTCCTAACGTGTTTGTGACAATGATTTAACAATTAAATTAGGTATATTATCTTGTAAAATTTTTCATCTCTTAGGTGAAGAAGAAAATAGTGAATAAACACGTTGAACAACTCCAAAAAATGAAATAACTTTAGGACAAGAATTAGCCACATCACAAAGTACTAAGTTAATACTACGACAGCCACATGGTATATAAAATGCTCTGAGATTTTTATCTAATGATCTTTTTTGCACACCTTGATTTTTTTTCCTTTCATATTAAATCCATTATCATATCCATTAATATCAAGGTCAAAGTTTTAATTACATCCACAAGTTCATTCAAAAGAGCTTTTCTAATGGTATTGTCAACTTATTAAAATCTTAAAAAATATTATTCTACCTTGATTAGATTTGTTGAAATATCCACACATCTTAATATAAGAGACATTTTTTCTTGGTGGCTTGCATTTGGAGTATAATCAAGTATAACTGAAAAATACTTTGCTTCCTTAGCTTTGTTAACAATTGATTTTTTTTTTTATTTCAAGTGCTACCATCAATACCAATTCATTTTGTATATTATTTCCAAGACAATGATCATGAATTTCACGGATTTTAATACGCTGAATATATTCTTGCATTGTTGGATCAAACTCTACAATCATTTCAATTAAACTTAAAAAAAAATTAAGTTCAATTATTTTTAGCAAGATGCTAAAATGCTAAATTATTTTTGGCACGATTCATTACAACAACCATAATTCTTATTAGTGCTTTTTGTCAATGTTCTTTTTCTTTGTCAATTCTTTCTCGAACATCTTTATCAATCATTTTTCTTTTCGATAGTCTTACTTCTAAATCAACCCATGCATTCACATTGGTTTTTTTGTGACTTTTAAGTTTAGAATAAAGATTTTTCCAATCTCTTGTTCCTTCATCATTAAGCTTATTTTTGCTACAATTTGCATTGAGTAATTGCAATAAAAACAATATACTTTGTCAAAATCCATTGATTATATTAACCATTTTCTATCATGTTTTTCTCCAATCGGTAATTTTGACATGAAATGCAGTAGAGAAATGTCTAGGACTTTCATCTTTGGGGAAAGTTAAATCATTCTCTCTATTTGGGCCTTGTTCTACTAAAAGATCTCTTAACTTTGTATCAACATTTTCCCATGTTCCTAGATTATAAATATTATTTAAAACAAATAAATTTCCTACATCAACTTTGTCTGTATTTTTATTGTTATCATCTTCAATGTTGTTTATTTCATTCACTGTTTCGTCATTTTTTAATTCATTTGAAATTGGTTGTTCTGTTAAGTTCATTATTTATAGAGTTGGGATCTTATGGCAAGTTTAGTTAAATTGGAATTTTATTTATCACATATCTTGTAATAATGATTAATTTATTAATTCCCTAATTTAGTTAGATTCCAATTTATTAGGAATATTTATTTCCTAATTTAATTAGATGTCTAATTTAGCAAGTCAATTAATGATGGGATTCTATAATTGACGCATGAGATCTATTTACAACAAGAAGTTGGTTCAAATAAGAAGTTTATTAAATGCTCTAAATGTTTCTTGGGAGACAAGCAAAACAAAAAGATCAGATTTATTTCTATTCAGATTCATAGGAATTATAAGGAAAAAAAATCTTATTTGGAAAGAATCTAAGTCTTTTAAGACTTACTGTTTTTGTGAAACCCTAGTACCTATATAAAGAGATGTATTTCACAATTAAAGGTATGCAACACAGAGTAAAAAGTAGAGAAGCAAAATTCGGCCTCCTCCTTAGAGAATCTGAATTTGGCACATAATGTTGTGTTGATTTGTTTTCTTATCTTCTTTCATCTCTGTTGAGAGTCTATGTGGATCTTGTATCACTAGACAATGAAGAATTGAATGATTGCTATTGATCACTTTGCGAAGTGTTTTAAAGATCGTGGATCAAGAGGAGTAATGATTATTTAAGAGAAGCAGATTCAGTCTAAGGTTGAGTAAATTGTATGGTGATAAACCGTTAGTGAGAGTCTTAACTATGGTAAATTTATAGGTTGTAACATTGCAACTTAGTGAATTACTTTTCATCTGGGCGTGGCCTTGTAGATGTAGAATTGATTAATCCGAATAACGTAAAAATCTCCGTGTCATTTATTTTTTTGCAATTTATTGTGTTTTTAAAAATTAATATTTTTTATGTGGATGAACAGTAACGGTGAACAATAACAGTGAACATTATTTTCAAAATTTATTTAAGTTGTGAATTCTATGGTTTTAATTGCCTACATCTATTTGCAATAGATTTAAATTCATTTTATGTTCAATAACTAATTTTCACTTAAATTTATATCTTTTTTACTAGTTGTGACAAATTTATCAAGAGTTCCTTTTTTAGATTGGACTAACTTTTCTTTTCTCCTCTCTTTTTTTTTTTTTTTTGGTAGCTTTTCATATCCTGATGCATATTTTCTAGTTGACATGTTTTTCAAATCTAAAAAACAAACAAATAAACAAACACAATTTCTTTTCTAGATTATTCAAGTCATGATCAATACGAAAAATAAAAAAATAAATTAAATTTTAAAAGGATAAGAACAGTAATAATTAAAAATAGAAAAAATAGAATGATAGCACTTAGAATTGAGCTAATTGACTAGTTGAGATGAATATGATGATGGCAATTAATTTTGCAGCGAAACATAAGAGAGCACAACAACTTTGTGCTGAAAGTATCCTTAATTCAATGTATATCGGTTTATAGATAATGAGTTTTTAAATATATTTTAATAGAATACTAAAAGTTAGCTCTCAAAAATCTAACATTACTAATTTTTTTGAGAGCTATTTTTGGAAAGGGAAAGCGTTAGTTTTTTTTTTTTGGAAATAGTAAAAAAAAAAATAAAGAAGTAACATTCAAAATAACTATTATATCATAAAAATATATCTTATATTCCAAGTAAAGATTATCAAATAAGAGAGATAACTATGAATGAGAGTAATAATAGGGTAAAGCTAAAAATTAAATTAGTCTCTTCTATTGTAGAAGAAAAATATATGCCTAACTTAATTTTTTTAATCTTAAAAAAATTAATTATACTAATTAATAAATAAATACCCAAAAAATTAGGTTTTCCTAAATACAGGGCCCTAAGCAACTGCCTAGTTCTCCTAGTGCTAAAGTCACCACTGATCTTTTGTCACTAATTATTACTTGTTACAAAATTCATATTGTTAATTTGCCATGAAAGTATACATGATCATTTTCTAATCTAATTTTTGTAAGGTTTGCAGGAGATTAATACCTTTGTAATTTTAGTTTTGCGATGGATAAATTTTTTGAAATAAATTTTAGGCCATGTAGCATTAGTAAAGATAATGGGTTTTGACATTTTTACACTATAAAACTCATTTACCTGAACTAGGTTTTGTGCACTTATTATTCATGTAAATATAATTTTATTAATCATTTTATATATACTTCATTAATTTAAATCAATATATATACATTCCACTACTTTTAGCGACATTTGCCTCTGGTATTGGCTCTACTAACAGATGCTAAAACAAATCTCATCCTTTCTATATTTAAAACTTATAAGCTTCAAATCTACAGAAAAAGTAGATTTTAATAAAGAAATTAACCCCAAAAAAAAAACTCATAAGCTATCATAGATTAAGATGGCTAACTGGAAATAAAACTAACACATATTTACAAATATTCTACGAGCAATATTAAGCATCCTAACATCGAAGTCTTAATTTGAGTTTCAACTGACATGACATTAATTCATTCAATGATAATTAAGTAATTTTATAAACTATAAAATTCATCATTCAATGGCTGAGTAAGGCATGCATTAAACTTAACTTGGAACTCAAATGTTAAAATCCTTAACTTTATTGATAATAATACTACATCTAGATGGAAATAAAATCACCAACAATCTATGTATTTGGGTGGAAAATTGGAAATAGAACACTTTCAAGTTAAAAACTAAAAGAAAGTACTAAAATTAAAAAGAGGGTGTTAACAGGAGAGGAAGTAGAAGCTTCCTCCCCCTGAAGTATATGGATGCTTTTGCTGTGAAGCAAAGATGAGCACAGAGAGAGACAGAAAGAGAAAAGTGGCTTCTACTTCTTATAAGATTCCACTTAAATTTGCACAAATAACTATCAGGCAACTAATCCAAATAAGTGAAGCTCTCAAAGGACGAATATACCAATAAAAAATAATGTTTTTTTTTTTTCACGTATGGAGACGACGGCGAAGGCAATAGACAATCTTTGATGTGACCTGTTGTACGACCAATGGGTGGATATTTACGAAGAAGCAATATGCAGCGGCACATGTACAACGTTACAGGAAACAATAGCTGCTTCATCTCCTCTTCTCTCTCAATCCTATAGATCCTTTAATTACTTCAATTTTTCTGTATCCGCTGGCTGGCCGTCTCTTCGAGATCGTGCAAATTTGAAGTTATATATAGATGTTTATATAGGCCGTTTAATTGCATCCAGCCATCCATGCGTTCCATTCAAAAACATGGAACACAAATAATCTAGATATTTTGGCTGAAATTCCAACCCAAAAATAACGCTGAGTACAAGAAATGTTGGAAACTGCGGCTACTTTTGGTATTGTGCCATTGTTCTACGAAATAAAAGTTAATTAACGATGTTATGATAATTTTGATAAAATAATAAAGATCAAACAACTGTATACAGTATAAAATCACCTTAGTTTCTACATTAAGTATTTTACTAAACACTTTAAAGATACAATTTTAAATTAAGTGATCCTATCTAGAACTAAACTCACATGAACTTTTAAAAATATATAGGTATAAGATTTAACTCTTTTTATTTATTTATTAACCACCAATCACCCTTTGAATTTTTGTTCAATATAAGATCATATCATGAAATAATCATGGTGCAACCATAACTCTTGAACGACACTATAGCATATGGGTTGGTATTTCAAAATACCAATATCTTAACCTTAAAGTGATAACAAACTCATGAAATGAATGCTCATGCCCATGAGTCCAAGGCCAATAATTGATGATCCCATTTCAGAAACCTCATGCAAAGTGATTAATAATGCAGCCTAATCCTACTTTTTATTATATTGACAAGTATTGACTGTATTACTTTATATAATACAATGTGCTATACAAACAACATGTCAAAAGCGACTTCAATGTCTAAAGGATGTTAGAAAGCTTTAAGATCATTTTAGTATTCCTGTTCAAATAGCGGTTTTGTTCTTATATTCTAGGAAAATATTTTTTTGTGTTTTTAGAGTATTGCTCCTTCACTATTCAAAACTTACCACATGAATATGAATATTATCATAATTGATTGAAGCATACATATTAATATTAGTATGTCTCATCAAAAAAAAAAATTAGTATGTTACAAGAAAAGAATGGAAAAAAAGAATGGAAAAGTAGCACCCAAGACCTCTCCTTATTCTAGAAGCATTTTGCCTTTTGCAAATGACACGTACTGCCCACATACATAAACACGCAACAAATGTTTCATATAAATTTTAAGGGTACTTTTGGAATTCAAAAAATAATGTGACTTTCTAGGCTCTTTTGGGCCAAAAATATTTTACCTCAAAATTTGGAAGAGTCCAGCTTAGAACACCTCTTCAAAATTTTGTTTTGTTCTTAAAATATCCTATTTTCATTTATGAAATACAAATTTAAACATTAAAATTAATATCTTTCCATAAAATTTCACCTTTAAAAAAGTTATTTTTCTATTTATAAAATTCATGCAAATCCTAAAATTTTTAATTTTTTTCATTTTTTTATATAATTTCTATCTCTATAAATCTAAACTCTTATAATTTTTTTAAAATATATAGAAGATAGAGGTAAAATATTTGTTAAAAAAATAACTTATTTAAGTGGTTAAATAAGGTACATATTTGGTATAACTTATCTAATGGTTATAAGTGCTTATTTAATTCTATAAACTCTTTTCAAATTTTTTTTGGTTGTTGTTTAGTCATTTTTAGAATAGAGTTTTTGAAAATTAAGTAAATTATTTTACCTCCAATAATAAAAACTTAAATTTTGGACTTTAGGGAGTAGAGGTTGAAAAGCTTATTTAAAATGTCAAAATATTTAAAATAAATTTATTTGATAATCTTATTTCATTCTTTTTATAATTTAACTTTAAAAAATTATTTGTTAAAATAATCTTATAATTTTTAATAAAAATTCTCATTGATAACCAAATAACTAAAAATTTTTTGTTAAGTTCTACTAATAAAAATTCTATTTAAATAAATTTTATTTAAAAAGTTATACGAAACCGGCTGAAATTCTATTCAAAATAAGAAATGAATTAACTTAACATTAGTTATTGAAATAATTTATGTGAAAAAAACAGTGCTTTACAAGGGATTTTAAGGGCTGTGAAAAAACGACCCAATTTGAAAACTAATAGCCCGAAATATGAAATAAAAACAAGGCACTCCTAAAAACAAAATTTTTAAACAAATTTGAAGGCTGCTGCTGCTGCTGCTGCTGCGTACACATTCATCAACCCTTTATCTTGCCACCGCCAAGGGTTCCAGCCGGGTTATTTGTTATAATAATATTGCCGGCAATTGTCATTCATCATCATCACTTTCTTTTAATCCCCTTTAGTATCTATCAGCTACCAGCATATATAGCATCCGTCGATTAGGGTTTCATCATCAAAGCGACCAAATGGGGAAGAACGAAAAGACAGGACTCGGAAGAGCCCTAGTGAAGCACAACAATCACATGATCCAAGAAACCAAAGAAAAGGGCAAATTCTACAGGAAGCAACACAAGAAGGTTCTTGAATCCGTCACCGACGTCAACGACATCGACGCCGTCATTCAACAGGCCGAGGAAGCCGAGGCCTACCCCGTCCCTATCCCCCTCATCAATTTGTGAGTTCCTCCTTTTCTTTTCTTTTTTCTTTTTTTCATTAATCAATAAATGAAATTATAAAGTTTAATCTAATTTTTTTTTATTATTATTATTATTATTATTATTATTATTATTATTATTATTATTATTATTATTATTATTAATAATGGGTATTTAGAGATGAGGGGTCCAGGAGTAGTACCAGAGAGATGATGACGACGGCGGAGGAGAGGAAGGAGGACGAGGCATTGCACGCTGGCAACCTTAGAATCGACCTTCGCAAAATCCCTCTCAAACTTTTTAAAATTTACAAATTTAATTTAATATTTATCTCATTTATCATAAAAATTCCTATTAAATTTTAAAAATAACCAAAACATTAAGTATTTTTCTTTAACTTCCAACCCACAAAGAAATTGTTATTTTGAGATTCGTTGCACGCTAACTCTCCTCACACAAAAAAAAAAGAAATTATTTTATCTTATTGAGTTTATCAAAATGATTTTTCTTCAATGAATCTTATGACACTTAAAATTTAATTTGATGTTTACATTACATAGGTGGGTTCTAATAATAAATTTTCAAAATTGAAAGAGATTGATAGGCTAACAAGAAAAATAGTTGATACTAAAAAAGATAAATTGTATTAATTAATTTATTTATTAATAACATTAGCATTGATTTTACTAGTTGTCATGACTACATTAGTAAAATGCATTTTCAACTATGGATTTTGTGAAAAATCGTCTATGAAATCAAATTAGAGATTAATAATTGAGTAATATTATTGTTGCACACGTAGAAAAAGATTTATTTTGTATTCTTGATGATAAGTTTATTTTTTAAAGTTTTTAACATATGAAAACATGTCGAGATCAATTATAAATGTATTGAATATATTAATGATTTTTTATTTTTGATACTTGTTACTTATTGACCTTTTTTAGATTACATTATTATTTAAACTTAGCCCTTACTAAGATAAATTTCTGGCGCCGCCACTGCTTAGAACTGTACCATAATAGAATTATTAAGGAGAGGAACAACCTTCGGACTGTATCATGATAAAATTATTAAGGAAAGTCTCAATCGATAGAAGAGTTATGAACAATTTCTAAGTATAAATATCATTAGATCTCTAATTGTAATATATCAAAATATAAAATAAAAACTATTTGCAACATCATTATTCTTATTCTAATATCATGTTTGGATGTTACCAAATAAAACTGAAACTCTTCAAAGCCCACATCTCAAACTACTACAACTTATAACTACTTTTTTGAATTAAATAAATATCATTAATCTAAAGTTCTCCTAGTTCGAGGATCC
This sequence comes from Citrus cavaleriei, assembly GCA_030448925.1. Lineage (NCBI taxonomy): Eukaryota > Viridiplantae > Streptophyta > Magnoliopsida > Sapindales > Rutaceae > Citrus > Citrus cavaleriei. Next base: position 99,362 of record JAUJEN010000295.1, read on the forward strand.
AAAAACGAACACTATGAATTTAGTGTAAATTGGGTTTGGGATCTTGAATGACTGTGAAAGTTGGAATGCATTTTTTTTTAATTTTTGTGCATTTTTTTTGGAGAGAGAAATTGTTGTTTAAATAAATATTATCTTCAGAATTAAAGTGAGTGCTGATAGCAGCAAGTGATTTTATAGTATAATTTAATAGTGTTTACTTAAAAAAGAGTAACAATAGGATTTTAGAGATGTGACAGTAGTATTCCAACTCTGAAGCAAATTGCAAATGGTGACAAAATCACCCAAAACGTCGCTTTGGGTGTGTGTGTATTTTTTCAACCGTTTAGCAAACTTATCATTTATGTAATAATATAAAACTACATCTTTCAAGCATTGCATTGAAACATAATCACAGAATGCGCTTATGGTCTTACAAAAACATGTGCTACGTACTAGCAAGAAGTTATTATTGTTACTATACATTGCGGTTCCACGCATGCTTGTTGAATAATTTATGGATGACTTGGATGTGGACCAGACAGACCGCTCGGAGGTGGTGGTGGATGACTGACACGACTACCTCTCGATGGACGAGCAAAGGATGGTTGCAAAAGAAGAAGCATTATTATGCAGCATAACTCCAAAAGACACCAAAGCAGATTGTTCAGCTTCATCTCATTTCTCATTTTAATTGCCCTCTTACCACATAAGAGTTTTCTGAAGATGTATTCAAAATTATTAGATGAATGAGAAGATAGAAGTTATTATATAGGCCCCTTTCCTTCAACCATTTTCCAGTCAATAAATTATAAAAACAAACGCAAATAAGTCAAGTCAATTTTCATCTTGAATAAGTCGAATGCATATATATTTTTTCCGATATTCCTATCCTAAGTGTGAATCCATAAAAGAGGTTGCTGACTTAATTTTCTTGTTTCTCACTTTATTTAATTTTTATAAATTTGGCTCACGATCAATTAATTGAAGAGTTTGTTGGAAATTCAATTTACTATAATCAGATCAATGTAATTCAATTATTTTTCTTTTTACTTGATGTCATGAAAATTATGAATACTTTGTAGAATTTAGAGGATTAAAAATTCTAATGCATATAATTTTATTTTTCAAACTGAATAAACATATCATTATTGCTTCTTAGAACCTATTACTTGTATTTTATGTTTCTGTCTCTTTTCATAATTTTTTTTTTTACTTGAAAATGTTAATAATCATAATAAATTAGATTGAATTAATAATTTTTGCCTCTGTGATATAAATAATCGGTTTATTGGATTTTCTTCTCTTTCATTGATTTTGCAACTGTGACTTCTGAGTCGGGTTAAGGATTAACAAAAACGTTGTAACCCACAAAGCACGCATAATCAATGAATGAGCCACACAGTTTTTGTAAATATCAGAATCAAATGGGTGGTATCTATCACAAATACAAGTCAAGCCACACAATTTTCTTGTTATACTCTACTTATTGGCACTTGTGATCCTTGAATTATAGCAGGAACACTTCAACATCTGTTGTCATAGGGAGAGAAGTCCGCTCTCCCTTCGATGTAAAACACAGGCAATTTACATTGACTTTTCATCAAAACAAGCATTGTCCAATTCATTTGCAAGGGGACTTTCCCCCCATTCTTGTCTCATATGCGGGTGGGCACAAGCCGGTTTGATTCGAGGGCAGAACCAAACTAAGATCGAAACGAACTGAAACAAATTATTTTGGTTCGGTTTTGTTCGGTTTGCTTTGCATTAATAATTTTGATAACTTTTCTTTTATATTTACTAAAATTTTAGACTTTTCACCTAAATTTGTATTCTTTTGTTAATTCAATTCGGTTGTGACCATTACAATTCATGATTTATACAAAATATTAATGTAAAATAATTTTATAATAAATAAATATGGTCATTTATTGAAAAGTAATACTTTTTTATTTTAAACAATGAACGAACTGGTTCTCCAATTTACTTTGAACCGAATTGAATAAGAACCATTCGGTTCTTAAATTTCTAAACTATTTAGTTTTTTTATCTAAAAACTGAATTCAGAAGCGAACCGAATACTAAGTCCTAGTGTCATACTTATCATATTTAAATTTAAAAATGCCATCATATCAATAAGGCGATATGGAGATTATCTCACCTACTTTTTATGTATGTATCTTCATTACAGAAAAAAAAAATATATTCGGTGCTCCTACTCAATGGCAAAATCAACATTCTTTGATGGACACCAAAATGATTAAAGTATAACTTCAAGTTGGTTTTGACATAAAATCGGTGTTGTAAATAGTGCGTTTGTATATTATAAAATACAAATATTCCCACTAAAAAAGAATTATTACATACATATATTTATAGTGTTTTTACTCAATTAACTATTATACTATATGATGTAATATTCTTCTATATTTTTAATTCAATAAATGATAATATGTCACATTATTCTAAAATTGGGTATTATATTTAAAATTCTACAGTACTTAGAGGCTACTAGCCTCTAATCTTTTGTCATTAATTATTACTTGTTAGAAAAATTCAGATGAAGTATTGTATTTAAAATTCCATGTACTTACAGGCTATAGCTAGTCAGCCTCTAGTCTTTTTTCATTAATTATTGCTTGTTAGAAAATTCAGATTTTAATTTGCCATGAAAATATGTATAGGATCATGATCCTCTACGATACTTATAGGTTACAACTACCTAATCTTTAATCTTTTACAAGGCTGGTTTTAACCAATTGGGGCCTTAGGCAAAATTTTATTTTAGGTCCTCTAATATTAAAATATCAACTCCCACAAGAACATTAAATAGTTCAAAAAACTCTCACAAGAACATCAAGTAACTCAAAATTCAACTATATTTAATAATATCTTGAATTACAAAAATTATCAACAAGATTCCAAAAAAAAAAAAAAATAGAACGAAAGATATCTATTTATTTCCACACGAATATTAACTGACTTTGTCTTCCACAAATTCCACCTCCTTAAGATAGTCTGCATCTTCATTAGTTACAACCATAATCTTCCTATGAACTTTAAATCACTACTCCTACCTACTATGATCCTTGCTTGTTGCAAGCCATCACTACTGCAAATTACTAATCAATTAAGTTTTATTCTTCTTTCTTTTTGTGATGCAAAATTATTAATTAAAATGTTATATTCTAATTTAACTAACAAATATTTTTCAATAGCTAATATAGCTAATCCATTTAATTTTTCTTGTGACATTGTAGTTCTTAAATAAGATTTTATTAACTTTAATTTAGAAAAACTTGTCTCAACAAAAGCAATTGTTACAGGTACTGTAAATAATATTCTACAAGTAAGAAATGCATTTGGAAAAGAATCTACTTTTTTAATATAATTAAGTATATCAAGTGGAGTATTTCTTTCAATATGTAAAACTTCTTTTAAGACTTTTAACTCCGAAAACAAATATAATCCATCAATATCAGAGAACATATCATATTTCAAGATATTTTCAAGATTAGTAAAATAACATTTTAAACTTTCATCATCTAATGATTTTAATTTTTCAAAATTAAAAAAAAAATCTGAAAATATTTTCGTAGAATTGAAGCTGCTTGAATCTATTGCTGATTGGAGAAATATCTTGATCTATTACATATACAAAGTAATCAATTCTAAAAGAATCTTTGGGAGATAAAATTCTCTCTTCGTTATTATTCTCACTAAATTTATTTTTTCTACAAATTATACATTTTTCTCCATTTGGTAATTTTGACATGAAATGCAGTAGAGAAATGTCTAGGACTATCATCTTTGGGGAAAGTTAAATCATTCTCTCTATTTGGGCCTTATTCTACTAAAAGATCTCTTAACTTTGTATCAACATTTTCCCATATTCCTAGATTATAAATATTATTTAAAACAAATAAATTTCCTACATCAACTTTGTCTGTATTTTTATTGTTATCATCTTAAATGTTGTTTATTTCATTCACTATTTCATCATTTTTTTAATTCATTTGAAATTTGTTGTTCTGTTAAGTTCATTATTTATAGAGTTGGCATCTTATGGCAAGTCTAGTTAAATTGGAATTTTATTTATCACATATCTTGTAATAATGATTAATTTATTAATTCCCTAATTTAGTGAGATTCCAATTTATTAGGAATATTTATTTCCTAATTTAATTAGATTTCTAATTTAGCAAGTCAATTAATGATGAGATTCTATAATTGACGCATGAGATCTATTTACAACAAGAAGTTGGTTCAAATAAGAAGTTTATTAAATGCTCTAGATGTTTCTTTGGAGACAAACAAAATAAAAAGATCAAATTTATTCATATTCAGATTCATAGGAATTATAAGGAAAAGAAAATCTTATTTGGAAAGAATCCAAGTCTTTTAAGACTTACTATTTTTGTGAAACCCTAGTGCCTATATAAAGAGATGTATTTCACAATTAAAGGCATGCAACACAGAATAAAAAGTAGAGAAGCAAAATTCGGCCTCCTCCTTAGAGAATCTGAATTTGGCACATAATGTTGTGTTGATTTGTTTTCTTATCTTCTTTCATCTCTGTGGAGAGTCTATGTGGATCTTGTATCACTAGCCAATAAAGAATTGAATGATTGCTATTGATCACTTTGCGAAGTGTCTTAAGGATCGTGGATCAAGAGGAGTAATGATTATTTAAGAGAAGCAGATTCAGTCCAAGGTTGAGTAAACTGTATGGTGATAAACCGTTAGTGAGAGTCTTAAGTATGATAAATTTATAGGTTGTAACATCTCAACTTAGTGAATTACTTTTCATCTGGGCGTGGCCTTGTAGATGTAGAATTGATTAATCTGAATAACGTAAAAATCTCCGTGTCATTTATTTTTTGCAATTTATTGTGTTTTTTAAAAAATTAATATTTTTTATGTGGATGGACAGTAACGTGAACAATAACAGTGAACATTATTTTCAAAATTTATTTAAGTTGTTAATTCTAGGGTTTTAATTGCCTACATCTATTTGCAATAGATTTAAATTCATTTTATGTTCAATAACTAATTTTCACTTAAATTTATATCTTTTTTACTAGTTGTGACAAATTTATCAAGAGCTCCTTTTTTAGATTGGACTAACTTTTCTTTTCTCCTCTTTTTTTTTGGTAGCTTTTCATATCCTGATGCATATTTTCTAGTTGACATGTTTTTCAAATCTAAAAAGCAAACAAATAAACAAACACAATTTCTTTTCTAGATTATTCAAGCCATGATCAATACGAAAAATAAAAAAATAAATTATATTTTAAAAGGATAAGAACAGTAATAATTAAAAATAGAAAAAAATAGAATGATAGCACTTAGAATTGAGCTAATTGACTAGTTGAGATGAATATGATGATGGCAATTAATTTTGTAGCGAAACATAAGAGAGCACAACTTTGTGCTGAAAGTATCCTTAATTCAATGTATATCGGTTTATAGATAATGAGTTTTTAAATATATTTTAATAGAATACTAAAAGTTAGCTCTTAAAAATCTAACGTTACTAATTTTTTTGAGAGCTATTTTTGGAAAGGAAAAGTATTAGTTTTTTTTTTGAAATAGTAAAAATAAAAAATAAAGAAGTAACATTCAAAATAACTATTATACCAAAAACATATATCTTATATTCCAAGTAAAGATCTATATATCTATATAAAGCTGAGACTTGAGGAGGTGATGTGGCATCACCATTTCTCATCATCTCATATTCTCTATTATCTACTAAATTGGTTGAAATTAAAAAATAATTACATTACAAAATATTAAAGTAGAAAATAATTATTAGATTATAAATGATTACATGTCTTTTCCTCTTTCTATTTAAATTCAACAATATGTAACCATTAATAATAATTAATTATAAGTCTTGAAACATTCATTTATTTTATTATGCCAACAATTAAATTTTAGTGGCTTAAAATACATCAATTAATTAATATTAATATATGAAGGAAGGTTTCTTCATCTTCCCTCAACAATGACATTAGAGCCTAATTTTAATGTCATAATCCCATATTTAATTATTCAATCTTTTGTTTAGTGCATTTTGGCTTCTTCAAACTCCATAAACATTAAATATTTAAGATTTGTGGCATCATTATTTCTCATCTTTTTATATTCTCTATTATCTAATATATTGGTTGAGATTAAAAAATAATTACATTACAAAATATTAAAAACAAAAAATAATTATTAGATTATAAAAGATTATATGTCTCTTCCTCTTTCTATTTAAATTCAATAATATGTAACCATTAATAATAATTAATTATAAGTCTTCAAACATTAATTTATTTTATTATGCCAACAATTAAACTTTAGTGGCTTAAATATATCAATTAATTAATATAGGAAGGAATGTTCCTTCATCTTCCCTCAATAATGCCATTAGGGTATAATTTTAATGCTATAATCTCATATTTAATTATGCAACCTTTTGTTTAGTGCCTTTTGGCTTCTTTAAACTCTATAAATATTAAGTAGTTAAGATTTGTGGCATTATTATTTCTCATCTTTTTATATTCTCTATAATCTAATATATTGGTTGAGATTAAAAAATAATTACATTACAAAATATTAAAAATAGAAAATAATTAGTAGATTATAAAAGATTACATGTCTCTTCTTCTTTCTATTTAAATTCAACAATATGTAACCATTAATAATAAATTAATTATAGTTTTGAAACATTCATTTATTTTATTAAGCCAACAACTAAACTTTAGTGGTTTAAAATACATCAACTAATTAATATAGGAAGGAAGGTTCTTTCATCTTCCCTCACCAATACCACTAGGACCTAATTTTAATGTCATAATTTCATATTTAATTATGCAACCTTTTATTTAGTGTCTTTTGACTTCTTCAAACTATATAAATATTAAGTATTTAAGATTTGTTATGTTTGAGTTTTTTTTTTATTATTTAACCAACATCCTCTTTAGAAATGTTCTTGTGTTTTTATTTTTTGACTTATTTAAATTTTTTGTATTGTGTGCTTCATGGAGTATTCTTTTCTTCATGAGTTAAACAATAATAAAGATAGTTGGATGATAAGGGTTAGACTTTGTTAAATATGAGAGTCTGTTAATACCAAGAAGAATGGAGAGTTGATTAGTGTGAACATAATTTTTATTAATGAAAAGGTTGTGTACACTTAACTATACACATTAATATATATTTTTAAAGTTAACAAAAAAATAATTAACTTTCATAAATAACATTAGTTTTATAAGGTTGCGTCATCTTTTAAAAAAAATCAATTCATATTTTTTATCAGTTTATCAAGTATAAAGTAATAAAAAAATAATACTAAATTCTTTTTTTAAAGCCGCACAAAGTGCGGTTCTATTTCCTAGTTATCAAATAAGAGAGATAAGTATGAATGAGAGTAATAATAGGGTAAAGCAAAAAAATTAGTCTCTTCTATTGTAGAAAAAAAATATATGCCTAACTTAATTTTTTTAATCTTAAAAAAATTAATTATACTAATTAATAAATAAATACCCAAAAAATTAGGTTTTCCTAAATACAGGGCCCTAAGCAACTGCCTAGTTCTCCTAGTGCTAAAGTCACCACTGATCTTTTGTCACTAATTATTACTTGTTAGAAAATTCATATTGTTAATTTTCCATGAAAATATACATGATCATTTTCTAATCTAATTTTTGTAAGGTTTGCAGGAGATTAATACCTTTGTAATTTTAGTTTTGCGATGGATAAATTTTTTGAAATAAATTTTAGGCCATGTAGCATTAGTAAAGATAATGGGTTTTGACTTTTTTACACTATAAAACGCATTTACCTGAACTAGGTTTTGTGCACTTATTATTCATGTAAATATAATTTTATTAATCATTTTATATATACTTCATTAATTTAAATCAATATATATACCTTCCACTACTTTTAGCGACCTTTGCCTCTGGTATTGGCTCTACTAACAGATGCTAAAACAAATCTCATCCTTTCAATTTTTAAAACTTATAAGCTTCAAATCTATAGAAAAAGTAGATTTTAATAAAGAAATTAACCCCCAAAAAAAAACTCATAAGCTATCATAGATTAAGATGGCTAGCTGGAAATAAAACTAACACATATTTACAAATATTCTACGAGCAATATTAAGCATCCTAACATCGAAGTCTTAATTTGAGTTTCAACTGACATGACATTAATTCATTCAATGATAATTAAGTAATTTTATAAACTATAAAATTCATCATTCAATGGCTGAGTAAGGCATGCATTAAACTTAACTTGGGACTCAAATGTTAAAATCCTTAACTTTATTGATAATAATACTACATCTAGATGGAAATAAAATCACCAAAAATCTATGTATTTGGGTGGAAAATTGGAAATAGAACACTTTCAAGTTAAAAACTAAAAGAAAGTACTAAAATTAAAAAGAGGGTGTTAACAGGAGAGGAAGTAGAAGCTTCCTCCCCCTGAAGTATATGGATGCTTTTGCTGTGAAGCAAAGATGAGCACAGAGAGAGACAGAAAGAGAAAAGTGGCTTCTACTTCTTATAAGATTCCACTTAAATTTGCACAAATAACTATCAGGCAACTAATCCAAATAAGTGAAGCTCTCAAAGGACGAATATACCAATAAAAAATAATGTTTTTTTTCTTTCACGTATGGAGACGGCGGTGAACGCAATAGACAATCTTTGATGTGACCTGTTGTACGACCAATGGGTGGATATTTACGAAGAAGCAATATGCAGCGGCACATGTACAACGTTACAGGAAACAATAGCTGCTTCATCTCCCCTTCTCTCTCAATCCTATAGATCCTTTAATTACTTCAATTTTGCTGTATCCGCTGGCTGGCCGTCTCTTCGAGATCATGCAAATTTGAAGTTATATATAGATGTTTATATAGGCCGTTTAATTGCATCCAACCATCCATGCGTTCCATTAAAAAACATGGAACACAAATAATCTAGATATTTTGGCCGAAATTCCAACCCAAAAATAACGCTGAGTACAAGAAATGTTGGAAACTGCGGCTACTTTTGGTATTGTGCCATTGTTATACGAAATAAAAGTTAATTAACGATGTTATGATAATTTTGATAAAATAATAAAGATCAAACAACTGTATACAGTATAAAATCACCTTAGTTTCTACATTAAGTATTTTACTAAACACTTTAAAGATACAATTTTAAATTAAGTGATCCTATCTAGAACTAAACTCACATGAACTTTTAAAAATATATGGGTATAAGATTTAACTCTTTTTATTTATTTATTAACCACCAATCACCCTTTGAATTTTTGTTCAGTATAAGATCAGATCATGAAATAATCATGGTGCAACCATAACTCCTGAACGACACTATAGCATATGGGTTGGTATTTCAAAATACCAATATCTTAACCTTAAAGTGATAACAAACTCATGAAATGAATGCTCATGCCCATGAGTCCAAGGCCAATAATTGATGATCCCATTTCAGAAACCTCATGCAAAGTGATTAATAATGCAGCCTAATCCTACTTTTTATTATATTGACAAGTATTGACTGTATTACTTTATATAATACAATGTGTTATACAAACAACATGTCAAAAGCGACTTCAATGTCTAAATGATGTTAGAAAGCTTTAAGATCAGTTTAGTATTCCTGTTTAAATAGCGGTTTTGCGCATATATTTTAGGAAATGTTTTTTTTTGTGTTTTTAGAGTATTACTCCTTCACTATTCAATACTTGCCACATGAATATGAATATTATCATAATTGATTGAAACATACATATTAATATTAGTATGTTACAAGAAAAGAGTGGAAAAAAAAAATGGAAAAGTAGCACCCAAGACCTCTCCTTATTCTAGAAGCATTTTGCCTTTTGCAAATGACACGTACTGCCCACATACATAAACACGCAACAAATGTATCATATAAAATTTAAGGGTATTTTTGGAATTCAGAAAATAATGTGTCTTTCTAGGCTCTTTTGGGCCAAAAATATTTTACCTCAAAATTTGGAAGAGTCCAGCTTAGAACACCTCTTCAAAATTTTGTTTTGTTCTTAAAATATCCTATTTTCATTTATGAAATACAAACTTAAACATTAAAATTAATATCTTTCCATAAAATTTCACCCTTAAAAAAGTTATTTTTCTATTTATAAAATTCATGCAAATCCTAAAATTTTTAATTATTTTCATTTTTTTATATAATTTCTATCTCTATAAATCTAAACTCTTATAATTTTTTTAAAATATATAGAAGATAGGGGTAAAATATTTGTTAAAATAATAACTTATTTAAGTGTTAAATAAGGTACATATTTGGTATAACTTATCTAATGGTTATAAGTGCTTATTTAATTCCATAAACTCTTTTCAATTTTTTTTTGGTTGTTGTTTAGTCGTTTTTAGAATAGAGTTTTTGAAAATTAAGTAAATTATTTTACCTCCAATAGTAAAAACTTAAATTTTGGACTTTAGGGAGTAGAGGTTGAAAAGCTTATTTAAAATGTCAAAATATTTAAAATAAATTTATTTGATAATCTTATTTCATTGTTTTTATAATTTAACTTTAAAAAATTATTTGTTAAAATAATCTTATAATTTTTAATAAAAGTTCTCATTGATAACTAAATAACTAAAAAAAAATTGTGAAGTTCTACTAATAAAAATTCTATTTAAATAAATTTTATTTAAAAAGTTATCCGAAACCGGCTGAAATTCTATTCAAAATAAGAAATAAATTAACTTAACATTAGTTATTTAAATAATTTATGTGAAAAAAACAGTGCTTTACAAGGGATTTTAAGGGCTGTGAAAAAACGACCCAATTTGAAAACTAATAGCCCGAAATATGAAATAAAAACAAGGCATCCTAAAAACAAAATTTTTAAACAAATTTGAAGGCTGCTGCTGCTGCATACACATTCATCAACCGTTTATCTTGCCACCGCCAAGGGTTCCAGCCGTGTTATTTGTTATAATAATATTGCCGGCAATTGTCATTCATCATCATCACTTTCTTTTAATCCCCTTTAGTATCTATCAGCCACCAGCATATATTGATGAAACAAACGTTATGCCTTTAATCGTGCATTTCCAAATAAACACACATTTTAGGTAATTTTGAAATTTACCACGATCTCCCATGAATCCGAACTTGCAGCTTGTTATGGAGCTTCAACAGAGTTGCTGCTACTTTGGTCTAGCTTCTGAATTCTGCTTTCTTTTCCTTAGCTCAAGATTGCGGCTTCTCTCAGCAATTTACTGTGCACACACACGGGAGACAAGCGAGAGAGAGGTGCACTCATGATTTTTGAGCGATAAACTTCCAATGGTGAAGTTCTTAAATCGATGGTTGGCGAGGACCCTCATGTGTTACAAAATCCCATTATGAAAATAACACAATTAAAGATTATACTTGTCCATAATATATAGGATGTGTCAAAAATCGACTATTAACACAATATTTGATCACTTAATAAATGAGTCATCAAAATTGCTAATATTTGACAATAGTCACGTATTAATTCAGTAAAATATAGAAAACAATTAGAATGATTTATGTCGATCCATAATGTGAAAATAAATCTAACAATCTCACTTGAAATCACTCTAAGGATAAATTTAAAAATAAAATAAGATTTTGAAAACAACCGAATTAATCAATATGACTATAACAAAAGGTCAAATGCAATCACCCAAAACATAAATAAGTCAAAATGTATAAATATCAAATCATATGTGCACCGACAGGATGCTCCACATAACAAGACATTCATAAACACATGACTATGTAGTAGTATACAAGTATAATTATGGAAATAACATGACAATGTGATCAACATGCTCATTTCCACAAAGTCCACATGTCTAGCAAAATGAGACGAAAACAATATGTCTCCTAGACCATCGCTTCTTTATAACTATAATGAGACTCTAGCAAAATGTCTCGAGAAGCGGGCTTCCCTTTTAATCATAATGAGACTAAATCAAAATGTCTCAAGGAAGTCGTGCTTTCTTATAATTATAATGAGACTAAATCAAAATGTCTCAAGAAAGCACACTGAAGCTAAGTCATAATGCTTCAGTCTTTAATGTCCATATTGAGACTGAACAAAAATGTCTCGGACCATAATATCCTCATTCTATACATAATGCCATACGCAACCAAATGTGTACACAATATATGGCATATCAATATCACATAACAACATGCATGCATGATAACAAAATGAGTAATATATAAGCTCATTTAAGTTGCAACTCATAATATAAACCAGAACTCCCACTGACTCAGCATATATAAGTGGATTCAAATAATCCCATATGCGTTACATGCTCCCTAAATACTTTTGGAGCTAAAGCTTTAGTAAGTGGATCGGCTAACATGAATTCTGTAGGGATATACTCTACTGATACACAAGATAGAGCAATTTTCTCTCTCACAAATAAGTATTTAATATCAATGTACTTGGAACGTGAGGAACTCCCTGTGTTGTGAGAAAAAGCAGCAAATTATCACATATCTTTAATGGCCTTTAACAATCTAATGATAAAATTCTGCATCCATAAAGCTTGACGTGTAGCCTCGAAACATGCTACATATTCTGCTTCCATTGTTGAAGAAGCTATGAGTGTTTGCTTGACACTTTTCCATGAGATAGCTCCTCCTGCCATCCTAAAGATGTAACCAGATGTGGATTTCTTGTCTTCCAAGCACCCTGCGAAATCAGCATCAGAATATCCAACTATATTCAAATAGTCAGATTGCTGATATGTCAATACAAAATCTTTAGTGGCTTGCAAATATCTGAGTACTTTCTTTGCAGCCTTCCAGTGTTCATATCCAGGATTGCTCAAGTATTTACCAAGTACTCCCACTGGAAAAGCAATATCAGGGCGAGTACAGACTTAAGCATACATCAAGCAACCCACAACGGATGCATACGGGACTGTTTGCATTCTAGCTTTGTCTACATCATTATCGGGACATTGAGACTTGGAGATTTTGTCACCTTTTGAAATTGGAGCTTTCCCAGGAGCACAAGACTGCAAATTGAACCTTTTCAAAATACGATCAATGTAAGTCTTTTGAGACAAACTTAGAATTCCTCTAGATCTATCACGAAGAATCTCTATCCCTAATACATAATGGGCTTCACCAAGATCCTTCATATCAAAGCTGCATGACAACATTTGCTTTGTCTCAAGTAACAAATTAGTGTCATTAAGCGAAAGATATCATCCACATAAAGCACCAAAATGATATAATTGCTCGACTCTCAAGTATATACAATTGATCAACGGCATTCTCCGGAACCCGTAAGAGGTGACCATATCGTGAAATGTCAAATACCACCGGATGCTGTTTAAGTCCATAAATGGACCTTTTAAGCTTACCATGTTTTCTCTATCAGTCTCAACAAAACCATCAGGTTGCACCATGTACACATCTTCAGACAAGCTTCCATTGAGAAAAGTTGTCTTCACATCCATCTGATGCAATTCTAAATTGAAATGAGCTACCAATGCCATGATAATACGAAAAGAGTCTTTGGTAGAAGCAGAGAGCGTTCAAAGGTGAATCAATGCCTTCTTTTGAAACCCTTAGCCTTGTACTCTCTACCCGACCTCCCATCTCTCTTGGTTTTGAAAACCCATTTGCAACCAATTAGTCCATCAACTCAACTAAATCCCAAACCCCATTATGATACATAGATGCCATCTCATCATCGCATGTATCCAAGATGATGATTCGAACAATGATGGCCTCTTGAAAGGTAATAGGATCGGATGATGAGTCAAGATCAAAATCGTATTCCTAAGATAATCATCAGGAATTACAGGTCTCCTGATACTCTCTGATCTCCTCAATTGCACATCAGTAACATCATCCACTACAATCATAGGCTCCATATCATGATGAAGTTCAGGATCAACTGAAGAAACATCAATGTGTGATAATCCCATCGCAGAAGTCGGAAAAGATGGAATAGGCAAAACCACACGTTCTTCTCTTAATGTAAGACTGCGAGGCTCAGAACTCACACCATTGTGATCATCCTCAAAATAAATGGCACGATCAGACTCAATGATTCTAGTAGTGTGGGAAGGACAATAAAATCTAGAGCATATAGCCAATAAAATGACCACTAATGGTTTTCGGATCAAGTTTCCTTGATTGTGGATTATAGTGCCTCACTTCTGCTCTGCATCCCCATACATGGAAATGACGAAGACTCGGTCTCTTCCCTGACCACAACTCATAAGGAGTTTTGGGCACTAGTACTGATTGAAAATGTAGCTTCTTGAAAAACTGGTAAGGTGGAGTTACTCAAAGACACCGCACTGTCAAGAAGACGATTCTCGCTTCAATTCCATTCTGTTCAGGAGTCCCGGGCATTGTATACTGGGCTTCTATGCCACATTCCTGAAGAAATTTAGCAAAAGGTCCAGGATTACGCCCAGTTTCATCATATCGCCCATAGTACTCACCACCTCTATCTGATCTTACTGCTTTAATTTTCTTACCCTTTTGGAGTTCAACATTAGCCTTAAAGGCTTGAAACACAGATAAAGATTCAGACTTTTCAGTAAGAAGTTCAACATGACCATAACAAGAAAAGTCATCGATGAACGTGATGAAGTACTTATAACCTCCAATAGTAATAGGAGTAAATGACCCACAGATGTCTGTATATACCAACTCCAGCACCTGTTGACTCCTCTGAGTTCTCTCTTTTCTGGTTTTGGCAGTAAGTTTGCCTTTGATACAATCAACGCAAGTGCCAAAATCAGATAAATCTAAATTATGTAGAATGTCATCTTTAATGAGCCTCTCCATCCTCTGTTTATAAATGTGACCTAACCGTTTATGCCACAACATAGAGGAATTTTCATCAACCCTGGCACGATTAGAGCTAACAACATGCACAACATGAGCATTGGATGATGATTCAACAGCACGAGAAAATAAATCAATCATATATAAGCCATCATATAGAGTGCCAGAACCAACTAACTCTGAATTGCGGAATAAGTAAACTTTTCTATCACCAAAATGAAAAGTATAGCCACATCTATCCAAAATAGATACAGATATCAAGTTTCTCCTAATAGAAGGAATATAAGCCGTATCTAATAGATCCAAAAAATAGCATGTGGCTAGATGTAGTCTGACACCTCCTATGCTTTCAACTTTGGCTGTCACTCCATTGCCCATGTGAACTATCAACTCCCCTTCATTGGGCTCCCTCCTGCTTCTGAATTCCTTTCTTTTCCAACCATGCTTTGAATCCTCTGCATTCAGCTCTCTTGTGCCCAGGTTTCTTACAAAAGTGGCACTTTCCCTTAAAGCTCTCAGAAGTGGAACCAGAAGTGGTAGAAGAATTACCACGTGAAGTTTTCTTTCCAAACTTTTTCTTCTTGAAAAACTTATTGCTGCCCTTTGAAGAGCCTTTCTTCACACTCCCACTCTCTTGAGTAGTTGCCACCATGACAGTGTGAGATTTCCCCTTCTTCAATGATTCCTCTTCTTGAACCACATAAGCAGTCAACTCAGTGATATTCCAAGTGTCTCTCTGAGTATTGTATTGGCTTCTCAAATTGCCAAATTGTGGTGGAAGAGATTCAAGGATTTGGAAGACCAGGTAGTCATCAGGCAGAGTGACATCCATGTCCTTTAACTTCTTATGGTAACTAGTCATCTTAAGGATGTGCTCTCTGACCCCAGAAACACCATCATACTGGGTATTAGCAAGCAGCCTCAGATAGTTACCCTTTTCTGCCTTATCTACCTTCTTAAAAGTTCTTCCAACAGCTGCCAAGTAATCTTTGGCCTTATCACATGCAGGGATGCTATCTCTAGTTGTTCTATCAATGGTGTATTTCATTGTATCCAGACAGTGTCTATTGGATTCATCCCAAGCTGCCCACTCTGCTTTTTCAGCAGCAGTGCTCTTATCTGTGGGCTTGGCTGGTTCATCAACTCTTAATGCCAAGTCTCTATTCAATGTAGACAGATAAAATAAAATGGACTCACGCCAGTCCTCAAAATTTGTACCAGTTAAATTCTTGAGGGAGGCTACTTGGAGAAAAGAGAGAATACTAGAGCTGAGGAAGCAATAACAAAAGAATTATCATGCTATAATAAATTACTCCTCATTTTAAGTTTCTCCAAAAGCAACACAATATGTTAGGCATCCTTTAACAATATAGGAGTGCACTAACCTAAAGATAAAGCAGACAAGTTGAATATAACACCAACATTGACCTATTAAAACCACTCGAGAAAATACTCAACAAATCTCTTTATCTTCCCAAGTATCCTACCAAGTAGTGATTTACCGACAGGGCAGTATCATCACCCGTATGGATCTTGGTAATAACAATAATAATTCATCGCTAAATTCATAATCAATAATGACAAATGGGCATCTAATTGCAAAACACCAAATAATTTATCATGATTGGCCCTACAATAAGCAGATACACAATCACTCTAAATTGTAGTTTTACATCATATATATATTTCATACATTAACAAAATTGAGGCTAAATAAACTTTGTCAAAACGTAATTAAAGTTTCCATCAAGATATTCAATCAAATAAAATATCTACATGCCTCAATAAAATATATGAATATTATGCCCATACAATTCAACAATGATGGATTATTCTTAAATTTAAAATTCTGAAAAAAATCGCCAAAATTTAAAGGATTTTGGACTAAACTGCCGAATTTTCAGAATTATGATTACTGTTTTAAATATTAAACATATTGGCCCAAACTGTAAATAAAATAAAATAAAATGTTGGGCCATAATATAATTCTACAAAATTTAAGGGACCACACTGTTCTTTTACAAAGTTGACCCTCGGTCAAGGACCATTTCGAAAATTTTGCAAATATTTTGGGCGATAGTGACATTTCGTAAAGTTTAGGGATCCAAACGAAATTGTCCCACAATGTCATCTTCAACCTCGGGATGTCTCAACAGTGTAGCTACAGTGTAGCTACAGTAACCTCATTCATACCATCCCAATTTTGGCCACCAAAAATTACGGAAAAATTATATCTTTACTCCAAAATCATCACTCATGCATTATTTAACAACGATTTGATCAAATATGCCCAAATTCGAAAAATCCGAAAAATCCGAAATTAAAGGAAAAATTCCATGAGTGAGATTTCACCAACAAAACAACTATGGTTTACAAGGAAATGCATAACCATGGGCTCTGATACCAATTGATGAAATAAAAACAAACGTTATGCCTTTAATCGTGCATTTCCAAATAAACACACACAGCAGAAAAATAAACTGAAAAACAGCAGCCAATTTACCCAGAAGCAGCAAAAAATTTAATCTAAAAACAGCAGCAAATCATCCCAAATACGGCAGAAAATTTGCCTAGAAACAAAAGCATATCAAACCCAAAATTTTTCTGCAACTTCACATAATTCTCTATCACTTCAATTATATTTGAGATAAAAACCCACTTCCAGTTTCAAAATTGTGATCCATTACCCTTAATTTATCTGCTTGTGTCTAATGTATATTTTCATTTGTTTATCAACCAAAATCAATGCAAACAATAATACAAAATCAAGGTCACAATAGTTAGCATAACTCATATAGCACTCTATATCGTTCACCCACACTCGAAGCTTTTCCTAAACTATGTAATCACTCATTTCATTGTATAAGACAACATAAGTCACACCACGTTGCACTGCAATCAAATACACTTCAATTAGAAATGAAAGCCATCGAACCTAAAAGTATGCAGCAAAAATATACATACTGAAATCAAGATTATGAAAACTAATTCCAAAAGTAATTCTTGTTTGAACTTTGAAAGCATGAAAATATCTTCTATTCATGTTGGTGTTGACTCATGCTTTTGATGCTTGTTTGTGTTTTTGGGGCCAAATACAAATGTGTGAGTGTGAGATCTCTTGTCACATAATACACTGCTTTTAAGGGTTGTGACTGTTCCTGAAGGTTCAATTATTTTCCCTAATAAGTACCAATAGAGTCTGTCAAACCTAGGGACCAAGCTATAGGTACCAATAGGTGCCATGCAGTCAATTAAGAGAGGAATACCAGCTTACCAAGTGTGCAAGTCAATCTATAAATCCAAAAGTTTATGATAACCACTTGCAGTTAGAGGGAAAAAAAATCTTTTAAAGGGTACAAGAGGTTTAGAATATACACCTGCAGACCACAATTTGTGATTGGTTGTTAACAGAAATGAAATATAATAATGGAATAATACAAGCATGGCATAAAATTTTTATTCATAACTTAGTAATCGAGAAGTGCATAACAATGATAATTGAATGCTTGATGCGGAGCAGCATTTAGAAACTATTCTTATGGTCTACACCTTTCTCAATAAGCATTATAAATTTAGTTTCAAATCAAATTACAGTATCAGAAAATAAAGCTTGCAGCCAATAATGGAGAAAAAAGACAGTGTCAGAAGAAATTTTCAAGAATCTGAGCTTCAAATAAGTGAGTATTAAAGACTTAACGGGAAATCCCCATTCAATTCCCATATAAAAGAGAAAGAAGAATGTATGTGTGATCTTTAACTAAACACTGACATTAAGTAAACCCAAACACTTTGCACGGGAACTTCTTAATTAACCCAAAGAGAGTTAAGTGAAATTTCAGAAACTCCAAGGGAGCAGATGAATAACAAAAAAAAAAAAAAAAAAACTGATGGCCAATCAAAATCGAAGAAAAAAAAAGAAATAACAAAACAATAATAATAATAATAATTATGAAGAGCAAAGTGGGTCAAAAACACACGCTGTGTTCAGGCAATGCCATGTGCCCACATGCTTCAATAGAAAAGAAAAATAATAATAAAAAAAATGTTTGCATACTCTTTGCTTCCTTCCTATTGAGAAATTTTGACAAGCAAATTCTCGTAGAGAAATAATAACTCCAACAACAGCAACAAGTTATAACAACTGAATATCATCAACAGGAAGAAGAAGAAGAAAGAGGAGGAGGCAATGATTTGAACATAAACACCCTTGAAAGAAAGCAGTAATGGGTTCGTGAGAGCAGATCAGATTGATCTGAAAAGCTTAGATGAGCAACTGGAGAGGCATCTGAACAGAGCATTGAATATGGAAAAATCCAAGAAACAGAGAAATTCTGATGATAATATTTTGGTCACTACCGACGCCGCCGCCGCCGCCGCCGCTTCTGCTAATGCCACTGCTACTGCAATCGGCAATGCTTCTAATTTTCTCAAGAGGCAAAGGCAGGAGTGCACAGGAACTTCTTAATTCCGTGAACAAATGCAGAAATTATGACTATGAAAGAAAACTATGCAAACCCAAACACTTGCAGCGACTTCTTAATTCTTAGATTCAATGCCATGAACAAATTATGACCATGAAAGAAAACTAAAATGCTTAGCAATTCGAACGAGACAGAGGATTAAACTTACCTTGCACAGGTGACGACGGCCAAACCAAGATAGAGGCAGCAACAGCAGAGACTCAGCAATTCGAACAAGATAGAAAATCAAGACACAAAATCAATTCAAGAATGGCTGCAATCTGCAGACGTATGAGAGGTTTCTTTAGGAATTCGTTAATTAGGGATTAATGAAAAATATGAACGGAAGTTTTCCCTTTTTATTTTTTTATTTCTTTAAAAGGTAAATCCTCTTTTTTTTTTCCTTTAAACTTACACCGGTAAAATTTTATTTTAAAAAAGTACTTAACCGGCTTATAACCTGTTAGATTTAATTTAATTAAAAATTTTATTATTTCATAATTATTGTGAATCGTTGATTTAATCTAACGGTCCATAATAATTACGACATCGATGCCGTAATTTTAATTACGGCATCATAGAATTTTCCACATCATTAATCTAAAGTTCTCCTAGTTCGAGGATCCAAAAACGAACACTATGAATTCAGTGTAAATTGGGTTTGGGATCTTGAATGACTGTGAAAGTTGGAATGCATTTTTTTTAATTTTTGTGCATTTTTTTGGAGAGAAAAATTGTTGTTTAAATAAATATTATCTTCAGAATTAAAGTGAGTGCTGATAGCAGCAAGTGATTTTATAGTATAATTTAATAGTGTTTACTTAAAAAAGAGTAACAATAGGATTTTAGAGATGTGACAATAGTAAAAAAGTGGGTGCGTGTGTGTTTTTTCAACCGTTTAGCAAACTTATCATTTATGTAATAATATAAAACTACATCTTTCAAGCATTGCATTGAAACATAATCACAGAATGCGCTTATGGTCTTACAAAAACATGTGCTACGTACTAGCAAGATGTTATTATTGTTGCTATATATTGCAGTTCCATGCATGCTTGTTGAACAATTTATGGATGACCGCGGCTACGTGGCCCACTCGGAGGTGGTGGTGGAGGCCATGGATGATCAGATATAGAACCTGGCGGCGGCGGCGGTGGTGGACGAGCAAAGGATGGTTGCAAAAGAAGAAGCATTATTATGCAGCATAACTCCAAAAGACACCAAAGCAGATTGTTCAGCTTCATCTCATTTCTCATTTTAATTGCCCTCTTACCACATAGAGTTTTCTAAAGATGTATACAAAATTATTAGATGAATAAGAAGATATAAGTTATTATATAGGCCCCTTTCCTTCAACCATTTTCCAGTCAATAAATTATAAAAAACAAACGCAAATAAGTCAAGTCAATTTTCATCTTGAATAAGTCGAATGCATATATATTTTTTCCCAATAATCCTATCCTAAATGCGAATCCATAAAAGAGGTTGCTGACTTAATTTTCTTGTTTCTCACTTTATTTAATTTTTATAAATTTGGCTCACGATCAATTAATTGAAGAGTTTGGTGGAAATTCAATTTACTATAATCAGATCAATGTAATTTAATTATTTTTCTTTTTACTTGATGTCATGAAAATTATGAATACTTTGTAGAATTTAGAGGATTAAAAATTCTAATGCATATAATTTTATTTTTCAAACTGAATAAACATATCATTATTGCTTCTTAGAACCTATTACTTGTATTTTATGTTTCTGTCTCTTTTCATAATTTTTTTTTTTTACTTGAAAATGTTAATAATCATAATAAATTAGATTGAATTAATAATTTTTGCCTCTGTGATATAAATAATCGGTTTATTGGATTTTCTTCTCTTTCATTGATTTTTCAACTGTGACTTCTGAGTCGGGTTAAGGATTGACAAAAACGTTGTAACCCACAAAGCACGCATAATTAATTAATGAGCCACTAATTTCTTCTTTCTTAAAAGCAATTTTTGCAGGGAGATTGAACAAAAGGCTAATTCTTGGTAAAGATCAGAATCAAATGGGTATCCATCACAAATACAAGTTAAGCCACACAATTTTTCTTGTTATACTACTTATTGGCACTTGTGATCCTTGAATTATCAAACGAATAGCAGGAACACTTCAACATCTGTTGTCATAGGGAGAGAAGTCCGTTCTCCCTTCGATGTAATACGCGGGCAATTTACATTGACTTTTCATACGCGGGTGGGCACAAGCCGGTTTGGTTCTAGGGCAGAACCAAACTAAGATCGAAACGAACTGAAACAAATTATTTTGGTTTGGTTTTGTTCGGCTTGCTTTGGATTAATAATTTTGATAACTTTTCTTTTATATTTACTAAAATTTTAGACTTTTCACCTAAATTTGTATTCTTCTGTTAATTCAATTCAGTTGTGACCATTACAATTCATGAGTTATACAAAATATTAATGTAAAATAATTTTATAATAAATAAATATGATCATTTATTAAAAGTAATACTTTTTTATTTTAAACAGTGAACCAATTGGTTCTCTAATTTATTTTGAACCGAATTGAATAAGAACCATTCGGTTCTTAAATTTCTAAACTATTTAGTCTTTTTTAATCTAAAAATTGAATTCAGAAACGAACCGAATACTAAGCCCTAGTTTCATACTTATCATATTTAAATTTAAAAATGTCACCATATCAATAAGGTGATATGGAGATTATCTCACCTACTTTTTATGTATGTATCTTCATTATAGAAAAAAAAAAAAAATTCGGTGCTCCTACTCAATGGCAAAATCAACATTCTTTGATGGACACCAAAATGATTAAAGTATAACTTCAAGTTGGTTGTGACATAAAATCAGTGTTGTAAATAGTGCGTTCGTATATTATAAAATACAAATATTCCCACTAAAAAAGAATTATTACATACATATATTTATAGTGCTTTTACTCAATTAACTATTATACTATATGATGTAATAGTGGATCCGAATGAAATCTCCATTTGGTATCCAGACCTATATATATATATATATATATGTTCTTCTATATTTTTAATTCAACAAATGATAATATGTCATATTATTCTAAAACTAGGTATTATATTTAAAATTCTACATTACTTAGAGGCTACTAGCCTCTAATGTTTTGTCATTAATTATTACTTGTTAGAAAAATTCAGATGAAGTATTGTATTTAAAATTCCATGTACTTACAGGCTATAGCTAGTCAGCCTCTAGTCTTTTTTTCATTAATTATTGCTTGTTAGAAAATTCAGATTTTAATTTGCCATGAAAATATGTATAGGATCATGATCCTCTACGATACTTATAGGTTACAACTACCTAATCTTTAATCTTTTACAAGGCTGGCTTTAACTAATTGGGGCCTTAGGCAAACTTTTATTTTAGGTCCTCTAATATTAAAATATCAACTCCCACAAGAACATTAAATAGTTCAAAAAACCCTCTCAAGAACATCAAGTAACTCAAAATTCAACTATATTTAATAATATCTTGAATTACAAAAATTATCAACAAGATTCCAAAAAACAAAATATAGTACGAAAGATATCTATTTATTTCCACACGAATATTAACTGACTTTGTCTTCCACAAATTCCACCTCCTTAAGATAGTCTACATCTTCATCAGCCACAATCATAATCTTCCTATAAACTTTAAATCACTGCTCCTACCTACTATGATCCTTGCTTGTTGTAAGCCATCACTAATGCAAATTACTAATCAATTAAGTTTTATTCTTCTTTCTTTTTTTGATGCAAAATTATTAATTAAAATGTTATATTCTAATTTAGCTAACAAATATTTTTCAATAGCTAATATAGCTAATCCATTCAATTTTTCTTGTGACATTGTAGTTCTTAAATAAGATTTTATTAACTTTAATTTAGAAAATTTTGTCTCAACAAAAGCAATTGTTACAGGTACTGTAAATAATATTCTACAAGTAAGAAATGCATTTGGAAAAGAATCTAGTTTTTTAATATAATTAAGTATATCAAGTGGAGTATTTCTTTCAATATGTAAAACTTCTTTTAAGACTTTTAACTCCGAAAACTAATATAGCTACCTTTTTTTAATTTTAATTCAATTTAATATTTTATAATTAATAAAATAAAATAAATAATATTATATTTATTTGAATAATATTATTATATTTAACTAAATAATAATTTGCATTGATTCTAAGTTAAAATTATTTTAAAATAATATTATTATATTAATAGAGAATTAATAAATATATTATTATTGTATTTATTTTAAAAATAATAGTACTATATTTGTTTAATATTAATAATAATAAATAGTTTATTCTAAGAAAATATTAATTTTGTACTAAATAATATTATTTTATTATTTTATATAATAATAAATTTAATATAATTATATTAAATAAAATAAAATAACGTTTCATTTTATATTAGAATTAAAATTAATAAAAAAATGTGATGTTCATAATTAAGAATATTAATAATTATTATAAATTTACAAATATAATAAAATAAATATTTATTCATTAAATATATTTTTTATTAGCTTTGTAATTAAAAACTATAATTCTTTAAATAAGGATAAAATCAGAATGTAATTTGGCTATTTACTTCCAAAAAAAGAAACACATAAATTGGATTCTGATCTCCATTCCATACTTCCATTCCAGTGTAAGTAAACAACATACTCTCACTCCCACTCCACACTCCCAATCATAGGATTCTCACTCATCAGGATTCCCACTCCAATCCAAAAAGTAAACATTACCTTAGAGGATTAAAAATTCTAATGCATATAATTTTATTTTTCAGACTGAATAAACATATCATTATTGCTTCTTAGAACCTATTACTTGTATTTTATGTTTCTGTCTCTTTTCATAATTTTTTTTTTACTTGAAAATGTTAATAATCATAATAAATTAGATTGAATTAATAATTTTTGCCTCTGTGATATAAATAATCGGTTTATTGGATTTTCTTCTCTTTCATTGATTTTGCAACTGTGACTTCTGAGTCGGGTTAAGGATTGACAAAAACGTTGTAACCCACAAAGCACGCATAATTAATTAATGAGCCACTAATTTCTTCTTTCTTAAAAGAAATTTTTTGCAGGGAGATTGAACAAAAGGCTAATTCTTGGTAAAGATCAGAATCAAATGGGTATCCATCACAAATACAAGTCAAGCCACACAATTTTTCTTGTTATACTACTTATTGGCACTTGTGATCCTTGAATTATCGAACGAATAGTAAGAACACTTCAACATCCGTCGTTATAAGGACAGCAATCCGTCCTCTCTTTGATGTAATACTTGGGCAATGTACATTGACTTTTCATTAAAACAAGCATTGTCCAATTAATTTGCAAGTGGGCTTTCCCACAAGATATAAGGGTGGGCATAAACCGGTTCGGTTCGGACAGAACCAAACCGAAACCGAAATAAACTAAAATAAATTATTTTGATTCAGTTCTGTTCGGTTTGGTTTATATTAGGAATTTTAATAACTTTTCTTTTATATTTACTAAATTTTTGGACTTTTCACCTTAATTTTTTTTCTTAATTCAATTCAATTGTAACCATTACAATTCATGATTTATACAAAATATTAATTTAAAATAATTTTATAATAAATAAATTTTGTTATTTATGGAAAAATAATTTTTTTTTTAATTTTAAGCATTGAACCAATTTCTTCAATTCGGTTCATTTTAAACCAAATTGAATAAGAACCTTTCGATTCTTGAATTTCTCAACCATTTGGTTAATTGAACCACTATTACATCATCTGCTCTAGTGTCTCCCCGAATTGGGAGAGCTTGCGTTGCAATTAGGGGAGACATTAGAAATCCACACAATAAGAAATTGTTCTGAAATTGGGTATTGTATTTAAAATTCTACGGTACTTAGAAGCTACTGGCCTTTAGTCTTTTGTCATTAATTATTATTTGTTAGAAAAATTCAGATGCAGTATTGTATTTAAAATTCCACGGTACTTACAGGCTATAGCTAGCTAGCCGTTGGTCTTTTGTTAGTAATTATTGCTTGTTAGAAGGTAAATGCTAAGTTACATTTAATATAACTTATACCACAGACATGAACATTATTTTTTTAATTGTTTATATTTTGAAAATTTAATCATAAAAATTATATTAAAAAACTTAATTATAAATATGTGTAAGTTAAAGTTTTTACTGTGACCTAATTTTCTTAATTATCAATCATAACCTAACTTACTTCAGCTACATGCCCCGCTCCTTATATACATACATATATAGAGGACCAATCATCTCAACTACTTAGCAACTGATGATCTAACAACCATTTTTTATAGAGCTTCTCATGTAGTGCTCTTTACTTCCTAGAAATAGCTTCCTCTGTTGGTCGCCTTGTAGGCTATTTACCCCACCAACCTACCGAGACATTCCCTTTTGGTTTTGGACCCCATGACCTCAATAATGGGAATCACCTCTTAGAACAGGCCTCACATCCCTCCACATGATGCAATTCTTTTCTTTTTACAAGAAGGGGCTTGCTAACTAATGGAAACTTTGATGTTTCTACATATATATATATATATATATATATATATATATATATATATATATATATATATATATATATATATATTTGTCCTTCTTGGCATGTGTTTGCACAAAGAGGGATGCTTTCCTTCAAGCTGGCAGATTCATCAGGTTTCATGGCTAAACCATTGACCCCACAAGTCTGCAGTACTCTAGCTCTCTACTACAGAGAAGAGATCAGGAAGATTTTCTAGGCCAGCTCACAAGAGAAGAGGAAGTTGCAAAAAACAATTTCTCCAAAACAAGTGTTGTGATGTTCGAAAAATGGAAGAGTATTACTTGGAGCAAGAAAGGTTGTACTATACATTTGATAAAACATCTGACACCATCCACAGAACGTTCGTGCCTTCCCATAATCTCTACCAATGAGGTTACAAGGTATAAGCTGCAGGGATACAAGGGATTGCACCTTGGAGCCATCCAGATAGGGATACAACTAGTAGGACTGATATGGTAGTATCTATAAGGGTCTAACGGAGCTTCACAATCACTATAGTAGAGTGAGTGATGTGATACCCGTTGATAAGATACCTGACAAGGGACAGCTCATCCTACATACAGATGCTAGGGCCTTTGTTGACAGAGAATCCGAGGAAGCGAGGAAAGTGTGGCTATATCTGGCGGTTCAACGATGCGGAGCCTACCCTTCCTCTAAGAAAGAAGTCTTAGCAGTCGTCAAATGGATCAAGAAGTTCCAGTTCTTTCTCTCACTAACTCCCTTTGTGATTGAAACAGACTATAAATACCTCCAGGGATTACTCAGGAGAAAAGAAGGAGAAATCTCAGATCCACAACTTGCAAGATGGTCTGAGTCCCTCTCAAGATTCAAGTTCGAAGTAAAACACATCAAAGGAGAATCCAACACTGTAGCGGATTTCCTTTCCAGACCAATCACCATGATCAGAATAAGGAACCTCCCAAGAAGATGGGAAGAAGGCAGCTCTAGTACTCACGAAACTATAGCACACTTCCTCAGAGATCTCAATACCTTCATAGCATGGCTTCCTTCGGAAGTTCAGAAAGACATCTTCGAGAAAGTCATCACTCACAAAAGAGATCCCGAAGATCAAGCTCTAACATGGCGGGTATGGTAGCTTATGGCCATGCAAGAACAAAGACCTGCCCACAATAAAAGATGTCAGAGAGCTTTTGATCCACATCCAAATCCTGACCAAATGCACGAGACGGTCTTCAAGAGCGGTTACACCTTCCACTATGTAATAGATGAAAACTCCAACTGGGGTCACTATGTTATATGTGACATAACCCCACAAGCCTATTACATAACGTGGTACTGGCTAAACATCTACCCGATGGCGATATTGTTTGAACCAAACCTTATCCACACTAGCAGGAGATATGGCAAAGGAAGATGGTTCGACCGAATGTTCGCTCCTATCTTCGAGGATATCCCAACACTAAAGCTTATCAACGGGTATCACATCACTCACTCTACCATAGTGATTGTGAAGCTCACAGATATCTGGGGAAGATACAAACAGCCTCTTGTCCAGGTGGTCCAGCATGACCACTCCCACGAAGAAATAGATTACATATGGATAGGCTGCTGGAATGCGAGAAGGGCACTGGCAGATGTATATGGGACTGTTCTTATGTGCAATACTCACATCCTCTGAAATCATTGTCCAGTCCATCTCCTCTAGTTCAAAAGAAACATACCTTCCCATAATCTCTACCAATGAGGTTACAAGGTATAAGCTGCAGGGATATGAAAACACTCCATTCGAAATCCTCTGGATGGTACGAGTCATTCTTTCCAAGTTCCTTGGGTCGAAAAACACTCCATTTTTGGAGAGGGTGGAAAACTAGAAAACTACCCTATCCATAAATATAAACCACAGATCAATGAGCTCTTAGAGTGCTGTGCAGAAGTTCCTAATCAATTCTGGGCTAGAGAACAACATTTTATGTCTCTACCCTATAAAGATGGATGGACCATGCCTCACCAGACAGCTTCTCATCCAGCCATGCCCCATGACGAAGAACTATGCAAAACTGATATCCAAGCACTTATGGATCTGAAACTCATAAGGCCCTCAAAATCTCATTGGGTCAGCCCATCATTTTATGTCAACAAGCATTCAGAACAGATACGTGCAAAGAAGAGATTAGTGATAGACTACAGGAAACTAAATGATTGCTTGAAGCATAAGAATCCTCTCGTTCAAGGAGGACACCAAACGGCATTCTTTGGAGCAAATGTGTTCTCAAAGTTTGACATGAAGTCAGGCTTTTAGCAAATTAGAATCAAGGAAGAAGACAGACACAAGACAGCGTTTGTGGTCCCCCATGGGCACTACGAGTGGAACGTAATGCCTTTCGGCTTAAAGAATGCACCGTCAGAATTCCAAAATAGAATGGATGAAGTGTACAAATTCATCTCAGAATTCTGCCTTATCTACATAGACGATGCTCTTATCTTCAGCAACAGTGAGGAAGAACATGTTGAACACCTGTCCCAATTCAAAGCACTAACCTATAAACATAGGTTAGCTCTGTCAGAACCAAAGATGAAGATAGGCCTTGATGAGGTTGATTTTTTGGGACTACACATCAAACAGTGATTCATCATTCCCCAGCCACATATTGCTGAGAAAATATCCCAATTTCCAGACCAGCTGTCAACCAGAAAGCAGATCCAGCAATTCCTCGGGATAATCAATTATGCAGCAGACCATGTGGAGGACCTGTCAAAGATGACGAGTCAGATATCCAAGCATTTAAAAAAGAATGCCCCACAATGGTCGGAAGGACTGATATGGTAGTATTTATAAGGGTCTAACGGATCAAGTCTGAAGGACTGGACCGCTCTCTCACTGCTTTCAAATAGTGTGTAATAGTAGTTTCCTTGTGCCTATAAAAGGGAACCATTGGTTTTAACCATGGAAAACCAAAACAATAATAGATTCGAAACCCAACCAATTTCTGACCAAGCATCTACATCGGCTATCAGAGTTCCAACCGATAGCTCACCCTCCATAAACTTCCATTATGAAACCCAAGAGGATGAAAGCAGTGAGAGAGCGATCCAGTCCTTCAGACTTGATCCGTTAGATCAGCAATCTCAAGCTCCATGAGATAATAATATAAGTATTTGAAAACAGAGGAAGGTTACTTCATTAAGAAGATTGGGAGATCTACAAATACTCAATTGGACTCCAAGACTCGATGCCTAGACTCAAACCAAGGGTTCCCTTTTATAGGTAGAAAGAGAACTACTATTACACATTGTTTACATTATTGATCCTTATCACTAAGGAATCTACTTTACAACTTATTACCTTTATGTCGCGCTCCTTCATCCTTATCTACTAGATGCTTTGATACATACAAATACAAATACACTATATTATTATCACCAATGCTTCCACTGCAGGGTCCACTAAGCTTCCAGCTACTCAGGAAGTTGCCAATTGGCGTGTACTCCACGACAGCCAGGTTTCCATGATTCTTGAGATGACAAGCGTCCATATCATCCCATTTGGCCAATAAGTGTCTTACATGTTATTCTGGGTCAAGGTTACGGTTGGGGCCAATCTTGGAGGTCTATCCAATGGACCATTTCTTCAAATTCGTTCCTCCATCTGTCAATATCTGAGGTTATGATAAGTGACTCTTTAGGCCCGTATCGAAAGGTGAGGTAGTCATTATACCTCTCTTGCATATGTTTTGCTTGTCTTCGTATAAGCTTGAGATTCCTGATCTCTTCTCTGTAGTAGAGATCCGAGTACCGCAGACCTCTAAGCAGAGTATTGTACATAGGAACAGTCCCATATACATCTGCCAGTGCCCTTCTCACATTCCAAACATGGAATCTATTTTGGGAGTGGTCATCTTTGGACCACCCGGACAAGAGGTCGCTTTGTATTTCGTATATATGCTGAGCCAATCACTATAATAGAGTGAGTGATGTGATACCCGTTGATAAGCTTTAGTATTAGGATATCCTCGAAGATAGAAGCGAACATTCGGTCGAACCATCTTCCTTTGCCATATCTCCTACTAATGTGGATAAGGTTTGGTTCAAACAATATTGCCACCGGGTAGATGTTTAGCCAGTACCACGTTATGTAATAGGCTTGTGGGGTTATGTCACATATAACATAGTGACCCCAGTTGGAGTTTTCATCTATTACATAGTGGAAGGTGCAACCGCTCTTGAAGACCGTTGTTGTGCAAATTTTAATGTACTCGCAAGCGCACGAATCTATTGTAGTATAGATCAATGGTGACGAGTGTCGATCCCACGAGGAGGTGGATTTTAATTGTGTATAGAATTAATTTTGCAAATGGTTGATTGGATCTCAAGTGGTGAAATGATTTGGAATATCTTTAAAAAGCTTAAATTAAAATGGCGAAATAAATTCTGAAAGTGGAATTGAAATTGCGTGAATAAATTGAAGAATTATTGAAATGCGTGCCAGTATCGGATCCGTATCAAGCATCATCGTGCTAAATAATCCATTAATAATTAAATCATGAGGGGAATCGCACCCTCATTTAAACCACGCCTAATCAATATGGTGCTAAGAGTTTATCGCCGAATAATAATAACCTTGTATAAGCAAGGGTGATTCGGGACAAGACTATTATTGTCGACGAAAAAGTCAAATCATCCTGAAAAATTAGAGGGAAAAGAAAATAAATTTACGAAATAAAAGCCTGACACGTGTGAGAACTTGGCATGTTGAAAGAAAATTAATTACTCATAACTAGGGCAAAATGGAAATTTATTAAAATACAAAGAAAATACAAGATGGAGAAGGAATTACGAAAATGGATCCCAAAAATGGATTGAGCCTATCAAATTAGAAGCCCGCTTTTATAGATCATGGAGTAAATCATGGCCATGGATTAAAAAAGCAGTTTGGGCCTTCGAGTTGCATTCGATCACAACAAGACGCGGTTTGACCACGTGGATGAAACGATAACACAGTTTGACACAGGTGAAACAGTGACGGTTTGTTGAAAATAATCATGTGTGATGCATGCACCGTCTGTAGATTTTTCGTCAATCGATATCTTGTATCCATCAACAATGATTAAAATTTTAATGAGATCGTGACACCTCATCGATCAATGCCACATCATCGGTCAATGCCACGTAAATTGATCAATCCATGTGAGCGGAATGAGCGATGCGTAACATGCAGTATCACGTGAATAATGCAAATACATGTGAATAATCAATTTTCCTTTTATGCTCCTCCCAAGGTTTTCGACCGTCACGAGTTCAAAAGTGATGTCCGTTTTGCCGTCGATCTCCGTTTATTGTGAAATGACCATGATGCCCCTAAAATACATAAAATACTTAATTAAAATCAAACATACAATTAAATTAAGAAGCAAATACGTAAAAGTAAGGGTTGTTAGTAAAAGCGAAATGTAAAATGATGATTTTCCTATAAATACATTTTCTAACACTCAACACAATTTTTTTTATTGCTAGTCCCAGCAAATAAAGCAAAATTCAAATCCAAAATGATTTTTTTTAATAAAACAAATGTTTATTCAATCGATAATAATAATGAATCGAATAAACTTGAAATGTAAAATGATGATTTTCTCCGTTATAAATATGCATTTTCTAACACTCAACAACCGTCTCATGCATCTGGTCAGGATTTTGATGTGGATCAAAAGCTCTCTGACATTTTTTGTTGTGGGCAGGTATGTGTTCTTGCATGGCCATAAGCTGTCATACCCGCCATGTTAGAGTTTGATCTTCGGGATCTCTTTTGTGAGTGATGACTTTCTCGAAGATGTCGTCCTGAACATCCGAAGGAAGCCATGCTATGAAGGTATTGAGATCTCTGAGGAAGTGTGCTATAGTTTCGTGAGTACTAGAGCTGCCTTCTTCCCATCTTCTTAGGTTCCTTGGCCATCATGGTGATTAGTCGGAAAATCCATTCTGGTGTTGGATTCTCCTTTGATATGTTTTGCTTCAAACTTGAATCTTGAGAGGGACTGGACCCTTGCAAGTTAATGGATCCAGATTTCTCTTCTCTTAATCTACTGAGGTATTTATAATCTGTTTATTGAGTTAGTGAGAGAAAGAACTGGAACTTCTTGATCCATTTGACGACTGCTAAGACTTCTTTCTTAGAGGAAGGGTAGTGGATCTGGGCATCGTTAATCGCGGATTTGCTTTCCTGATTCTCTACGCGGGATGAAGCTATCCTTGTCATTTTAATAAGTTAGATCGGACTTTTGCTTTCACCGGCTTCGCGTCTTCAAACCGTTGTATGGGCATTCTTTTTTAAATGCTTGGATATACCTGTCATCTTTGAGTCTGGTCTGTGGTAATTGATTATCCAGAATTCTTGGATCTTTACGGTTGGCATACCGGTGCAGAAATTGGGATATTTTCTCAGCAATATGTGGCTGGGGAATGATGAATTCCTGTTTGATGTGTAGTCCCAAAAAATTAATCTCATCAAGGCCTATCTTCATCTTTGGTTCTGACAGAGCTAACCCATGTTTATAAGTTAGTGCTTTGAATTGGGACAGGTGTTCAGTATGTTCTTCCTCACTGTTGCTGAAAATAAGAGCATCGTCTATGTAGATAAGGCAGAATTTTGAGATGGATTTGTACACCTCATCCATTCTATTCTGAAATTTTGACGGTGCATTCTTTAAGCCAAAAGGCATTACGTTCTAAAAGGAAACCCCTGGCTGTGCAACAATATTATGCTTTGTGGTTACCGAAATACTTCGGATCCTCCACATCAGAAAGTTGTTGGATACTAATCTATCTGTCTAAATTTTCTATACTAAAACACTATAGAGTGAATTGTAGGTGTGGCGCCTCGAAAAGAGAGCCGTGTTTGCTTTATCACCCCAACGTTTGATTTCTTTTAATATGGAAAACCAAAATAAATAGATCAAAACCAACCAATTTCGACCAAGCATCACGCCATTTGGCCATCGAGTTCGACCGATAGCCACCTCCATAAACTTCCATTATGAAACCCAAGAGGATGAAAGCAGTGAGAAGTGGTCGGTCGGACTTGATCATTGTTAGACCACTTATAGATACTACTGCATCGGTCTTTAAACCACCTAAAAGCCATAATCCCCATCAGACAACCTAAGCTTAAAACTATCTATAAATCCTCTGAAATCACTGTCCAGTCCATCTCCTCTAGTTTAAAAGAAACATACCTTCCCATAATCTCTACCAATGAGGTTACAAGGTATAAGCTGTAGGGATACAAGGGATTGCACCTTGGAGCCATCCAGATAGGGATACAACCATTGTTCCTAGCTGGAAAAGATATCACATGTTTCATTGCCATTCTAAATACTAGGTGGCAGACTTTTGAAAAAGTCTTGATCACTGCTGTCAAAGCATGACTCAACCAAGGCTATGTTGTTCTCCAAGTTGAACCAAACTTTACCCTTGACATACATAAGCCATCCCTCACAGATGCTATTAAGGTATTAATTCAGGTCAATGGTTTAACCATGAAACCTGATGAATCGCGCCAGCAATTCACACGACTATAAGTCGAAACCCGTATGTTCTACATGAAGCATTTCTGGCAAACTGTACGCAGTTTCTTCTTTGGTGATGGTAAGTCTTTGAAGGGACTTATAAAAACCAACTTATTTTTCCACCGATGGATCATGAGTATGAAAAACAATGACCTCAGCGGATCGGCATGAGGTCCGAAGATAAGCGAGTTGTAAGAAGAAGGGTGTCGATTTCTTATAGAGGTAAAGCCCTCTACCCATGTGAAAAATGCCGACGAAGGAAAACATCCTCTTTTTGGCACACATGCGAAGGACAACGTCTTGCCGAGAATCGGGTCGATCAACATGATCACCACCCCAGGCCTTGACAATGAATTTGTCAGGGATGCTCCTAGTGGTATTTATGCAGCCAAATGGGTTATCCAGAAAACTAACCCAGTTTGGTCGATAGAAAAACTTTTGTCGAAACATTAATGCGATGAAGAAAATCAAGCTACAGGAGATATCGTGTCCATGCCAAGAATGCTATAACTGTCATCAGAAAACAACTAAAAAAGACCCGAAAACATCATAAGATGACTATCGCTGGTTCTCACAGCGTGATAGTCTTGCCGGATCAATCAACATGATTGTCGCGGGGAGAAATTGCGAAGGATGAAATGGAAAGAACAAGGGAAAGTTGTACCAGAAAGAAAGTTTCCAGACACTAGAAAAGCAAACCCACAAAACCATGGCATATCTGGGAAGAAAATGCATCTGGCAACTGTCAAAAGGCATTTTGGAGAAGCTATGCTCCTCCTCCGCAATATCCATGGCCCCCAAAGGCTACAGGATGGAACGAGGATGATGATACTGGAGATGAGACAAGTGTCTCTTCTGATGATCAGTTCCCTTCTATACCAGTTCTTATGCAAAGAGCAAATCCTGCCAATCCATTCTATGTGGATACCCGTGCAAGATTTACTAACCCCGGTCGGACTTGATCTGGCAAGCCCGGCCTGACCGGCGCGTCGGAAAAACCAGCGGAATTCCTTTGGTCGGGTGAACCTTTCCCGTCGTCAGGATGATTAATCTAATCCGTGAAGCGAAACACCAGCGTATAGATGAGGTGTCTCAGGGAGAAGAATGGGAAACCCGTGTACAAATCGGGCACTCAACAACT
The DNA here is from genome assembly GCA_030448925.1 of Citrus cavaleriei. Classification (NCBI taxonomy): domain Eukaryota; kingdom Viridiplantae; phylum Streptophyta; class Magnoliopsida; order Sapindales; family Rutaceae; genus Citrus; species Citrus cavaleriei. The sequence goes on from JAUJEN010000295.1 coordinate 133,926, forward strand.
GGCAAAATGTTCTGGAACGTTGACGGTATAAAGCCAAAAGAAAGATTGGCTTACTTTGAAAAAATAGTGGCTTGGTACGAAAGCGAATATCAAAGAGCCCCCCAGTTGAGCAGAAGATCAGCAGCATTAAGGCTGGTTGCAGGATTCGTTGGATCATTACGACAATGGTGGGGAAGAAAGCTAACAAGAGACCAACGACAGCACATTCTCAGTCGAGAATATCCTTGTGGAAGCCTTCTGGAAAATCTATCTTTAGACTTTCTAGGCCAGTTCACAAGAGAAAAGGAAGTTGCAGAAAAATAATTTCTCCAAAACAAGTGTTGTGATGTTCGAAAAATGAAAGAGTACTACCTGGAGCAATAAAGGTTGTACTATACATTTGATAAAACATCTGACACCATCCACAGAACGTTCGTGTTGAATATGCCAGGACTAGTTGCAGAAATAATGGAGGCTAAATTCAAAGCTGATGCGATTGTTGATTTAGCTCAGCTCAGCCTAGCTCAACTCTATCAAATGTCAATGGAGCTAATCCAAAGTCATTGCAGATCTCAAGACTTACGAAAGCACATGAAGCAGATTGAGAAATCCTCTCTGCAAAAGTTTTGTAATGAGGAACCAAACAAGTTTGGTTGCCAACATACTGATAAAATGTGCTCTAATCTTGGCAAGCGGTGAAAAAAGAAAAAGCCAGAAAACCTGGAGGAAAAGAAACATCCAACCGTGGCGAGAAACCAAAAGAAGGGCTCTGGTATATCTTTCATCTGTGGAAAGAAATGTCATTATGCCAAGCAGTGCAAATCCAAGAAGAAACTCCTGGTCAAACTCCTCCAACTGATCCAGCAGGACGATTTCGATGATGAAATCTATACCTGGTCAGATAGTCCACTTGAAGCCATCTTCATATTAAACGAATATTCTGGTTCCACTAGCGAGGAATCCAGTTCTACTACCAGCACTGACAGCAATTTAGAGAATGCAAACTTTATCATCGCAGTCCATGATCCCTTGCAGATAAAACTCGTTATGCAACTCAAGAAGCACTTACTGCTCTTATTGATACAGGAGCAATGTGCTCGTTCATCCGAGAAGCTTGTGTTCCAAAGAGCTTTTATGTTCCTACTAAAGTTTCTTTCGGATCTGATGGCGAGAGACCTGTGAAAAGATTACTCAACCAATAGAAATCCAACCCTTCGATCCCAAGGGGCCTTTCTTTTTAATTATTGGTGAAGATATTACATTGGGAAGACTTTTGAGTCACGGTTGCCCCTTTTGCCTTTTTTTCCTGAAGGATTCTCCTATACCATTCAAAATCCTCTGGATGGTACGAGTCATTCTTTCCAAGTTCCTTGGGTCGTAAAACACTCCATTTTTGGAGATGGTGGAAAACTAGAAAACTACCATATCCATAAATATAAACCATGAATCGATGAAGCTCTTAGAGTCTTAAGTTCTAATCAGTGCAGGCTGAGAACAACATTTTATGTCTCTACCCTATAAAGATGGATGGACCGTACCTGCTGACGACTTCTCATCCACCCGTGAAAGACTATGCGATATCCAGCTTATGGATCAAACTATAAGGCCACCGAAAATCTCGTTGATTTCTCATTTTATGTCAACAAGCGTTCAAGCCACGTGGAAAGAAAGTTAGTGATAGACTACGAAGCCCAGAATGATTGCTTGTAAGACACCTCATTCAAGGAGGACACGCACTTTTAAAGCAGCATTCTTTGGAGCAAAGGTGTTACCGAGTTGAACGTGAAGTCGGGCTTTTGGCAAATGGAATCGAAGAAAACGGACACCTGAAAGCGATGTTTGCGATCCTGCATGGGCACTGAGTGGAGCGTAATGCCTTTCGAAAAAGAATGCACCGTCGAAATTCGAAATAGAATGGATGGGTTGTAGAAATCCGTACCGGAATTACACTTTATCGTAAGCGATCTTACTTATCTTGACAGTGAGGAAGAACATGTTAAACACTGTCGATTGAAGCACTTTTATAAACATGAGTTAGCTGTGAGCCAAAGATGAAGATAGGCGCTTGATAGGTTGATTTTTGGGACTTCTGCATCAAGCGGTGATTAAACCGTTTCCAAATGTATTCTTTGAGAAAATATCCATTTCAGACCGGTTGTCAGCGAGATCCGACAATGATTCCTGGGATAATCGATTATCACGGTGGACCATGCGGGACTTGTCGAAAGATAATCGGATATCCAAGCATTTACAAAAGAATGCCTGATGAATTGGGAAGACACGAAAAGCAGTGAGAGACTTAAGCAAAAGTGCGATCACTTCGCATTAAAGATACACGACAATGGAATCGTCTACGAGATGCTAGTGACCATTATTGGGAAACATTGATAGAGGAATCCAGGGAAGCGAGGAAAGTGTGTGGTATCATCGGCGATTCAGCGATGTACCCTTCCTCTAAGAAAAAAGTCTTAGCAGTCGTCAAAGGGATCGAAGTTCGGTTCTTTCTACTAACTCCGCTGTGATTGAAATAAACTAAATACCTCCGAGGATTACTCGGAGAAAAGAATAGAAATCCAGGATCCGACTTGCAAGATAGTGCGAGTCTCTCCGAATTCAGTTCAGTAAACATCAAAAGAATCCAACAGCATGGCGGTTTCCTTTCGGACCAATCCGTGATCGAGAAGAAGAACCTCCGAAGAAGATGGGAAGAAAGCGGCTCTGTACTCACGAAACTAGAGCACACTTCTCAAGATCTCAAATACCCGTAGCGTGGCTTCGCCCGGAAGTTAGAAAAGACATCTTGAAAGTCATCACTTTCAAAGATCCGAAGATCAAGCTACAACATGGCGGGTATGGCGACATGGCCATGCGAAACGAACAAAGACACTTGTGATAAAAGATGTCGAAGCTTTTGATCCGTCAAATCGACGAAATGCGAGGCGGTCTTGAGAAGCGGTTACACCTTCCACTATGTAATAGATGAAAACTCCAACTGGGGTCACTATGTTATATGTGACATAACCCCACTACATGCGATAGTCTTGGCTAAACATCTACCGATGCGATATTGTTTGAACCGAACCTTATCGCTAGCGGAGATATAGCAAGGAAGATGGTTGACCGAATGTTAGCTCTATCTTGAGGATATCCTAACACTAAAGCTTATCAGCGGGTATTATCACATGTCACTCTACCGTAATGATTATGAAGCTCGGATATCTGAGGGACGTCTAAAACGACCTCTTTGTCCATGTGGTCCAGCATGACCACTCCCACGAAGAAATAGATTCCATGTGGACAAGGCTGCTTTGGAATGCTGAGAAGAACCTTGGCAGGTGTATATGGGGCTGTTCCCCATATACAATACTCGATCCGGTTTCCCGCAAGTCTGCAGACTCGGATCTACTACATATACTCCGGATCTACTAGAGAAGAGATCGGGGAATCTCAACTCGTGGCGGCGAAGACGGACATGCAGAGGTATAATGACTACCTCACTCGACATGGCAGGCCTAAAGAGGTCACTTATCTAGACACTCCAGATATTGACAGATGGAGGAACGAATTTGAAGAAATGGTCCATTGGATAGACCTCCAAGATTGGCCCCAACCAGAACTTGACCCACAGCCAGGCAACATAGAAGACCCTATTTGGCCAAATATGGGGGATGATATGGGCCTGACATCGAAAAACGATGGAACCATTTCGGGGAGAAGCAACAGTGGCGACTCACGGGTATGTGAAGCTTAGTGGACCCTACAGTGGAAGCATTGGTGATAATAATATAAGTTTTTGTATTTGTATTCGTATGTATTGAAGCATCCTTAGAGATAAGGATGAGAGTGTGACGTGACATAAAGGTAATAAGTTGTAAAGTAGATTCCTTAGTGATAAGGATCAATAATGTAAACAGTGTGTAATAGTAGTTCCTTTGTGCCTATAAAAGGGAACCCTTGGTTTGAGTCTAGGCATCGAGTCTTGGAGTCCAATTGAGTATTTGTAGATCTCTCAATCTTCTTAATGAAGTAACCTTCCTCTGCTTGGATATCTGACTCGTCATCTTTGACAGGTCCTGCACATGGTCTGCTGCATAATTGATTATCCCGAGGAATTGCTGGATCTGGAAGTGTGCTCTAGTTTCGTAAGTACTAGAGCTGCCTTCTTCCCATCTTCTTGGGAGGTTCCTTCTTTATCAGTATGTTGGCAACCAAACTTGTTTGGTTCCTCATTACAAAACTTTTGCAGAGAGGATTTCTCAATCTGCTTCATGTGCTTTCGTAAGCTCTGAGATCTGCAATGACTCTGGATTAGCTCCATCGACATTTGATGGAGTTGAGCTAGGCTGAGCTTAGCTAAGTCAACAATCGCATCAGCTTGGAGCCATCCAGATAGGGATACAACCATTGTTCCTAGCTGGAAAAGATATCACATGTTTCATTGCCATTCTAGATACTAGGTGGCAGACTTTTGAAAAAGCCTTGATCACTGCTGTCGAAGCAGGACTCAACCAAGGCCATGTTGTTCTCCAAGTTGAACCAAACTCCACCCTTGACATACATAAGCCATCCCTCACAGATGCTATTAAGGTATTTTATATATATATATATCATGTGCGAGCACCCTCATTCATTTTAATGCGGACATGCTATTAAGCTATATGATTTTATAGAGTTATTTTCAATGTATTAAAAAGTCATGCAGTTTAATAGTGTTCTTCATTGATTTAATTAAGTCGTATGACCTAACAACATGTCTGCATTAAAAAAAAAAAAAAGAGGGCGCCCGCACTAGAGAAGAATTTTCAATGTTCTATAAAGCCGTGCAGTTTAACAGTGATCTTCATAGACTATTAAACTGCATGGCTTAATAACATGTCTGCATGAAAAAAATAAAGGCACCTGCTCTATAGTATCACTACACACACACACAAAAGCTTTTAATAAGTCGAAATTTTATAATTTTCAAGTTTAATATTACTAACATTTTATTTTGATTTGATTAATTTTATTTATTTTACTTTAATGACTTAAACCTAATGATTGCTTACTAAACTTGTGTTTTTATTTGTTTAATTGTTAATGGTAATTATCCAAATTTTATTTATTAATATTGTTGACAATACTTGTATATTGATCAAAGGATAGAGCAAGGCATTCATCATAGTGATGATAATTTGCCTACAACAGAAACATTTTATGTTAGATTGATATATTTTGTGTATTTGTTTTAATGTAGAAACTTTAATTTCTCATTTACATTGATAAAATCTAAAATTGAGTATTTTTATGTGGATTTTTAAGCTATTGCTATAACTTTATAGTTTGAATTATATAATTTAAATTTTTATATATTATTGAAAGTACTCTTTTAATATTTGTGAGTTTAAATTTAAATCCCACAAGCAAGGGTGGCCAACGGGTCGTGCCAGCACGTTAAGCAATGGCCCACAAGGGTCTGGCACGGCCACGGTACTAGGGGCTCATGCCGTGCCCAAAAAAGCCCATCAACTTTTTTTTTCCTTTAAGCTCATATGTTTAAAAGCTCAAATACGAGGCTTTATTAAGGCTACGTCGTTTTTTTTTAAGCCCATCAGCTTAATAATAATAATTTTATTAAGAGAACAATTAACATTTTATTATCAATTTATCAGAATTTCACGACTATATATTTAATTTCACAATAACCAATCATAATACAACAATACATAAATTTAATTTCATAGATCATAATAATAATTAATTAAAATTAATATTCCAATCCTGGAATAACAATTACAAGAAGTCACAACTACGAGATATCAATTATAACAAATCATAGGTCACAACTTATCATGAAAATATTTCATTCATAATTTTATTTTTTGTGTATAAATACGAAAAATATTTCATTATGAAACATATCTTCATTAACTCTTAGCTAAGTTATGATTTCATAAATGAAATATTAATTTTGTAAAATTTTTTATTTATCATTTATAAAATCATGATATTTATAATTTTATTTATTAAAATCATGATATTTATTTATTCATTTAACAAGTATTTTTTCATAACCCTTTCATCTGGTTACCTGCCTTTTGTTTAATATATTCATTGGACCGTTGCACTACTCTATTTGCTTAACCGTTCCCCATTAGTTGGATTTAAAAATCGCATATCTAATGATCCAAAATGGCTGTTTGTTACATAAGTATATATGGGATAATGGTCCTCTACACAGCTAGTCTTTTGTCACTAATTATTACTTGTTAGAAAATTCATTGTCAATTTGTCATGAAAATATATATGGGATCATAATTCTCTTCTAATCTAATTTTTTGAAAGTTTGCAGGAGATTAACACCTGTGTAATTTTCAGTTTTGCGATGGATACGTTTTTTAAAATAAATTTTAGGCCATGTAGCATTAGTCAAAGACAATGGGTTTTGACTTTTGTGGACTATAAAATTCATTTACCTGAACTAGGTTTTGTATTAAATTTTATCAACTATTTTTATATATACTTCATTAATTTAAATCAATATATACACATTTGGCTACTTTTGGCGATAATTGGCTCTACCAACAGATGCCAAAACCAATCTCATGCTTTCTATATTTAAAACTTATAAGTTTCAAATCTACACAAAGAGTAAATTTTAATACAAAAATTAACCCTTAAAAAACTCATATGTTATCATAGATCAAGATTTCCATGGAAATAAGATCACCACATATTTACAATTCTGTGAGCAATATTAGGCATCCTAATATGAAAGTCTAAATTTGAATATCAACTGATCATGTGATATGAAATACTAACTAGGCAACCTAAGAGGGGGGTGAATTGGGATTTTAAAATTTATATTAAGCAAATCACACAACAATTTAATGTAATGTTTTAATGGAATCAAAAACAATAAATTCAATAAAGCACAATAACAAAGGAGTAAGGGAAGAGAGAGCAAACACAATGATTTTTACGTGGTTCGGCAATTCCTGCCAACGTCCACGCCTCCAAGCTCACCCAGCTTGAGGATTTCACTATCCAAGCCTCCCAAGAATTTAATAACACTTACAATTAACTTCAAATATGTCAATCAATATTTACACCAAGAGATTATCCCCAATTTCTTAACCTAAGTATATCCCAACACTTACAATCACTCAAAACAAAGATTACAAATATGTTTTTCTCTCACACAAAATATATGATTACAAATCTATGCTCAATGTGTGAATAATGAATCAAGAACGAATTTAAAGTTCAATGAATGTTGTATTCTCGATTATAAGCTCAATGATAATGTTGTGATCCACCTTTGTTTGAATTTGAATTAGTTTATTTATAGTTGGAGCTGAAAACTAGCCGTTACAAACTTTCTGCACGAAATCGGATCACCGTTAACTGTTATCGGTTAACCGTTTGGAATTATTGGATCGCCGTTAATTTCCAGAATCCTGCAAAAACAAAATTGGCTTAATCGTTCTTACTAAACGATTCAAGGTTAGCAATCTGGAAATAATCGGTTCATCGTTTTCCATAAACGGTTCACCATGATTTTCCAGAGTCGTCATTTTAACAATACTTTGCAGCACATGCTTTCTGGAAATTATCGGTTAGCCGTTTGCTACAGTAAAATTATTTTCTAAAATTATAGTTTTGCCCCAAAACTTTTTATAATTATACTATGACCCAAATCATAATAAAACTTTACAAATAAGTCTATTTTCAGAGTTTCAAAACTTTTCAATTTAGACCATTAATTGAAAACAACCAATTTCATAAAATTATTTGAAAACAACCAATTTCATAAAATTATTTTTCCATTAAGTATAAAACATTTATATTATGAAAATAATGATTTATTTAAAATAATTTGAGCTTTTAAAAACTTAATCATTATTAATCTTGTTTGTTATCATCAAAATCAACATTATGGATACATATATACTAACATGATATTCATTCATTCAATGGTGATTAAGCAGTTTTATAAAATATGAAATTCATCATTCAATAAATAAGTGACGCATGCATTGGGGCTTAACTCGGGACTTAAATGTTAGAATCCTTAACTTTATTGATAATATGATGGAAATAAAACTACCAAAAGTCTATGTATTTGGGTGGAAACTGGAAATAGAATACTTTCACACAAAAGTTAAAACTAAAAGAAAGTACTAAGATAGAAAAGTGGGTGTTAACCGGAGAGGAAGTAGAAGCTTCCTCCCCGCTGAAGTATACAGATGCTTTTGCTGTGAAGCAAAGATGAGCACAGAGAGAGACGGAAAGATAAAAGTAGCTTCTACTTCTTATAAGATTCCACTTAATTTTGCACAAATAACTATCATGCAACTAATCCAAACAAGTGAAGCTCTCAAGGACGAATATACCAATAAAAAATAATGTTTTTTTTTTCACTGCAATATGAAGACATCATTGCTGGTTTGACTTAATAAAGTTTAAAGCAGTCAAGTACAAGGATTCGAACAAAGTCCTACATGGAATATAAACCAACAGAAATTGCCATAAACAGCATATAAATAACGACCTTCGAGCTATGATAAAACTCACTCACCTGGACGGGGTGTATGAGTGATCAATGAGGATCATGATCCAGAACTGTCCTGCATTGCAATTCTTGGAGGGATGCCCCAAGGTCTTCTCAAGCTAGGAGAGCCTACCTTGTAATTTGTTGTATGGAATATGGGCCCAGCCAATTCTGCACAAAAAATTATTTCTAGGGCTTTTGACCTGATTATAATAATAAGTAATTGCGTAAACATCTTTGCATGCATGCATTCTAGAACCATTAGTGATTGGCGAAGAACCCGCGAACTCTGTCGTTTGGAAATCTTACCGACTGGTATTTCCTTCTGGTATTTGATTTCAAATACTCTATACAGTACCCAATAAGCTGTTGCATTATAATGCAGCATAACTCTAAATAAAGAAACGAAAGCAGCTCCAGCTTCAGCTTTATATCTTAACTTTCCTTTAATTTCTCTCACACCGCCCACTGTTGGTGTATCATTTTTCCAGCATGTATCAAGAGATGAGTGAGAAGTTATATGGGCCAGTGTGCATTACTGGAGCCCTTATGATTCCATTAGCCCATTATTATTATTCATGTGGATTTAATTTTATCAATTATTAATGAAATTAATCCAATCTGAAAAGTTATTTTATGATAGATTTCTTCTATTAATTGGACAAACAACTATCAGCCAACTAATCTCAAATAATGAGCGAGGCTTTATGCTTCAAAGCAATTCTACTCCTAAGTTTTAGTACTTTTGATTTCAATATGAAGACTTAATTGGTTTGAGTTAATGTAAGCAAGTTTTTGTTTATGCTTAGATTTTATGGACTAATTAGGATACTTTGTTTTCTGACGCTTAAGTTTGTATGCTAAAATGATTGGTTGAAATATACACATATCAAGTATTGAATAGAAAAGGAATAGTGCTCTAGAAGCGTCCAAGACTTTTTAATAAAATAAGGCAACATTCACAATAAGTACTAAAACATAACATAATATATTAGTGTAAAAATTGTAAAAAATGCTTTTTAACTAATTATATGTGGCGATACTCATAGTAAGCATTAAAACATAACAATTATTAAAGGTCATGTCACTTCCCAATACATCTTTGTTTGACTTAGCCACCTAAATTTCACTTCAGAGAAAGATAATGGACTAAAAATTAAATTTGGGCTATATCCTCCCCTTTCAAAACAAGAAGCTACCTTAATTTAAGGTAGAATTTTTTATATTTTGCAAGTGCAAATTGACCTAAAAATTATTAAATGTCAGCAATCAACATACTATAAATTGGAAATGCAATGCATGAAAATAAATAAGAAACACGAAACCATCCGAACAAATCTTGAGACACTTAATTAGCAAAAGTATTAGCAGCATCATTACTCCCTATGATACCATTACGTATAATGTCGAGTTATATTGTGACGTATTATATCTTTAGTGGTTTATCAATGGTTAAGATTAAACCTCCTACTTGTACAGTTCTAGATCAAGAGCATAATATAAGCGCATAATCACAACATGCACTTACAAATTAAAACCAAGTGTTCTGTGCATGCATGCATGCATATTGAAATAATTATGGATGACTTCCAAGAGGTGCCTATGGCTATGGAGACGACGCGAAGGCAATAGATAATCTTTTATGTGACCTGCTGTATGATCAATGGGTGGATATTTACGAAGAAGCAATATGCAGCGGCATATGTACAACGCTAATGGTGCGTTTACTTCATAGCATGGGAATGTGGTGTAATGAAAATAGAATGTGAATGAGAATTGACTGGAATATGAATTAGGAATGAAAATGAGATTTCAATGTTTACTTGGCAAAAATAAATGAAAATGGGAATGCGCTGAAATGTCATTGATGTGTTTACTTGGCAAAATAAATAGGAATGAGAATCAATTTACTAAAATACCCATAGTGTTAAAAATGTAATTTTCATTAACTAGATACATGTATAAATATTAGGGAAATTATCATTCGTATACTCTATATTTGTTCTGTTATAAAAAATACTACAACACTTTGAGGGTGTATCGATTCTAAATTATTTAAAATGTGTACCACCACCAAACTGTTAATTGTCGTTTGAAAGTTAACGGAATTACAGTGAATTGACGATTTTACCCTTGAAAATTATCACTTGTATACCCTTAAATTCTTTTTTTATCACTTGTATACCCTTAAATTATCACTTGTATCATATGAAAATACCATATTACCCTTCTGACGTTATCATATTTAAAAGCCTAACAACGGTTTATGGTCGATTTATATTTACTTATTGAATGATTATCACCTCAAAGTATTGTAGTATTTTTTATAATGGAGTAAACTAAGGGTATACAAATGATAATTTCCCTAAATATTATTATTAAAATGATGTTAATTAAAATAATAATAATAATAAATGCTAATAATGATAATATTAATAATAATAATAATTAATAATAACTAAAATAATAAAGTTAATAAAAATTTAATAATAATAATGACATTTAAAATAATAAATTAATTGTGATTTGAACAAGGGTAATTCAAGAAATATAAAAAAATTATAGGGATATAAAAGTAAACATGGTTTCATTCTCATTCCCTCATTCACATTCCTAACCTCCCTATGGGAATAGAATTCTCATTCCTTATTTTCAAATTATGTGGGATCCACATATTTTATTCTCATTACCAAATTATATTTCAAAGAAACTTAGATTATTCACATTTTTCATTCTCATCCCTAAACCCCAAGTGAAACACATAAAGAAACAATAGCTGCTTTGTCTTCACTTCTCCCTCAATTCTATAGATCCTTTAATTACTTCAATTTTGAAGTATCCACTGGGTCGTCCTCTCTTTGAGATCGTGCAAATTTGAAGTTATATATAGATGTTTATATAGGCCAATTAATTGCATCCAGCCATCCATGCATTCCATTCAAAAACATGAAGCACAAATCTTAGATATTTTGGTTGAAGTTCCAACCCAAAAATAACGCCGAGTACAAGAAATATTGGAAACTACGGCTACTTTTGGAATTGTACTACTGTTGTACGAATAAAAAGTTAATTAATGATATTTTGATTATTTTGATAAAATAATAAAAATCAAACAATTGTATATAGTATAAAATCACCTTAGTTTCTATATTAAGTATTTACTAAACACTTTAAAGATACAATTAAGTGATCATATTTAGATCTGAACTCACTTGAACTTTTAAAAATACTATGTCATAGGTATTTTTGTATTTGGTAGTAGTACATGAGTATAAGATTTAACTCTTTTTATTTATTTATTAACTACCAATAACCCCTTAAATTTTTGTTCAATATAAAATTAGATCATGAAAGAACCATGATGCAGCCATAACTCCTCAACAACACTATAGCATATGGGTTGGTATTTCAAAATACCAATATCTTAACCTTAAAGTGGTAACAAACTCATGAAATGAATATCCACGCCCATGAGTCCAAGACCAATTGATTATCCCATATCAGAAACCTCTTGCAAGGTGATTAATAATGCAACCTAATGCTACTTTTTATTATGTTGCTAGATATTGATTGTATTACTTTATATAATATAATGCAGTATACAAACAGCATGTCAAAAGCGACTTCAATGTTTAAATGATGTTATAGAACTTTAAAATCAATTTAGTATTACTGTTCAAATAGCGATTTTGCGCATTTATTCTGGGAAAATGTCTTTTGTGTTCTTAGAATATTGCTCATTCACTATTCACGTGACAAGTTCTAAGAAAATGTATTTTGTGTTCTTAGAGTATTGCTTCTTCACCATTCAGTCTTGTCACATGAATATAAATATTATCATAATTCATTGAAGCATACGTATTAAAAAGAATGGAAAAGTAGCACCCAAGACTTCTCCGCATTCTAGAAGCATTTTCCCTTTGCAAATGACACGTGCTGCCCACATACATAAACACACAACAAAGGCATCATATAAAATTTGAGGTATTTTTGAATTCAGAAAAAAATGTGTCTTTCTGGGCTCTGTTAAAAAATATTTTACCTCCAAATTTGGAAGAGTTCAGCAGAACACCTCTTCAAAATTTTGTTTTTGTTTTAAATATCCTTTTTTATTTACGAAATACAAACTTAAATATTAAAATTATGTTTGATGGGACTGAATTTCAAATGATTAGTCATTTATAAAGATGCGTGTGTGCAGGTAGGTCTTGACTACTAAATTATGACTGGCATCAATTACTATCTTCAAAATTTCACAAAATTTTAACGTCTTTCCATAAAATTTCACCCTTAAAAAAAGTAATTTTTCTATTTATAAAATACATAAAAATCCTAAAATTTTTAATTATTTTTATTATTTTATATAATTTCTATCTCTATAAATTAAATTCTTATAATTTTTTTAAAATATATACAGCATAAGGGTAAAATATTTGTTAAAATAATAACTTATTTAAGTGGTTAAATAAGGTGTCTATTTAGTATAGGTTATCTAATGATTATAAGTACTTATTTAATTCCATAAACTCTTTTCATTTTTATTTTGTTGTTTAGTTATTTTTATAGTAGAGTTTTTAAAAATTATATAAACTATTTTACCTCTACTAGTAAAATCTTAAATTTTAGACTTTTGAGAGCAGAGATTAAAAAGTTTATTTAAAATGTCAAAATATCTAAAATGAACTTGTTTGATAATCTTATTTCATTCTTTTTATAATTTAACTTTAAAAAAGCTTGTATGTTAGAATAATCTTATAATTTTTAATAAAAGCTTTTATTGATAACCAAATAATTAATTTTTTTTTTGTGAAAGTTCTACTAATTAAAGTCTATTTAAATAAATTTTTATTTGAAAAATTATACAAAACCGGCTGAAATTCTATTCAAAATAAGAAATGAATTAACTTAACATTAGTTATTTAAATAATTTATGTGAAAAAAACAGTGCTTTACAAGGGATTTTAAGGGCTGTGAAAAAACGACCCAATTTGAAAACTAATAGCCCGAAATATGAAATAAAAACAAGGCACTCCTAAAAACAAAATTTTTAAACAAATTTGAAGGCTGCTGCTGCTGCTGCTGCATACACATTCATCAACCCTTTATCTTGCCACCGCCAAGGGTTCCAGCCGTGTTATTTTTTATAATAATATTGCCGGCAATTGTCATTCATCATCATCACTTTCTTTTAATCCCCTTTAGTATCTATCAGCCACCAGCATATATAGCATCCGTCGATTAGGGTTTCATCATCAAAGCGACCAAATGGGGAAGAACGAAAAGACAGGACTCGGAAGAGCCCTAGTGAAGCACCACAATCACATGATCCAAGAAACCAAAGAAAAGGGCAAATTCTACAGGAAGCAACACAAGAAGGTTCTTGAATCCGTCACCGACGTCAACGACATCGACGCCGTCATTCAACAGGCCGAGGAAGCCGAGGCCTACCCCGTCCCTATCCTCCTCATCAATTTGTGAGTTCCTCCTTTTCTTTTCTTTTTTTCATTAATCAATAAATGAAATTATAAAGTTTAATCTAATTTTTATTATAATAATAATAATAATGGGTATTTAGAGATGAGGGGTCCAGGAGTAGTACCAGAGAGATGATGATGACGGCGGAGGAGAGGAAGGAGGAGGAGGCGTTGCACGCTGGCAACCTTAGAGTGCCACGTAGGCCTCCGTGGAATCCTTCAATGTCTGTGGAGGAGCTTGATGATAATGAGAGACAATCTTTTTTAGCTTGGCGGCGGAGTCTTGCCAGGTTAGCTCTGTTTACAATCGGCCTTTTTTTTTATAATTGATTTTTAATTCTTATTTGTGTTTATGCGGAGTTGTGCTGTGTTTGGTTCAGGCTGGAGGAAAATGAGAAGCTTGTTCTTACTCCGTTTGAGAAGAATTTGGATATGTGGAGACAGCTTTGGCGGGTTCTTGAACGTAGTGACTTGGTAAAGCATTTTGTCTGTTAATTGTGTTATGTTTACATTTTTCTTGCTGGACTGCTATCTTTAGTTATGTCAATATATGATTTTGAAAAAGCTTTGTTAACTCTATTCCTATCGGTGCTTCTTTAATTTCACTGGAGATTTTTTTAGATATTTGATATTGATATTGTGGGCTGTATTTTTGAACTTATATTCCCTAATTTTCCAAACCACATAGATCAGAAATACAAATACTGGCTTAAATCTGATATTGTGTGCCTCATGCACTCATGTTTGTTTGTGGTCTAATTGATGACCTACCTCTTTGAACCTTTTATTTGTATTGGATAATTAGAATTTCTGTTTCCTTGTGGTATTGTCTGGCTGAGCTTCAACATTAGTGAACCTATATCTGTAAGGATAGTTTTTGGGTTTAGCAGTTTTTGAGTTGGCACCTGCGTTTGTTTGTTACTTGTCTGTATTCTTAAAGTATCATTTCATCTATTGTTGTTATGCTTGTATTCACCACATTAATCTCTCCTTTTGTCTGATTTACATCATGATATTCTGGTCACATTGTGTATCCTTTTTTCAGATTGTGATGGTTGTTGATGCACGAGACCCCCTGTTCTACCGCTGCCCTGATCTTGAGGTAATGTGTTATTTCTTTTGTTATAAACGATATTCATCTTACTCATATTAACTTGAGGCTCTGTTTTGAGATTTGAATTCTCTTGGGCTTCATTAGTTTAGATGCACTGTGAATTAAAATGTTAAGTCTCTTCACTTGAAAAGATGTAACATTCTTTTTTTTTTTTTAATTTTGATTGGAAAACATGTAATATTTGAATTGTGAATTTTGTACACAGTTCTTGAACCCCCTCCCCCTAGCCCCTCATTATTGGGTTAACCTTCAAAAAAACATCAATACTAATCATTTTCGACGAGCTATTGCATCTGATTTCGGGCTGAAGAAGGTTATTCATTGTCAGATGAAAAAAATTACTTTCTACCCCTTTGTGGGGAACGGAAAAATGAAAAAAGTAAGGAATTAGGGAAAGATGGAAGGGACTTAATCTTTGGATCTCTTTTAATGACTATATTTGGAGTTATGTTTTCTTATTTATGTTTAGTTTAGAAATAATTTATTCCTTATTTTCTTATTTGACTTAAAAGCATATTCTGGTCTCTTATATGCTTTACTAAATAATATAAATTAAATCTTTTATTCTTGTATTCGAGGGAATTATCCATTCAAAAGTGATCATGTATTTTTCTTATTATTTGCCACTATCATATAGTTACATCACTCAACATTGGGTATTATCTAATGCAAAACTTATACGAGAAATTAGCAGTATAAAGAACACTAACTTTTTGGTGAACAAGGCAGATCTTTTACCATTTTCTGTCGGGTGATTGTCTACATTACCAAGTCTGCCGCACTTCAATTCTGTGACCTCTTCACATTGCGCTTTCATTGAGAAAAGATGGGCAAAATGCTACTTGGATCATGATATCCTCTTTGTGTTCTGGTCAACTAAAGCTGCCTCTGCAGCTCTAGAGGGTAAAAAGAGTCAGTGACACTTGGAGGACACCAGGATACCCAACAAAATATAGATGACCCTGAAAATAAAAGTATATAGCAGAGAAGAGCTTTTAACCCTTTGGCACAGTGAGGCAGAAGAGATAGTGAAAATGAGAAGTCGAAATCAGGCTTTCAGTAGCACAGGCAAATCAAATGTTCAGTCTGTTGGTGAAAAATATTGCGAAATGTAGCACCTCAGAATGTAATTGTGGTGTGGGAGGGTTTGTTAGGGTATCCTAATGTTAGGCTCAACTATCAATGCTTTAGAATTTGAAAAGCAGTTGAATGGTGTCACCTCTACCCCGGAAAAACCAAGCATTTCCAAACATTGATAATCTCTGAAAAATTGGTCCTCTGTGACTGTCCAAAAACTTGGTATTCCCATCCTTCTCAAGCTCTAGATATGATATGGTTGCTTCTGGAGTTCTGCCTATTGATCGGATGACTGAACACCGGCAAGCCTGTCCAAGTTAATAATGATGTCCCCAAGACATGTCGTGAGAATGTCTACAAAAGATAAAATCTACAAAACCTAAGCCACATATAATCTCAGTCTCGTACCAGGCATTAGAACTTTTTGAGGAGAAACTTATTGTTTCTGATGGTTATATTCTTCAAGTGGACTGCCTGATGAAACTAGAAACGCTTTGTTTTATAATTTTGAAGGATTTTTATTGATGGGAAGCTGCCCCATTTGAGATGCCTCCTGGAATGTCTCACTTAAGAAGTTGGCATGGAAGATACTCAAACATCCAGCTTGTTGGAATTATGAATCGATGCATCTGATGCGAAGAGTTCAGCATGGCGATAGAACAACACCTGTTCTCGAGCATGTGCTGGGCGATCTTAACTCATTTGACCTGGCCAATGGGCTTAGCTTTGCTTCAAAAAAGGTCATGTTAAGAAGCCCAGTGCATCGCATAAACAACACAAGCCTCAGAGGAAAAAGGATCGGTCATGGAGGTTAAGTAATGATGCCAGTGATGGAATGCCTGTAAAGAGTCTTGAAAAGTCAATGAATACAGGTCCTCTAAAAACTGGATGAGGCCCATATTTAGTAGCAGTGATATTGCTCGTGCCTTCTGGCTTGATCGCGGCTTCTCCATCTTGCCATGTATGACTGCATATTTGTTGGCATATTGGTACAGAGATTCGTACTCCGCTTGAAGAAAGCAGAGGATAAGGGCAAAGAAGGATATGTTCATACACCCAAAGTACTGACATTTGGGTGGAGTGCAAATATCATATTCAGAGGTAAATGAGTTTATGCATGTGTTAATTGCTGATTATGATCTTAAATTCCATACCTATAGTATCAGTTATTGAATTCTTGTCTTTCATTAATAGAGGGTTGTTTTATTTAAATCAAATCTCGATCTATACGCACATTTTAATCCTACAGGTGTTTGTGTTACAATGACAGGATCTCGTACAGACATTTTAAAAGAAAAAAAATGGATCAAGTTTTCATGAGTGTTGTTGCAGGTAGGCCAATTACCAATTGTAAAGGTTATCATGAGTTGACAAGAATGACTTTTCAATATATTTTGCAGACGAATGGGAGAATCATTGTCTTGTCATGCTTACAACATTGGAAATGCAGAATCTTAAAATTAAAAAACATTGTCCTGGGAAGCTTTAGTCAATGGCATTTGCAACTTTTTTCAAATGATTAAAATGTAAACTTGGCCCGTCTACTTGGTTCTAGATATTCTTATTGACGAAAAATCCTGCTAAAAAACATTCCAAACATAATCTTTTGAAGGTAAAAGCTCCTTTAAAGGCTGAATAAAAAAAAAATCTTCTTTATGTGCAACTTCATTAACAACCAAGATAAGAAAATCAGATTTGGGCTCAGCGCCGAGCGTATATTTTTTAAAAAACACAATTGGTAGTTATTAAATAATAATACATCGTAATTAGATTTTAACCGTGTACTTTTTAAAAAATACAATTGGTAGTTATTAAATAAAAACACAATTGGTAGTTATTAAATAATAATACATCGTAATTAGATTTTAACCGTATGTTATAAATGTACCTACGATGGAAGTTATGAAAAAATGAGTACAATGTAACTAAGCATTATATCTAAATTTCAAAAAAATCCATAATTTATGAAGCCTGTAGCTGACATTCCTATAGGAAGATAGATGTTGGGAACTTGGATTTACAAAACAAAATTAATGAAACGGTGGTCATTGATTGTTGGGAATGCGTAGATGCCAAGAGTCATACCTTCCCCCATGGAATAGATTTGATGACAATGGTTAATCTTGTTTGCTAATGGGAGACTGCAACTGCCGTGAAAAAAGTTTTAGTTATAAAAATAAAATTAATAGTAAAAGTATATAATTTTTAAATAATGCACTGATAAAAATAATAAAGACATACAATTAGTAGATCAAGTAATTTTATTTTTAAATAATGTATTTGGTGTTTAACGAATATTTTATTATTGCTCTGAAATAAGACCCTAAATATCTAAATTATAGCAAAGTCATGTCTATATATATTTTTTGAAATCCATTATACACCAATGGGTATTGCATATTCATCGTATGCATTAATATTTCTGACATGTGCTCTGTTGTGACTTTTTGTCGTATCTCTCGCCAAGGCCTTCTTTGCTCATCTAATATTCGAGATCTGTTACCAACCATTTAAAACGTGAAGGATGGGTATTTCAAGCCTCCAATTATTTGATAATTGTGGGAGGACTGAAATTAACGCCAAAAAGTAATATTTTATGTCTTTCAGCCTCTTCATTGAAACAGTTTTCGGCGATGTAGTAACAAATTGAGATTCTTCATGGTAGAAAATGCAGAATTAGTAGAATAACTATCTTTCAAAGTGTAGAAAAAAAAAAAAAATAATCAAAGGTGAATTTTCATTATGATAAGCAACATTATTGTTTAATTATTTCTACGGCTCAATGCAATTCTCCTTATATCACTTAATTTATACATGTATGAAAGGTCTGAAGGATTAGAATATTTCTAAATTCACCATTTAATATGTACTATTTGATATTAAAATTAGTTAATAAGAAAATTCTTACAACATTAAATGTCATTAGTAAATCTATTTATGAAACTTGAAGATAAGTTAATTTGATCTATCATTTTTATAAAGAAAAAATCCATAATATATTTACAGCTTTTGTAAAAATTATTGCTTAAAATTATGCGTTTATTGTTTTTATTATATATTATATTCGTTATTTTAATCTTTGGTGTATTAATATTATGATTGGGGAGTTGTATTATTAATATTTAATAACGATGTTTGGTGCTTCTTGCACTATATAATTTTTTTGTAATTAATTTAAATTAAATATCATATTATATTAATATTTTATATCATATTAATATATTTAAATTGTATTAATATTTTATATTATTATTAATTTTAAATTAATATTTTTAAAATTTATTCATATTTAAATATTTTTATTAGTTATAATAAGTTATAAATTTATTAATAAATTATAATGTAAAAATAATAAATAATAAATAATAAATATTATTGAATAATAAATTATTTTTTTATTAATTTATATTAATAATTATAATATAAAAACAAAAAAATAAAAATATTATATTATATTGTATTATATTATATTAAAAATTATATATTTTATTATTATTATTATTATTATTATTATTATTATTATTATTATTATTATTATTATTATAATAGAAAATTGAAAAGTCAAAAGAAAAGGAAAAGGAAAAGTAAAAAAAAAAAAAAAGTAAAAAGTCAGGGTTTAATTTAATCGTCGATTGACGCCATTAAGCTCATATCGTCTGAATTCCTTTCCAAACATTACTGATATTATATTAATGTGAGTTATTATAATACACCATAATCAAGTATGATAAAACACACCCAAAATCATTTATTCATGTTATTAAAATTCACTTTTATTTAATGGTTTCTATTCTTAGCACTTTTTATTCACAACAACTATAATTTAAAAATTCTGATCTCGAAATCGAATAGAGATGGCAAAAAATCCAAGTCGGTCCCAATAATGATATTTTAATTTGAACCCAATCTATTTTTTGAACACTCGAATTGGGAATAAAAAATCTAGCATCGGGTCAGGCTTTTTTAACTAGGACTATAAAAAATAGATTTTATGTTTTATATTTTTTAATTTATTTCACAATTTCATAAGTTTTTAATTTTATTTCAATGAAATTAGGACTTGAAAATACTGGGACTTTAAATATTTAAAATTTCAAATATATGTATTAGTTGGGCTAAATAAATGTAATTATTTTAGCATTTTTTATAAAATTTGAGTTTTCAGAGCAAACCTGAACTTATCAAGTAGCTCGTTCGACACTAATCAGTCTTGTTCCTACTCGATATTAACAGCCCGCATCGCTCGATTATGAACAACTCAAATATTTTGACATCACTAATATCAAATAGGGCCAAGTAACCGGTATTAAGAGTACTATTTCTTCACAATTTGATACTCTTAAATGAGGTTGAGTAAAGGCACATGCAGCATGTATAAAAGGAATGGCAAAAAGGCTCAATAGACCCAATCTTTGGCTCAATGAACCCGACCTTAACTTAGGGTCTTTACCCCCCAAATTTAAAGGGTTAGGGTTTAATTGGGAGGTTCAAGGAATCGGGTTTCATTACATTGAATTCAGAGTTAAGGTTCTACCAAAAACCCAGGGGTTCTTGATTCTTAAATTAATTTTAAAATAAAAATAGCACATAAAAGTTGTTCAAGCTTACACACCATAAGCATAATTACAACTACACCTTAAGTATATTTATCTCTATATTGTATTATTTTTTTTTTGTATTTGTGTTCCAGTTTATTCACTTCTTAATTTGGTTAATTAGTTAATTTGTAGTTGGGATTGTTTGCATGTTTTGTTATTTATTAACCTAATAAAAATAATTTACTAAATTAGATTAATAATATAAAAAATGAAACAATAATAAAGAATGAGGAATAAGAATTCTATTAAAAAATTAATAATGGTCGGCTCCTGATACAAGCTTGAGGGCCTGACAAACAAATAAGAATTGGGCCAATCTCAGCCCTTAATTTGAAGAGCCGGACTTTTTAACTATTTATTCTAAATATGTCATAAGGCCGTGAAATAGAACTTGACATACCTGAGGCCCAATCCTCCATTGCCAAGCTTTCATGTACAGGTTTCATGTAGATGAGTAAATGCATGGGATGTGTTTTTGAAACTTCTCTGATGGACCTTCGAACTTAAGTTAATGGACTTTGGGGAAATTTCCTTTTTTTTTTTCATTAATTTTAAGCACTTCCTGATTTTCAAACAGCAACAGTTTTTTATAGTATGCTTTTCTAAATCGGGGAAAACATTTATATGCGTTAGATTTGATTTGGAATGGAATGGATGAATGAGAATGAGTTAAAATAAGAATCAAGAAATAAGTTGTTTCTTGAACGTAGGAATGAAATTGGAATGGCTTTGGATTCTTTATAAATGTATTTCTTTTAATATTTTGAATCGAATGAATCGGAATTTAGATTATAATAAATTCTTTAAAAATATTTAATTATATTACATGGTATTATTTTATATATTTAATTATAGTGATTTTTTATTCAAAAATTATTATTATTATTAATTATTGTCACTAATATATTGATATATTAATTAATTATAAAAAATTATTAATTAATTATAATAATTATATAATATATTAATTAGTAATATTAATATTACTTATTTAATTATAACAATATATTAATTATTGTGAATATTTCTATTCAAAACTATAATTATTAATATGTAGTTGTTAATAATGTATTTAGATATTAATTAATAGTAATAATTATATTAATTAAATTAATAATATATAATTAATTATATTAATGATTATTATGATAGTATATTTATTAATTAATAATAATAATATATTAATTATTGTGATTATTTATTCAAAAACTATGATTATTAATATATTATTGCTAATGATGTATTAATATATTAATTAATAGTAATAATTATATATATACTAATTATTAATAATAATATATGAATCAATTATAATAATTATATTTATTATTATTATTATTAATTATAGTTTTATATTAATTAATAGTAATAATTATATCAATTAATTAATGATAATATGAATTAATTATAATAACTATATTAATAATTATTATAATAGTATACTAATTAATTATAATAATAATATATTAATTATTGTGATTATTTACGTTAAAAAGTACAATTATTCTTATTAATAATGTATCAATATACTAATTAAGTATAATATACCAATAATTAATTATAATAATATATTAATTATATATTTGGCTTTTTTATTTTGATATTTATATTTTTTTGATTTAAAGGTTTTAGGAAATTTGAAAGTCGATGTGTAAATGTAACTTTCTAGAATAGAGATTTATTCACTCTATAATGAAATAATCTCTGTTCATTCGAAATAGTTAATTGGGCGCACGATTCCGATTAATTCACTCTTTATTTTTGCAAAAGTAAACGCGTCAATCATTTTAATGAATTCCAGATTCTCAATCCTATAAAGTATACTATAAAAAGTTTAATTGTAGAATTTTCTTCTTTCCAAGTAAACAATCATATTCAACTAACTGTCACTTTCTTGGAATAATCTACCACTAATCAATTGTTTTTTGGATGGCAATACTACTAATAATTAATATATAGTCTATAGCCTAGACCCCTTTTCTAATTTCGTTCATTTAGAAGTTCCCTTACCGGCGACAAAATGAATCTGCAACAATCTTTTCATTAGAAGAAATACCAATATTTGTTTTGATACCTACAAAACTTTTTTGAGTCAGTCATGTAACTTTAATCTAAATAATTATATTATACGGCGGATTCATTAGACCAGCTGGGGATGACTTAAGCCCCCATGGAAAAAAATTTTTTAATAATTAATTTAGTTTTCTTAAAATTCTCAATAATAATTTTGTAAAGCCCCCACTAATTTATAATCAAAGCCTATAATTTTTCTACAAAAATACAAGTCAGAATGTTTACGTCTTTGTCTCATGCTAGCATATATATATAGTTAATCAGACACACTTAGCGCCTTCGCATATATATATAGGTTTAGTTCCCATCTCGTCCTACTAGCTCTAAATCGTATTTCCTAGCTCGTTATTTCGCCCCAAACTGTATCGTATAGGGTGAGCACAATAAGCTCCAGAAAAATCTTATTGTAGTCTATTTTGATCACCCAAGATTCTAAATTAGACTTTAGTTTAATAGTCATATTTATAATGTACGATAATGTTTTAATTCTGTATTACTAGAAATATTGTTTAAAAAGGAAACTCAGTTGTTGATAGTTTGGCAAATCTTGACTTATTTTGATCGTTACACTTGGTTAGATATGGCCGCCTATTAACATTCTCTTGCATGAAGATTCTTAGCGTTGCCATTAATTGCTGATTGGAATGTTTTATATCTCTAATAACCTTTTATCTTCTTCATCTCTTTGTCATAAAAAAAGTAAAATAACAAAACAAAGGTCTTTAGATGTGAATGGAAATAGGCATTACTCGTATGAATTCGTTATTTGTCGCGTGTGTCATTAACGAACAATTGATTTAAGGGAGTATGTAGCATGGCGATAATTAGTGAATGAAAAAATAGACATGAACAATACAAAAGAATACCAAAAAAAACTTTCCTAATACTTTTATACATAAAGTTCAGTAATGCCTACCAATAATTCATTTAATCTTTATAAATTTGTTTTTATAATATAAGAATAAGAGGATTATATTTATAAAACTAGAATAGAGTCTCATAAAGATAACCACACACTTAGAGTTGTATGTTTTTGAGGTATTAAATCTTTTTCAATCATATGATGATGTCGTTTCCCGAAAAAGAATTATGTTAAAACTAAAAGCATGACATGATAGTTTGCAGCTCACCACAAAAATAATAATGTTTTAGAGTAATAAGTACTTTCAATTGTTTTTTATTTTAAATTTTCAAATTCGTTGGCATGGATAATCTTGTCCTACGTAAAACGAGAGAGTAAAGTCATCACAACATCATTTGTCCATGTAACAGGCTGTGTCTGAACTAGTAGTTTCCACCTCATCATTTGAACTATTACAAGTAAGAATCTTGGTTGGTTGGGTAGGGTTGCCCTAGTCAATTATTCTATTTGCTCCAAACATAGAAGCCTTGTTCTCCATTAAATAATAGGCAAAGTTTACCTTATAAATAATGTAACAAACAACCAATAAATATAGGTCATTGATTTTGATATTTCTAAAATCTAATGGATAAAAATAATTTTAACCTAAAACTGAAATACGTGTACTATTATGTAATATTTATATTTCTAATCATATATTTACTTATTTTTCAAATAAGTCCTCATTAATTTTTTTATAATTAATGGTTTCTCATCCATCTCTTCTATAATTATTTTTAAAACCTTTATAAAGTTTTACTATATTTATAAAGATTTAAGTATTATTATTATATTCATAAAAATACAAATTACGAATAAATTTTGTACCTACATTTATAATTTATTTCTCTCTTGAGACTTATAGACTAGGTTTTCTTCTAACAAACTACATGAACCTGCAACCTTTATGGTATTTTTACATCACCATCATCTGTCGGTGAAATGTCACACATATTTTTTAATCTAAATTTAGTATCTTAAATTATAAAGAGATATTGTATGTGATATGTATCTTATAAATCTAATGAATTATTAAAAGATGTGGTGAATAAATTCTGCGAAAAGCACTTTAACGAAATTTCATTATTTGATCGATCAGTGATTCAGAGCATGTGGAGAAATAATCAATTAAATTAAATATCCTTTGTATTTATTAAATAAATTAGAAAAGCTCAAATTAATCTATAAATGATAGAAAGGTAAACAAATATTGAAATTAATAATTTCAATAGAAAATATAAAATAAATTAATGATTGAAGAATCCAACTAAGTAAAATTTAATAAAAATTAAACTTAATTGTAAAAGGCTTCCAATATTGATTACAATAAAAGTATATTAAAAATAAGAGACCATTAATAAATACCAATAGAGGTGCTGCATAGAAAAGAAGCAGAATCGGATTAACCTTATAATACGGTAACTGAATTGCATCAGAAAAAAAAAGTTGAAGTAATTTAATCTTTTAATTCTTTATAAATATAAATGGAGAACTTAAAAAAATAAAGACCGCAGGTTATTACGTGGCTGCGACTTGAAATTTAAGCCATTATAAAATTATTAGCCTTTTCAATAGTATTATCTTTCTAAGGAGTTTAAAATTTTTCCAAACATAACATACAGCTAATGTAACTTGTAGCTTTGCCAAATAATAATAAGGTTGTTGTTATAAAGTTGAATGCGTGTATAAAGATTATTGTAATAAATACTTGTGAAAAATATGTACCAATTTATCACGCTTGGTTATGTAATAATAATAACGTGAAAGATTCACGTAAATACTTAAGCAATTAATTTTGAAAGAGTATACATAAATTCGACCGTTTTTTCATCGTTTTAAAAATATAATTTTTTTTGCTCACTTTGAAATTAACGTTTTTTAAATTTTAATTCTACCGTTTATAATCTTAATTAGGCTTTCTTTACGGCATCGTAAGGTAAAAATTGTCCATTTCACAATAATCTGATAATTGAAGATGCAACAATATAAGCTTGATGGAGGATTCAGAAAAAAAGAAAAAGAAAAGAATTGAGTATTTTTGAAAAAATACAAAAAAAAGGTGGTCGGTGAATAATTTATCTTTTACATTTGAGGGTAAAAAAGTTATTTATATAATATTCCGTTAATTTTTTTTAACAGTCTCCAAACGAAAGTGGAAAAGTGAAAAGAAATATAACTTTAGGTAGATTTCAGTAAAAAAAAAATTTGTATATTTTTGAAAAAGTTAGAAAAAACGGATGGACGGTGGATAATTTCCCTTATTTTTATTAAATAACTACATAATCGGTGGCGTGAAAATATTGTCACATGTTACAGTGCTACGTTATCTACTTGATAAATTTAAAGATAAATTTTGTATTTCAACTTTATTTATAAGTACAATGTGACTAGTTAAAGAAAAGAGTTGGTCTATTATATTATATAACACCTATATATATTAATACAATGATCTATTTTTTTGGGTTAATTTTTTAAGTCAACCAATAGTTTGAAATTGCTTATCCTATACTAGTTTTTCAAACGTTATTCTAAAAACTTGAAAAATGTAGATAATTCAATAAATAAGGTAAGGTAATAAATGAAGCTCGAGGTTTAAACTATATTCATAACAAAGTTAGATATGAAAGTAGTATCACTTAAAAAGAAAATACAATTATCTTGAATAAAAGAATATTTTTCACGTGAAGAGTGTTGTATTAAAAAAAACACAGAAAAGTAAATTGTAGCAATAAACACACAAGCAAACTCCCACCAGATCCTGTGTTAAAAGTAATATAAAGAAAACTTATCAATAGTAATGCTGAATATTATATATTACATGTAATTATCTAAATAATACTCTAAACCCAAAGCCAAAGCCGAGAGCCAGCTCACCCCCATATGCTTGTTGTCAGGCCGGATCAATGTCACTCCCACGCGCTACTCAGGTCAGAGTGCTGTTCAGTTCCCATAGACAAACCATTAGATTACCTACATCGTACATAGTGTCATTGTTGATTCATTAAATTCTCTGACATGTTTTCTGGAAAAAAATAAATAATAATTTGAAGAGGCATGAGAGATTCATTGTCCAACTCAATGGTAGGCATAAAAATGTTATTGTCAAAAGCATTCTATTATGTTTTATTTGAATAGTAATTAGTTGTCTTTACATTGCTAGTAATTAAATTTTTTACAGGTTTTTTATTTTTCTATATTAAGAGAGTAACATATGGAGCTCTCTTACTTGTTACCAAGAAAACAACAATAAATTGGAATTTTGCATTATAAAAAAGAAGTTAGGGTCTCAATTTTAAATCAATTTCCAAAGAAATAGCAATCTTGTTGAAAACATATTTTGATAAAAGTTTAGCGTATGATATGAATTTAGTTTTCAAATTAGGTAATTATTAATTTATATAATTAAGTGGGTCCATAATGAGGAAAATACAATTTTTTTAAAAATTATTCTCTTATATATTTGTTGAATTATTAATTTGTCATCGACATAAAGTCCAAGATCGGTAAAAACTATTTTAATTGAGGATTTATTAACTTGTTGAAGTTCTCATGTGTGTAAAGGATAGTTTAATATACATTAGATTTGTGATGTTGTTATCTCTAAAATAAAGTTTAGGGTCGTTATGAATGTTTCAATATAATTTTGCTATTGTTTATCTAAAAAGTCAGTTTGAAACTTGGCTTCATAATCATTGGCTTTAACATTCTTCTCAAAGAAAATAAAGAGGTCAGGATTCTAGAAGATTAGAGTAATTTATTCATCCGTGAAAAGACTTGAACCCTCATTTAAGGATGACACAATGAGATAATGATCCTCCAATTAGCGGAATGGAAGGAGTGGTTAGCCACAATTAATATTTAGAAGCAATTTATAATTAGCATAATTAATTTTACGGAGGAACTTTCGTTTGTGTAATTTTTAGGACTAGGTATATGGTAGAAAGCAGATGGATTGTATAGCGTAACT